>OZ010600.1:2525914-3093414 GCA_963932145.1 Acanthosepion lycidas
ATGTAGCGTTCATTGTTTTGTTTATTAAAAAATAAAGCGTTAGAAGGTCAATTGATAAAAATCGCCTGAGGATGCCGTAAGGTTGAAACTAAGGTAGCGAAATATCAACTGATCTCCTAATTTTAAAGTATATATATCTGATGATCCGGCGTCCTTTAAAAGGGCTCTGGTGAAATAAATTATTATAATGGTACCTTAAAGTGGTCTGTTTTTCTCTTATATATATATATATATATATATATATATATCAGTGGACACTGATGGCAGCGGCGGATGGCGATAATCTGTTTCATGTTCGAGCGCAATCTTCAGGCCATGAAGTTTGATTTCAAGCATGTGTCAACTTTTATATTTATTTACGCTCTATTCCTGATATTGACCATTTTTACTCATAAATATAGCATACCTTAAGACTATATTTTTATCGTATATATTTATATATATAGAATGGAGATCAACGTGTTTTAGTAGACTCAGCAATTTTCAATCTGCTTGTCTGAATCATCTTCAAGAAGCGAGAGTAAGATCTAAAAGGTCAGCCAATCTAACTGTGATCTCATCTCACAATCATCACTCTTGCTCCATATGTGGCCTCCTTTGTAAATCACTAGCCACTTAAGATTATCACACAAAATTTCATCACTGAATCAACTAAGCTGTCAGATCCTCATACGTCGAAAGCGACGGGAGAGTTCATTATTATATATATATATATATATATATATATATATAAATATGTGTGTGTGTGTGTGTGTGTGTGTGTGTGTCATTGAATAATATAAAACATATTCTGTCTGTTTTAATGCCGATTCTTTCCAGTTCTCAAAAGAGTTTTTTGATGTTAAGATGAATTTCATCAAGGATGCCCCATAATTTTTTCTACCCATGTATTTTCGTCTCCTCCAAGATCAACCACAATGGCGAATTACAAAGACAGATTTATTATAACTGTGATAAAATCTGCATTTCTTTCTGATTATAATCATTTTAAAATTTTAAATTTATCCGTTGTACACTATTTACATTATTCGGACTATTGTCCTCATCTTTGGCGCCATATTTATTACAACGTTTCGGCCGTTGTCACTGAATCTAACTAACGCCTTTATCCACTGTGCCATGTCACAGGACGCAAATAGTGTGAGTTCAATACCCGGTTAAGGCAGTGGAGAACTTTCAGAGGGAAATTAACAGGAGATAACTGACATCCATTAGACATGGCACGTGGAAATAGACCAGCCTTCCCCAGCGAGCGAAATAAAGAATTCAGTTTGACATTTCAACCACCTGAAGAAGGCCGGAGCGTACAACAGCCGAAAGGTTGTAAAATATGGCAACAAAGATGAGGACAATAGTCCAAATAATGTAAATCTCAGAAACATAGACAGATACTTATCCGCTTTAGCTATGGATTTTTTGCGAAACAAGCTTGTCAATATAAAGAGCTTTCCGGAAATTGGTAAAAATATAAAATGACAGTAAGTGGTTGTTTTATGCACTTGAGCACGTTGCTGCTACACTCGTAATAATTTTTGTTGAGTGTTGGTGGGTTGCTTTTGATATAGAGGGCCTCGAAAATTTGAAGTTTTTGTATATTATTTTCGTAATGTAGTATATTCGTTTTATCAACAAGTATTTTCCTGTACTGAGAAGGGTTTGTTTTTAGATGTTGTGCAACAAAACTTGTATCCGACAATGTATCAATATAACATGTTTGAATGACAACATCCTGCCTAAATATACATATATATATTTGTGTGTATGTGTGTGTGTGTGTGTGTGTGTGTGTGTGTGTGTGACGTGACAATAAAAGGATATTCGTCTGATTTAATCTCGATTTGACCTTTTCTCGTTTTCTTTAGTCATCTGTTTTGCTTCTTTTTTTTTGTTTTCTTTAACCTAACAATTCATAACTTACAAGAAATCAGAATGTAAAGAATGCCATTTACTGAAACCTTAGCCGTCGTTTCTCACAAGTGTCGTTTCAAAGCAAAGCATTTAAATGATATCAATTCATATAGAAGCCTACCGCTCGCAGTCACACTCAGAATTGGACGCCTTTCACTTCGACAAAGATATGTCGAATTCCATCGTCTCTTTACACGAAGAAACAATAATGTATGAAACCACAGATTTTTTCCTAGTTGTTAGCTGACGACTGGCCGCCGAAGGCATGAACTGAGAAAGTTTCAACTTCAATGAATTTTTTTTTTACCTCGAAGTTTACTGCCTTCATTGTTTTCCCATTTTTGAAAATTTGAATCTAAGATGACGTAAAAGGATCAAAAATTTTCAATTATCTTTTCTTAGAAAAATGGATTAGGTTGAGTCATAAATAATTTCAGTTTTTTTTTTTTTATTTATCAACATTTTCTTCCAAATCCAAAAAGATGTACAATTATATTTTATTCATTCGTATATTCGCCACTATTTGCTACTTATCAGGCAGCTCTTCAATACCTTTTGAGTAAAATTCCGCAAGATTTGATTTGAAAATATTATTGAAAAACACTTGAATCTAGTTTTCATTTTGTCATTCATTTGGCAACTATCAAAAAAAATAATGCTCGCTTGGCCAGGCGAATATGGCGACTGGTGTCTAACAGACCAACAGAGTTGCAAATGTTTTTTTCCCTGTTATTCCGTGGCCTTGCGTTGTCATAAAGGAGAACAGCAGGATTTTTCCTACTGACGAGCACAGCGCCCTTTTCGACCAAACTTTTATAGACATGTTGCAACTGCTGGAGGTATAAATGTGCATTTACTGTTCCATTGCGTCTTAAAAACTGTAAAGCTTCCAAAATCGGGAACGAGCTAGAAAACAGAAAACAATATATATATATATATATATATATGTGTGTGTGTGTGTGTAAGATGAGAACGAATAGACTACAATTTCAACTTTCGTAACATTTAATTTAAAAAAGGGCTCAATTCAAAGTAGACCAATATTTACCATCAACTGATGAGATGCACTTGATAAGCATCGAAATACGACTGCAATTGTGTAGTGGTTTTGACATTTTTTTACATGTAATATCCTAATATATATATATTATAACCCGGATATAAGACAGATCTTCTCTGGTCCCAAATTAGAGCCATACTTACCTAAACAAAATAGACCAAACCCGGATATAAGAGACTTCTTCTCAGGTCCCGACAATTCTCTTATATCCGTTTTACACTGTGTGTGTGTATATATATTTCATTTGCAGACAGTACTGTTTCGCTGTATCACAGGTCCTAAGTGCAACTAGATATCCGAATGCTTCAAGCCAGGACCGAAACCCGACCAATTTGGTTTTGGTCAGAGTTTCTACCACTGAGCTATCATCATTCAGCAGAGAGAAACATCTAATTCTAGCGTATTGTTTTTACGAATGTAAACAAACGCCAATCAGTCAGAGGGCTCCAATTCATTTTTCTGAAACACACGCCCCATCGGTTAGGGTTAGGGTCTCTCTCAAACATCGTAGACCAAAGGTAATTGACAAAGGAGTTGAATAAAATGTAATGTTAAAGATAAGTGATTAATCTCATGTTATCATTTGTTCTGCACCACTATATCATTAAATAATGACCAACTGAGGACTTGTTTTAAATCTAATCCGCCTCAAGTGTATGAAATGCTTGCATTAGTGTTCGATACGTCGCGTAATGAACTTGGTTGTCGGACAAACATACGAGAAAAATAATTCCTTTTTAAAACAGCGAATAAAATAAACACTTTCATCATTAATTTTTCATCATCATTTTCTAAATTGAATTTTCTTTAACCGGTACTGGAAATTAAGGACACATGTGAAAGCCTTAGTTGAAAATCCTTTGGGTCAGTGGCTTGACCCAAAGAGTTGTGAGTTCAAATCTTGGTCTCAGCAGAAATGAACAAATAACCGGGAGAGTTGAGCTAAAGGGAAAGAACTGAAACTGAAATATCAGGAAATGGTATTGTTTGTGGAATTAGAAATAAAGGGTCCGGTTCGAAATTCCAATCATCTGAGGAAGACCAGAGTCTACAACTGCTGAAACGTCGTGAATATGACAACAAAGATTAGGGTAATAGTCCGAACAATGTAAATACTGTCAATAATTATAATACCTCATCTCAGAAACATGAATAGATCCTGAAGAAGGCCGGAGCGTACAACGGCCGAAACGTCGTGAATATGACAACAAAGATGAGGACAATACCTCATCTTAGAAATATAGACCGATATTGAAAATGACTTTATTTTTCTTGGTAATGATCACATCTTGTTTGACTCAAGCAGATCAACTTTACAATAAGACTACATTTATATTTTATCTATGATTGCTCATGAAGACAACACATGTCCCACTCTCAAATTCCCTTGCAGACAATTCTAGCAGATAGGCTGCTGCTTGACCATACCTTGGTACAAGATAATATTTATACAGTTGTGACGACAGGAATGTTGTATGTGATTTTATCTCGGTCTCAAGTGCTTTGTGTTTTATGACCATCGATAAAGTCTGCGAGGTATGGTGTAGAGTGAGTGATCATTGTTAGATGTAAGTAAATGCAGAACCTCCCAACAAACTCTACTGACAAAGTTTGCGATAAACAACAAGAAAAAGAAAATAACTGTGAAAAAACAAGTAGCCAATATATGCAAGGCAAATAAACAGTAATAAGGCAAAAATTTCCCAAACACAAGTGCAAATTCGGACAAGCGAACGAAGCGTTCTGACTTCAAGATAAGACAGACTGGGACTGAGTCAGATGAAACCGAGAACTTCCCTGTTTTATTGGCTAGGAAGAAATCCCTGCATGCATTTGTGTGCTTCTGCCAATAAATTAGGAAGAGGTAATTGTGTCACAGACAATTCTAGTCAGGATTTTGTAGGTCCCTTGTGAATTTGCAGTATTGTGGTACATGTAGGATTGGGAGGTGATGAACAAGTTCTTAGGGTGATTGAGTATATTGTATTGAATTAATGGGTCGTTATTGTGATTAACTAAGACGAGGATAGTTACTGAGTATCAGTCTTTCCCCACTTTCCCGTCGACCTTGTGCCACAATTTTGTATTTAAATACGAAATAGTCATTCCTAGCGAGGATTGAAACCAACATATAGTCTTCAAAAGGGTTACCCACATGACCGAAAGGGAATAAAAACGCATTTAAAAAAATATAAATAAATGCATTAAAAATTTTGGGTCAAGTGACAACAAAAAGTGACAACAACCCGGATGTTGCAGGTCTATATTAAGATTCATTGTAGGGATTTAAGGTATTTGAGTTCTAAACCAACCTTGATATGGAATAGAGTATCTCTTAGTTCAGCCTGCCCGCGACAAAGTAGTTCCGATGTCGCCAAGTAGATTTACCAGTCTCGCATTGTGAACTGTACGGATAGTTTAAGAGTTGAGGGAGAAATATTGAGATGTCAGGGGTGGCAGAAATTGTTCCCAGCGTCACCTACTTAGTCAGCAGCCAGACCCCTTTGAATTAAATATATTGGAAACAAGGCTAGAGTTCAATTTTTCGGCATTTATTTTCACCTTTTGTTTCCGTGTGAACCATTTCCGGTTTGGCGGACACACCGACACGAACGCAAAATAAAGATGTAAGCTTCGGTTATGTCGGTTAAGCAGTAACGAATAGAGAAAAAGAACATGCAATGGCATACGTGAACAAACAGCATTGAAGCTACGTATATGAAAAACATATTGAATAATGCAATATGTAAGCACGGGTATCATTCAGCAGCTGTCGGAGAAAAGATATTTATTGGATTATATCAATTTTGACATTTGCTCGCAAAGACCTATTGCAGAAAGAAATTACAAGCCGGAAGACTGAAACATCGCTTCATGGGAATTACTCTTTGATAGTTGTTTCAGAAAGCTAGTTAACATTGACATTTTAAAAGCGAACTATTGACGTCATCATTATATGCGGATTAATGACGTCATCATTATATGCGGATTACTGACATCATTATATGCGGACATCATTATATGCGGACTATTGACGACATCTATTGGCGGATTATTGACATACGGACATCATTATATGCGGACGACGTCACAATTACATGCGGATTATTGATATATGCGGACTATTGACGTCATCATTATATGCGGACTATTGACGTCATCATTGTTGCAATCACAACGTTTCGGCCGGAGAGCACCAACAGCCTTCGTCAGGTATATGTCGACCCGGGCAACCTACAGGGAATTTGGAACTGAACGTGTTGTTTACTAAACTGGAGTAGATTGTTCTCAATTAGATTCCATACAGAATTGTCCTACGGGATTTTATCGCGATCTCAAATAGATTGAAACGTTGGTTCATAAATTTGATGTCATAGTAAGTGGGAGTTCAATTCCCGGAGCGGGCTGTGTACTAGGAGACAGTGGAAACGAGACGAACAGTAATCGAGCAGTATTAAAATACTAGGCGAGATATTCCTAGATATCCAAGTGGAATGAGAACAATCTATAGCGTAGATTACAAGGGTTCCGTTCGAAATTTCCTGCAGGATGCCAGGACCAATATAGATGATGAAGGCCGGAAGGCACAACGGCCGAAACGTTGTGATAATAACAACAAAGATGAGAATAATAGGTAAATAGTATAAATAATAATAACTCATCATACCAAAAATTTCGACAAAAGGTTAACTATAGTACAAAGTTTATGAAGCATCGGGAACAAACTCATAAATCAAGGCTTGTCGTCTTTAAAGTCAACAGACATTTTTTTCATTTTAAACTAAAAATACGATATAATTCTTTTTTTCCTCAGTAAGTAATAGACTCCATTGGACTAAATTTGTTACAATGATACGACTACATATGCACACGAGCGAAGGGTGCTGGGGATTTTAGAATTTATTTTAATAATTCTGCTAGGATATATATATATATATATATATATATATATATATATATATATATATATATATATATATATATATATAGTCTTCACCTGAAATTTTATTTAATATTTATTAATTTAATTTTTATATTTTTTTATACTCCATAGGTGTAGATAAGTTCGCCTATCGTCTGCTTGACACGCCCACCCCAGTTTTTAAACTAAAAATACGGTATAATTCCTTTTTCTCAGTAAGTAAAGGACTTCATCGGACTAAATTTGTTATATTGATACGACTACACATGCGCACGAGCGAAGGGTCCTGGGTATTTTAGAATTTTTGTTTATATCTAGCCAAATTGATTTTAAGATTTTGGTGTTTTTTTTTTCTTTCTTTTTTGTTTTTCTTTCCATCACTTTTGTTAGTAGGTATCCCACACTGTGATAATAGATCTGCCAGGATATATATATATATATATATATATATATATATATATATATATATATATATATAGTCTCCACCTGAAATTCCATTTAATATTTATTAATTTAATTTTTTTATTTTTTTACTCAATAGGTGTAGATAAGTTCGCCTATCATCTGCTTCACACTCCGCCACGGTTTTTAAGCTAAAAATACAGTATAATTTCTTTTTGTAAGTAAACCCATTAAGAAAGTGAAAGCATTTTAATCAATGTCTGTCGATTTGTACACTCCTTTCTTTATGAACGTTTTACGAAAACAACGGTCTTATTTATTTGCTGCTTGGTCAGCATTTAGTGTGGGAATGTGTTTCACACATCAATATATCGTATGTGTTTTGTTCTTATTTTACGACGGGTCATACTACGAACATTGCTAAAGATATCAGGTTCTAATTCTAATGTATTGATTAGGAAGATACTGCTACTGGAATGGAACCCCAGTAACTAGCTTTCAATATTTAAAAATATGCTGTAAAAATCGGGGTGGGAGTTACAGTAAGGTTCATCTTGTACAAGGCCACTCGAGGTAGAGAGTTGTTTATATGGATAAGAGGGGAAGATAACGGTTAACCCTAGACTTGGACAAGTTAAGATTGTAGTGATCGGGGAAGCATCCTCTTGGGAGTCTGTTCGACAGAGCAGTGGTTCACGGGAAGAAGTTGTTCGAGTGGAACTTAAATCTCACCGATGGAATACGAAGGGAATTGGGTGGTTTGCTACTACGTGAGTGGAATAGCGGGTCTGGGCCGTGAAGGTTAGGTCTAGCGGAAGCAAAGAATGTATTTCATCCGAGCACTTCCCATGGTAGTAGCGACAGTGCAATGAGAGACTCGCCAAATCCCGCATGTGAGAGAGAAGTTGGAGGGTGAAAATAATTAGACACCCACAAGGGCTCAGAGACACTTTTATACTGTCGAGACTTGAAAGTGAGGACTCGGCAGCTCCTGTCCAGTAGCGACAAAGCAGTGAGAGACACTCCCCACATCTCGCCCCTGAGAAAGAAGTTGGAAGGTGGAAAATAACTAGTCGTAGACAAGGAAACTTGGGACGCTTTTAGACTCTATCGAGACTGCATAGTGAGGACAGGCAGATCCTGCCCAGTAGCGACAGAGCAGGAAGAGACTCACCAAATCCCGCCTGTGAGAGTGAGTCTGATGTTTTTTGTTTGTTTTTGTTTTTTTTATCATGAAATACTGGGATTCAAGTTGGGTTTAGAAAATTGGTTCTTCTGTAAAGGGCACTGAGACAGAGGGAGAAAGAGAGAGAGAGAGAGAGTAATCTCTTAATCTTAACTACTCTTGTGGTAATGGAAAGACCAATATTTCAGTCCAGCAGTCTCGCTCTTTGTGGAAACGGGGGAAAGGCTGAAAGGAGGTGCATGGGCGTGGCAGCATAGATTCAGGTCAAGTAAAAAATCTCAATTCAAAATACACAAAAGCATTTCGAATCAACGCTTCGAAGTTTCAAATGAAATAAAATAGAAAGGAAGAAACAGAGAAAAGAATGAGTTTGAGTTTGAAATATTAGACTGGGAAATCACTAAGTTACTGAACAAAAGATTTTTTACGGGCAACAGTACTGCGAATTTTCTTGCCATTAATTGTACTGTCGATTATTTTATCCCAACTGCGATTGTCTTTCTTTGTTTAAATTAGTGATGTAACATACATTCATCGAAACACACTCACATACACACACACAGACACACACACACACACACATATATATATATGATATAAAATGGCGAAAACTCTTCGCAAACAAAGTTTTAAAGTTGCATTAGTCTACGAATCACTCGATGAATGTTATGATCCTTGTTTTTAATAACTACAAGCTGTATAAGGTCTTTTTTTTTAATCTGCTAGTACTTTCAACAGTACACACAGTCATCCTCAGGCATGGAAATTATTTTGTTTTTAGTAAATCCAGGTAGTATTAGAGGCGAAAGATTAAATGAGAATCGAAATATGTTTTTTTAGAAATGTGTTATTGTTAACGGATAGGAACTTTTGGAGCGTGCAGTCGCAACGCCAAGGTTGAATTTTTTAGAAAATTTAAGAGAGTGCGTTTTTTACTAATAATTTTTTAATTATATATATATATATATATATATATATATATATATATATATATTGTGTGCATTTAGGCAGCAGTTTTTCATTGATGCATGTTTCTTTAAATAATAGACAAGTGTTGACGATTTATTTTATGTAAATTCTTTTCATATCGTCTGATAAGCTTAATAACATTATTATTAAACGAAGAAAGAAAATCACAGCGTCTCATATGCACGAGTTTGTCCTTGCTTGGAAAGCTTCCATTTAAACAGAAACAGATTATCATCACTGTTTTGTCCGTGTATTGCTTAATATATTGTAATGTAATTGTCATCTTGATAATGGCTTATGTCCTTAACTTGACCTCTTCGCTACAAAATCAAATTCCTGTGCTTTGATTTTTGTAGAAGAAAAAGTAGCTAGGGCCTAGATCTAAAGAATATGGTGATTGTCAGTTTGACCAAAAAACTGCTGCACAAGCTATGGTCACTGATGGAAACTCTGTGGTGTGGTGAGACGAACACATTAAGCATTGTTATAAACAACTGAAGCGAACGAGAACGTTATCATTTAATTCAATAAATGTAATTTCCATTACTCTATCATTTGTGGTCCTTCATTTTCGCCCGATCCTTTTGTTTCAAAAATTTGTGAGCACACCCCCCCACCGTATATATAAAATTTCAAAAACCATTTCACCTTTGCGTTTTTTTTTTTTTTTACATTGTTCCCTAAATGTGTATCTGCTACTGCAGAACTAGTTTTCAGGCTTCCCCGTTAGACCAATGGTTGGAAAACTAATCCGGCTCTACGCTCACTATTATCGCAAGCTCGATCATCTCTACATGGCCATCCACACTTGTAGCATTTGTCAAGAGAATCCAGATTAGCAGCTTCTTTTTTTTAAAACTAACAGCAACGCCCTAAAATTTTGTCAGCTGCTGAAAAAAAAAACATGCTGTCTCTTGTTATAAATGCTTCTCAAGTTTTGTTCAGTTCAATCTTCGCAGAATAATCTTCTTTTCTGTGCCATCTCACTTCATAGCGTAGGTAATCATGGCTCTCCATATCTTCCTATCCTTCGTTGCTCTAAGCAATGTATTTTTTTAAACTATCCTTTCAAATCGCTGGTCTATCATCCATTTTCACTATCTTATAAGTGTGGCTACTCGATCTTTCTTTCTGTTTCCTCTTATCCCGTGAATCTCAATTTCTCCAAGTTCTCTTTCCTCGTTAATTGTTCTCAAATTTTTTCTTTCTTATTCTAAGTATAATTGTCTTTCTTGTTTCCATGTTCCTTAAAATTTCTTCGTTGGCCGTCTATGGTAGTCTCAGCATCCTTCTGCTATCTCAAGTCTCTTCTTCATTTGTGAGAAGATTGTCCAGCATTCTCTGTCATATAGGAAGACTGCTATTACATAGCAGTTCAGCACTCTTGTCTTTGTTTGTAACGATTTTTTTCTGTTTCTTAATACTTTGCTTATATTTTGGAAGACACCTCCTGCTATACGTCTTCGGATTTCGGTGTCACAATACACTCTTGCATAATTTAAGCTTAGTAAAGTAATCTCGTAGAATCTCGTATACTATCGTTGAATTTTATCTTATTTGCTCCGTATCTGTTGCCTTGTGTCAAGCTAATCTAAGATTAATAAATACCAATGATCAAATTCCCTATAAATCTTTTTTCTATCTCCGGAACATTTCACTTTGACAGTTGAGGGATTGAGTGTTCAACTGTCCGCCATATTAGCATATCTAACTTTGACAAATGTTTACCTTCGGCCTCATACCTTCATCATTATAACCATGAAAAGCGACTGACACCGCGACAAATTTTTTTTTAAGATCTATTAAATCAAAGAATTCTCATTATTATTATTATTATTATTATTATTATTATTATTATTATTATTATTATTATTATTTGCTTATTGATTCAATGGATTCCTTAAAACGTCATTTCTGTAGTTCACAATTATATGGAGATTTTTTCTGATCGTTTTTAGTAGAATGTCAGTGTGATTTTCATTGATCGATCACTTAGAGGTCTGTAGGCATCAGATATTGGAGAGCCATGATTGCCAACGTCCTGAAGGGACTCGGGACATAGAAGACGAAGAATGAGTTTGAATAATGGATGGCGGAACAGGGCTTGTGAGAGATAGCAAAAAGACAACATTTATTAAGAGCTACAAAGGAAGGGAAATTGTGGAGATCCATGATTACCAACGTCCTGAAGGGACTTGACACATAGAAGACGAAGAATGAGTTTGTGTAAATGGATGGCGGAACAGGGGTTGTGAGAGATAGCAAAAAGACAATATTTATTAAGAGCTACAAAGGACGGGAAAATGTGGAGAGCCATGATCGCCCATGTTCTTAAGAGACACGACACATAAAAGAAGGTGATTCTTAAGATATTTGCAGTTTAAAAGATAATACACTGAAAGTTAAACGAGCAGAGAAAATAGGGGTTGACAAGTTTGGCTGTGACTTCCTTGATAAAAAAAAACAAAACTTTTCGGTTAATTTATTAGGTTGGTGCAAAAATAATGACGTAATAATGTCGTTTTTGACGTATTTTTTAACGTCAAAAAACGACATTATTACGTCATTATTTTTGCACCAACCTAATATTATTAAATGTAAAGAATAAAAGATTTCTAATTCATTGTAGATTTGTAACAACAAATGTATAATTTAGTAAATACAGTGTAACCCGGATATAAGAGACCAGGATATAAGAGAAACCCGGATATAAGAGAGATTTTATGTGGTCCCAAATTAGAACCTGTGTTAATGTATATAAAATAGACCAAACCCGGATATAAGAGAAACCCTGATATAAGAGAAACCCGGATATAAGGGACTTCTTCTCCGGTCCTGACAACTCTCTTATATCCGGGTTAAACTGTAGTCATTATTTAGTAAATAGTTATTATTTTCATCTTAGGTATAATTTCCTTGTGGCTTCATTATAGTACATGGTGCGGTAGAAATACCTCCCACATAATAGTAAGATATTAGCTTCATGAAGATACCATTGCCACTAATGTCTTACCATTATGTGGGAGGTATTTCTGCACACCCTGTATTCATTACGTGAACACTCCTCCAAGCTACATTTGATAACGGACGATTAAGGCCGCCTTCGCTTCTGTTTTTTTTTTTTTGTTTGTTTTTTTTTTCATGTAAAACCTGAAGTTAGCGTTAACGTTTTATAACACTTTATAAAATGTCCTCCTCTTTTATAAGAATTCTAAAATATTTTTTACTAGCAGCGATACCCAGTCGGTCGATCAGAAAAAGCGTTCAACTTGAATGGAGCAAAAACAGCATCATGTTTAGATGTAACAGGGTCTATCTTCAATTACTTTAAAGTACTTTCATTAAAAAAAAACATTTTGAATTAATGCAGTTACTGATATAACAGAAGTAGTCAGTATTTATTCAATCGAAGTTACCCGAGGACATGAAGGGGTAAAACAGGCAACATGAAAACCCACTTCAGATAGTTCAATTTATCAGTGTGCTACCAATGATGTAAAAGAGGATAGATTTAGAAAGCAATTGTTAAGTTTGAAAGATCAACGAAAAATAAAAAAAGAAACCAGGAAAAAATCACTCGGGTTTTCACAATATGGCTGGACTCAATTATCAAGTTAAATGACTGTTAGATAATCAACTTATTGTTGGCTACAAATGACAAGTTTGTATGTATTTAAAATTATCGATTTTTATTTACGATAAGAACCGATCACTAGCTACATTGTTTGGACTATCATCCTCATCTTTGTTACCAACGTTTTATTTATCACAACGTTTCGGCATTCGTCAAGTGGTTGGACTGAACGATTTATTTCGCTCACTGGGGTAGACTGTTCTAGTTCCACGTGCCATGTCTAATGGATGTCAGTTATCTCCTGTTAATTCCCCTCTCCAAGTTCTCCACCGCCTTAACCAGGTATTGAACTCACACTCTTTGGGTCCTCTCACTGGATCTAACTAACGCCTGTATCCACTGTGCCGTGTGTCCTTGAGGACATCTGTGTATGAATTTCTGGGAATTATAAACCTAATGTCTTCAGCAATCTGTTTTTACCAATGGTGATATTGCAATTTTTGCCGTTATCATTACATGTTTTTTCCAGAGCTCATATTGCAATTTTCGTTGTTCGTATTGCTTTTCTCTGGCACCCCTTGTTACTGATTCCCATATTGCATTCATTTTTATGCTTGGTCGGCTCAGGAGATGTTTGTGGCCTAGCATATGTGATGATTCCTTAAGTTTTCGAATTTTCCAATGATGTTCTCTGTCTATTATTTCAACCTGATCCCACAGAGGTCGGTGATTTCTCTATTCTCTCAATATGTGATCAGCCACACTGATTTTTCTACTTTCCCTCGTGTTACAGCTTTTTGGTGTTCTTGAAGCCTTACTTTACGGAGGCGACCCGTCTCCCCTTTATATTTCTTTCCGCAGCTGCACGGGATAGCGTACACGCAGTCTTTAGTCATGTTCTCCTCCATGGAGGGATCTTACTGGGGAGAGATATCTGCGAAGTGTCGTCAAGCTTTTGAAATTTGTTCTGATGTTATATGGACCGAAGATCCTTTGTATTTTCTCTGATAACCCTTCACATAAGGCAGGCAGACTGTTTTCTGAGTGTTGTTGTCCTCCTCTTGTACCTGCATATCCCAGTTTTTATGGGCTGCTGCCATGTACCCAGGGTAGTTGTTACGTTGTAAGGTACTGCTTATACTGACTAATTCTTTATCTAAAGTCTCTGGGTCGCCACTTATGATTTTTGCTCGGTGTTGTAAGCAGCAGTCGATACCATTCTGTGTGCTGTCTGGATGGTGGGAGTTGAAATTGAAGTACTGTCCAGTGAATGTTTGTTTGCGGTATATGGATATCTTGATCATTGGAAAATTCGTAAAGGAATCATCACATATGCTAGGCTACAAAAATCTCCTGAGCCGACCAAGCATAGAAATTAATACAATATGGGAACCAGTAATAAGGAGTTGTAGCGAAAAGCAATACTAACAAAGAAAATTGCAATATGAGCTCTGGTAAAAAACGTGAAATGATAACAGCAAAAATTGCAATATGAGCACTGGTAAAAAAAATGGTTACTGAAGATATTAGGTTTATAATTCCCAGAAATTCATACACAGATGTCCTCATGGACACATGGCACAGTGAATAAAGGCGTTAGTTAGATCCAGTGAGAGGACCCAAAGAGTGTGAGTTCAATACCTGCTTAAGCCGGTGGAGAACTTAGAGAGGGGAATTAATAGGAGATAACAGATAACTGACATCCATTAGACATGGCACGTGGAACTAGAACAGTCTACACTAGCGAGCGAAATATAAGGTTCAGTTCGGCATTCCAACCACCTGAAGAAAGCCGGAGCGTACAACAGCCGAAACGTTGTGATAAATATGTCAACAAAGATGAGGATGATAGTCCGAGCAATGCTAGTAGTGTACATAATACCTCATCCCAAAAATATAGACAGATACCTATCTCTTATATTGTATGTGCCGAGTTTGGTTGGATGGATCTCGAGTGAAAAGGTATCACACGGACAGACACACAGATATCCTTTGCTTTATATACAGAGATGTTAAGTAGTTTGTTTTATTTTCTCTCGACGATTTACTTCATAAAAATCTTGCCTGTATACGAACCAGCATCTTGGAGAATTTGATGAGACTGAACAATTTCAAATTAACCAGCGTTTTCCGTGTCTCATTGGATTTTCTGAAGAGCTTTCAACCTCTATGTATAATGTTCCTACAAGATGTGGGCACTTAGAAACATTCTTCCCATTACCAAGCCTCCCAACCATCACACAAGCTCGTCAGGTAGATCACTCGCTGCTTTTTTCTGTTCCTTTTACCTTCGATATATCTTGTGAGTGTCAAATTCTCCAAGCCCTATTTTCTAATTATGTGTCCCAGAATTTTCACCTGTTTCTGATTCCAAGGATGAGTGTCCTTTCTGTTTCCATTTTACTTAAAACGTCTTCGCTGCTTACGTAATCCTTTCATGGCATTCTCAGCATCCTTCTGTAGAACAACATTTCTCTTGGTTCAAGTCTCTTCTTCATCTTCATTGCCACATAAGAAGACTGATATTACGTAACAGTTCAACATTCTTTTCTCTGCTTTTGGCGAAAAATTCCTGTTTCTTAATACTTTGCTTAGCTTTTGAAAGGCATCTTTCGCTATCCCAATGCGCATTCGAATTTTGGTGTCGCATCTTCCATCCTCTGTTAAAACATCCAAGAATTTACTGAGACCATTCCATTGAGTAATAAAGATCCTCATTTCCTCTTTTTTTCTTGAAAAATATCTTTAACCGGTTGTTTAGGCAAAGCTTCTTATTCTCTAATTTTCAAATGACTCATTACAATACTAAAAAGCATTCAAACTGCTTTTTTGCTTGTGTAGCAAACGGATATATAATCATGTTACCAGCATTATAAATGTATATATATATATATATATATATATATATATATATATATATATATATATATATATATAATATCATGTTACCGGCATTATAAATGCCGTGGGCAAGTGTTTGGGTGGATAAATTAGAATTGTTAAAAACTAGAGAATGATAGTTATTGTAAACTAAAAAAAAGGAGCCAATATCAAAAACGGAATGAAAGCTATCATAGATTTCGACCGTCTTGGGTAAGACGATAAACTACGTCCAACACCAAGGCCTCTGATCAGGAGGTTTTGAGGAGCGTGGAACCACCTCTTAATTGCTGGTGTTCACAGTTCCACCCTGACTCGGCCTGGTAGCACCTGTTAGGGTCCCAGCTATCGGTAAGTAGTTAACCCCCAAACTGGAATCAAAACACTATGAAAGTGTATAATAAATAGGTTTTAATACCAGAAATACTTTGTAAAGAATATTACCAGCAATACGTTATTGTACTCAAAAATATGAGTAATTGAAAAATAGTTCAAATATATATGTATACATACACACAGTTTTTTACTAAACTATCGCTATGAATCTATTTCAAAGTTTTCTTGGCATTAAATGACCCACTGAGGTTGATATGCCATAAAACAACGAACCAATCATAGATTTCGAGCAAAGAGTGAGATCAATTCTCAAGCATACAGACAACTGAACCAGCAATAAAGTCATTAACGAGATCTGTACGATATCCTCCAAATTGACAAATCGTATATTTACCAAACGTCCATTGTCAACCCGCCACCTAGTTAATAGATTACTGGCAGAGATAATGGCACTTATATCGTTGTAGCATTTTGCTTTCGTTAATAAAAATAGATAAATAAAGCGTGCGAATGTATCAGACAAAGAAACTGGTTCGAATAAATCAAAATGTCAGCTATGTGTCATGCGTGATACACACTTAGGTGATCATGTATCTTTCACTACGTGACTGTCGTGGAAGATTTTTTCCCGCAGTAGGTTGCCATTTCTTTCTACGGTAGACCAGTTGCCACCCAAGACTATAGAACCCGGTCTATCCTGTTATTTGCCCATACATTGGGGGGGGGGAAGGATTCATACTTTTCCCAAGGGTATTATCACGTAAGTGTATGTAATGGTTTCGACTGGAAATCGAACTCAGCTCTCCGATTCCTCGATCCAAGCCGCTATCCATTACCCCGCCGCGCCTCCTTAAATCAATGTATTATTATTATTATTATTATCTTTGATTTCTGGCGTTTACACATTTCTTTCCGGGTCCCGCCCAGGGACCTAAGGTTAGAAATGGCATCATGACACTTTCCACTAACAAAAAAAAAAAAGAAAAAAGAAATTACATAGATAAAGCACTTTGTAAAGTGTGGGCTGTACTTGTCAGAACAATTTTTTGTATCTCCTTGAGGCATGGACTTCCAGGAATCCCTTCAATTAGTCTACTGCAATCTTTTCCAACCACTCCTAGGGCTCCAACTACAACAGGGATTGTTGATGTTCCCATATGCCACATTTTCGAGATTTCTATTTCAAGGTCCTTGTATTTTGACAGCTTTTTGAATATCTTCAAAGATACATTGCAGTCAGCAGGGACTGCCATATCAATAAGGAGGCACCGTTTTTGTTTGTGGTCTTTAATAACAATATCTGGGCGGTTGGCTTTGATTGTTCTGTCAGTGTGTATTGAGTAGTCCCATAGAATTGTAACAGGTCCTATCTCCGTAACCGGGTCTGGGTGGTGTTCATACCAGTTTCTTTCAGTTTCCTTCCCGTAGAAGTTGCAGATTTTCCAGTGGAGATATTGGCCCACTCTGTCATGTCGGGTTTTGTATTCAGTGGGTGCCAACATCGTGCAACCTGATACAAGATGATCAATCGTTTCTGGATATTTATCACAGAATCTGCATTTTGGGCTGACACAATATTTTAGTATATGTGCTTGATAATTCCTAGTTAGCAAGCATTGGTCCTGCGCAGCAAGGATAAAACCTTCAGTTTCCGCTTTCAACCCTGCACTGCGTAGCCACTGATGGGTACGGGTTTTGTCTACATCAGCTTGTTTGGTACGGGCAGAGTATTGGCCATGAAGTGGTTTATCTTGCCATCGCTTCTGTATCTGGTCGGTTGCATTCGTCTTTGCTGTCTTTTTTAAGTATTTTGCAGTTTCAGCCGGTGTATTGTGCTGTAGTTGCATCTCTACGCCCATTTGAAACTCCATTTTGAATTTGTTGGCTTCTTTCATTACGGAGTAAAGACGCTTACTACTTTCATGTTCCTTGACGCATACCATCATCCAGTCTTCTGTAGTTTCCAAGTATCTTTGGGGGCCAATTGTTGTAGTTTTGTAGGACAGTTCTAGTTGAACTATCCTCTGCCTCCTTCGGATATGTGCACATACAGACGATCAACATCAGCTTTAGGATGATGCATGCGATAGCAAGTGAGAAACTTTCTCGTTTTGGGGTCCATTCGATTAATTTCAGCTATGGTCCAGTTAAGGACATTAAAGCTGTATTGCACCACTGGGACAGCCAATGTGTTTATAGCTGATATTCTATTTTTTGAGTTTACTTCAGTATTTAGTACCAGACGTACACGCATGTAGTACTCTTTTCTTATTTTTTCCTTCATTTGGGGGTGTTGTATGCCATCTCCTTCGCTAATTCCTAGGTACTTATAAGCTTCATCATGCTCCAATTGCCTAATCATTGTGACAAAATCTAAATCTATTGAGGGTGTTTCTGTAATTCTACCTTTCTTGAATGTTACTTTTGCACATTTATCTAATCCGAAGTCCATACCTATGTCGTCACTGAAGTAGTTTACAATATTGAGGAGGCCTTTCAACTCATTGTCGTCTTTGGCAAAGAGTTTCAGATCATCCATGTAGAGTAGGTGATTGAATATTTTCTTATTTATTTTGTAACCATAGCTACTGTTGTTCAGTTCATGTGTATGAGGGATTAAGGATAAACAAAACAGAAGGGGTAGGGGTAACAGAGACGGTTGGATATGGCAGTGCCCCCGGTGTGACTAAGGTATAGTTTGGTGTTCCACATTCCCATGCTGTGCTTAAGGAAATTTAATACCACAGGGGAGACTTTGTACATTTCCAAAGTCTAAGGATCCAAGAATGTGGAAAATTATCAAAGGCTTTACGATAATCAATCCACACTGCGCTGAGATTTCTGCGTCGTCTCCTGCAATTTTTCAGGATCATTTTATTTATCAGAAGTTGATCTTTGCAGCCATATGAACCTCTACTGCATCCCTTCTGTTCCAGCGGGAAAATGATGTTTGTTTCGAAAAAGGAATAAGTACGGTTCGTCAGTACAGACGTGATCAACTTATACGTTGTGGAAAGACATGTTATCGGTCTATAATTTTTCGGGTTGTCTGTTTCAGTTGTTTTTGGTATGACGTATGTAATACCTTCAGTAACCCATTCCGGGATTTTATTGGGATTATTTACAAGCGTTGATAATGTTTTTGCAAGAATTTCATGGGTAGATGAGAGATGATACAGCCAGAAATTGAGCAACTTGTCATTTCCTGGGGATTTCCGTTTTTGGAATTTCGTTAGAGCTTGCCTAACATCATCTGTGGATATATTTTCCCATTCTTTCAGAGGTGTATCCAGCAGTCGTTCTTCTTCACGCCGTATCCATTCTGCATTTGGGTTATATTCCTTTGGGCTGCTCCAAATATTTTCCCAAAATGTCTGTACATTATCAATCGATGGTGGCGTTTCGACATGTATAGGTGTTTTTCCAATTTCCCTGTAAAATTTCTTAAGATCTGTTCGGAATATTTTATTTTGGCGATAGAACCTACAACGTTTCTCGTATCGTCTTGTTCTCTGTGCTTTTAGCTGAAGTTTCTGTTTCAGCATTTCCTTGATTAATGGAATATCAATTAGGGATTTAATGCTATATTTCCGCTTGATCTTTTTGGATTTACGTGTCGAAATATTAGGGTTTCTGGTGAGCTCATCTAATATAGAAAGCTCACATCCGATTTGTTTTATTTCTCGTATCAGTTTGGTTTTCCAAGCTGGTTCTCTCTATCTGTTAATTTTATTTATTGTCTTGACCCCAAGCTTCCGAGTCGCTGCTAGAGCTGTTGCGTATATGACGTTGTTAACTTCTGTGATGTTTCCCGGTTGTTTTATCTGTTAACAGTGTTTCCAGGGCGGCATTGTATATTTTCACGATGTCCTTGTTGGAATTCGTCATATGGATTTTCGGGAGCTGGTCTCTGTCTGACAATTGTATGAAAGTTACTCTGCTGAGTACTTGGATGACGTCATTTTTCGCTTCGGTGATTTCAGCTTCGTAGTTTTCAAGGAATTCTAAATTAATGTACCTGGAGTCATCTTCAGTGACAATTTCTGGAGAACTGCAGGTTGTGTCTAAGGTAGAGTCTTGGGTTTCATTTCCTGGGAGATTATTTCGTATTTCATTCGCTTTAGCGTCCACCTCATCCTCTGTCGCATTCCTTATTTCTTCATTCGTCTCAATAGAGTTTGAGTGATGGGTCATAGTATTTTGTCTTATATCTAATTTTATCTTATCTATTTCTGCCTTTGAGAGTCTGTTGTTTCGCATGATATATCCCTACGGACATTGGCAAGCATGTTTGGATTGAGGTTAGGTCTTATATCATTTCCCACCATACTTCTCCATATTTGGTACGTTTGATTGGTTGTGTTCTTTGCTGGGTTTTCGAGTGCAGTGAAGAAGGATGTCAGGACTTGTCGATACTCTTCGCGGCTCCATTTCGTTCGTTTACTTTTTACTAGTCGATTTGGTATTGAGTCACTTGGTCCAAGGTTAGCGATAATCCGGGTTTGGTGACCTAATGTCTCTTCGTGTGTGGAAGAGTTCGTTCCAGTGACAGACTTTTCGACCTCAGACTGGTTCCTCTCTGAGGAACGCGGACCTTGTTGTCCCGGTTGACGGCCGATCCGGTATGAAATATTATTCGTATTCATTGAAATTGGTAGAGATGCGTTTTAATTATTATTATTATTATTATTATTATTATTATTATTTATGTGTGTGCGTGTTTTAATCATGTAAATGTAATACTGAATTCGGTTGTCGAAGCAACACATGAAATGATCATGAAATGTTGATTTGGGCGAACAGTCAGGGTTTCAAATCCGGTCTGCTTCTTGTTTTTGTAGTTCCTCTATGTCACCCATTAAGTAGGGAATTGATAGAATGTTTCTTAACTGTGGCGACTGTTTTCATAAATTAAACGCCTTCAGAGAAATGTTTACCAGATTATAAAGAATGTGTAGCCTCAAATTACTAACTGCTGTTCTAAGAAATACGTGTTTGGATATGTTATTCTGCAAGACTATTTTACAAGGATTTTTTTTAAGCAAATCACTCTAAGCAAGGTGGGAGTGCCACTAACACAGAAGGGGTTACAGAGAGTGAGAGTAAAGAGGAGTGTTTGGGAAAAGGATAAAGAGAAGGAAGGGCATAAAGATCAAGGCACCAGAAGATGTCGATTGACATTACATTTGAATATTTGAGGATTATAGCTATCAGGGAAGCAAGTGATAGGAAGGGAATTCTACTGACGGGAGGTGCGAGATAAGAAGCAGTTGGAGTAGAAGAGATGGCTACATTTAGTCGTTTCGACAGTGAAAGGGTAGGGCCGAGATGCCAACCTAGTAGGACGCTTAAATTCAGGCAGTTGGGGAACCAGTGCAAGTAGCTCGCCAGAGCAGTTGCCATGAAAATACTTGTAGAAAAGACTGAGGGAATTGACAGTACGTCTGTGAGAAAGTGACTGTAGACGAGATGCCAGATCAGGACCAATCACGTTGCATATCCGTCTCTGGATTTTGCCGAGGACCTCGAGTTGAACAGCGGAGAGCACCAGACCATATATGGCTGCAGTATTCTATGCAAGGACAAATGGTTGATTTGGGTTATGCATATGTTTTTTGATTTTTTTTTTTTTGTACGCGCGGTCTGTCCTATAGTGAAATAATTATGTATTTCCCACTTGTCTCAGAAGTCGATGTTCTACACACCCCAAATCCAAACCAAATAATATAAACTAGTTCTGCTTATAAAAATCTCGTGGTTTTAAGATTTGTATTTTCTGATGAATCATAATTCTTTAGTTAATGATTGAATAAACTCATTACGAGTTTCTTGATCATAAAATACCTGTCGTATTTCCAGTATTACGTTCGTCAAATATTTGAGCTTAACAACCTTAACCAAATATTCCAACAAAAATAGTAATGAATAAAATGTTGTAAACTATAATTACTTAAAAATATTCACTACGATTGAATAGTAATTTGATCTTAAAGGTTAAGGTTAGTTTAACTGATTTTTATAAGGTGAAGAGTTGCCTATGAATACAACATATTACAACAACAATCATAAGGATGAAAACAGATTATCATTTGAAGAAGTAAGAGGGTACAAATGAAAAGATCTGAAATTGACAAATATTTCCATTTCACTGAAGAACATGAGAACGTTATCGCCTCTTTCTTTTTTCTGGCTTTCTCTTCCTAACGGTATTTACTTGATCCCCCTCCTCGCCACCCCCCCACTGAGTCAGGTTGTGACACAAGTCGTTTTTTAACGTGGGGACCCGAGTGTCTTCATTCGGGCCGCTGGTCTTAGGTGGTCATAGCTTGCCCAATCTGATCTAAGCTAGTCTTAGCTGGTCTAAACTGGTCAGAGCCGGTCCAAGCTAGACGGATCCCTGTAACCGGTAAGTATCCGAATGTGTCTACCCCTCCAAAGAGGGATTTTCACACTCAGCTTTCTCTTTCACGCTGTAACTAAACAGCGTCTCTGATATGAATTTTTCGTCGCGATCAAAAAAGAATAATCCATTATTTTTCTGGGGTAATAAAAGGAACGAAGAAACACGCAGAATGATTGGTTAGAAATTTTGATTTGTATGTCATGGCTTTCGCAGTAAGCTTAATTCTCATTGGTTGCCTCCTTTTTCGCATCTGCTGTCAAACTCAACTAAACTCTGTAAATAACGACATAAAAAAAGCGTCTCTTGAAAAAATGTCCCCTTGTCTCTTTCGTTTATCCAATTTATGAACATCTGTTTCAATGTGAGTATGTGTCTGGGCACACGCACATGACAAGAGATTGTATTTTGAGAAGGAATTTTAGATTAAGGCTTTTCTAACACTCTCAAGAGTTTATTGGATCTACCCCTGCCAGCTACAGACATTGGAAAGAAAATATGCAAATGTCACATCCATTCTTTTTCTTCTTCTTCTCGTGGCGTCCTAAAAAGTCGAATGACTTGTACTCACTTGACTTCTGCTGGTTCAGTTCATGATGTTTAAAACGTCAGAGCTTCAAGTTAATTTGCAAAGATAAAAAAAATGATGCTGAATCTTTAGAATGTGACCCTTAACGCGATCAGTCGGGGTACTTCTTGACTGTAAAGGAAGAAAAGCGAACACTCTCAGTGAGATAACAGCGTTTGCGTTCAAATGATACAGAGTAGACATTTTAATATAAATAAATAAGTAAAAGTAATTTACTCTTCAGAAGCAATTTTGCTCCTTTGGGTCCGGAAACTATTAAATAACATAGGTTTAGTACCAATTGAAACGTGCTCCATCCACTATCACCCATTACACTTTGAAGATGAAATGGAGCATGCCTTGATGTCTACAGTAAGCACCGAGAGAACAGAGAAATATAATGATGAGAGATCCATTTTATATCGAGTGATTTTATCTACATCGTCATTTAAAGGAATAAGCCTGAATCCTAATTCAGACTATTTTGGAGTGGCAAATAAGCCAAGCATCGATATTACATGATATTAGAAATTAGATATTTCTACCAAGATGTATCAATCATTGATTTCAGTGGTCGGTGTTCAAGCCATATAAAGGCGAAGATTTCTAATACTGATTTTCAAGGCATGCATACAGACTCCCATTTTCTTTAGACTGTTCAAAGCACTATGTACTTATTCATCCAACTTACACACTTCTTTTTTTACTATTGTTCACCCAATCCAAAGCCCAAGAGCCACTCAAAGCAGACGGTTGCTCTTGTTTAACAGCGTACAAGAAAAGAGAAAGAGGTGTCTAGGATAGATAGGATAAAACAGATTTGAAAAGTTAATAATCAGGGAAGTACCCCCTCGGGAGTCCGTTCCGCAACATAATTCCAGGGAAGGAGCTGTCTGAGTGGAGCTTTCTCTTTACCAGTAGAATTCATAGAGAATCCGGACGAGTCGAATCAGTGTACGTATCATGGTGGATCCTAGCAGTGAAAGCATGAACTGATGGTAACAACAAATGTAGCTCGCCCGAACATCTACCATGAAATTAACGCTAGAGTAGCGAGCAGTTAGCAACAGGGTTGTAGGATGAGAAACAATTCATCCCTCACAAGTGTCTATGAACATAAAAGAGACCTTATAAATAATAATTAGACAAACGCACTAGTCATACACAAATAAATTCGACCACAGTTTTTATCTAAAAAATGCCGCATTCATCAAAAGAAAAGTAATTTACTCTAAAGGAAAATCCTCGACAGTGGCGCCATCGAATATTATCAAAAATATCAATCTATGCCCCCGTTTTTTCCCAATCACGCCTTTCCTGAAGGAATACTTTCCGAAACCAACATATACAACATGTGTTGAAAAATCAAAGAAAATAACTGAATCCATCATTTCAAATTTCAGAGATGTATAATACAAAAAAAATTTATTAAATGACGTAATCTTATGTCTAAATGCCTCGACATTTCAGTTAACCTGATGAATATTTATGAGCGTCTTTAAATTTAAAAAATTCCTTTCGAAGATGCTATAAGACGTAAGCCAGGCTTTGAGTAACTGGCAAATATATATTTGTTGCAAAATAAAACCATCACATTTGCCTTGATAAAGTCTGTCAGATGACAAACCTGTTGGCTAAAACTATTTATTGTTTTACTCTTGTCTTTTCATTCATTTTATCTCTTTTACAAATATACTCCACTTGAGAACAATTACACACACACACACACACACACACATATATATATATATATATATATATATATATATATATATATATATATATATATATATATATTAAGGCATTAAAAACAAGAAATTTTATATTATGGACCATGATAGATTTAAAATTTAAATTTAAATTAAAATTTACCTGATGTAAAGCGTCTCTAACACCTTAAGGTTCAGGCAACCTACTCTTTGTAAACAAAGAGATTGTTTGCTTGGACTTGCTGTGCTGCGTTTCTAGCATCTTGGTTGGTATAACTTTTATAATAATTTATTTCTTCCTGTCCAATCATTCATGTCATGCATTACAGACTTCTTTTCTTTTCCTCATAATTTCCCCGTTAACAGTTCTGATGAGAGGGGACGAAACCGGTCGACTGGTGTTTGTTTTATTTTAAATCTATCATGGTCCATAATATAAAATTTCTTGTTTTTAATGCCTTAATACGCTTCTGTACCGTTTCAAATATATTCAAATATATATATATATATATATATATATATATATATATATATATATATATATATATATATATATATATATAAATTTTCAAGAGTATAGAATCCATGTAGAGCTCAATGTCCAGGACAGTGCAAGAATATAATATAAAAGGGAAATATTTTCAGATTTCTTTTTGAATTTGTACTTCTGATGAATTGAATCGTGATTACGATTCCAATGTAACAAATTATAACCATGGAATATTAGTGTTTGATCCTTTTACTTACACACACACACATATATATATATATATAAAGGGAGAGAGAGAAAGAGAGAGGGAGTGATGGATAAATTGTCCTCTAAATTACGCTAAAAGGAAAATAACACTGACATAATTTAATATAAATTTACCAAAATTATACAAAAATATCTTGAAATACTACAAAGTAAATTTATTCAATAAAATCGCTGTCCCTTCAACCACGACCTTCAGAAGACTTCAGAACCTTCTGCAACTCTTCTGGACGGTTTGCTTGATTAATTTGGCGAATGCTGCCATAATCCTTGCTTTCAGTTCATCGTTGGTGTTACAAGGAGTTTTGTAGATCTCTCGCTTAACTGCGCTCCAGACATATTAAGCAAGGGGTTTGCAGTCTCGGAGTTATCTGGTCAGATGGGGTGTTGTGGTTGCAGAAATTGACTTACAACCATGACTGCGTTCTCCTGCCTGTGTGGCATGGTGCAGAATGTTGTTGCCAGACATGGGGCCTTCCAGCAGCCACCCTCTTTTCCCAGGGCAGCACTACTTCCTCAAAGCACTAGATGTAGGTTTCTGTGTTGAGTCTTAGGCACTCACCAACAAATTCAGGAATTCTTTTCTTATCA
The DNA here is from genome assembly GCA_963932145.1 of Acanthosepion lycidas. NCBI lineage: Eukaryota > Metazoa > Mollusca > Cephalopoda > Sepiida > Sepiidae > Acanthosepion > Acanthosepion lycidas. The sequence continues at coordinate 2,552,174 of OZ010600.1, forward strand.
GAACGATCAGAGTAAGTTTTCCGAGCTACCGTACCTTCGGAATCACCATTAGACTCATCCAACTTTTTTTCCGAATTCTCTGCACTGTCCTCAAATTGACATCCAAACGCTCTGAAATGTTCGTACTTCCGGTGCGAATGCCAAGCAATACAGCATGCCGTTTCCCAATTTCTGGCGGAGTAAATTGCGTCCAACTGACCCTACTATACTTTGAAGTCGACAAGATAAAAGAAGACAACGCGTATGCCTCCTCAATTTATCCATCATACCTATATATATATATACACACGCATATATATATATACATATATATATATATACATATATATATATATATATACATATATATGTATATATATATATATACATATATATATATATATATACATATATATAGATATATATATATATACATATATATAGATATATATATATACATATATATGTATATATATATATATATATATGTATATATATATATATATGTGTGTATATATATATATATATATATATATATATATGTGTGTATATATATATATATATATATATATATATATATATATATATATATATATATATATATATATATAAACATATAAACATTTTACTAAAACAGAGTTTCTCGCTGTGAGAAATAAGGTTGGATTAAAAAAAATGCATTGGATTCTCTTAACGATCTAATGAATGGTTAAATCTCTGGGTAGGTGTCAAATCTTAACGCTTTTTTGTTTTGTTTTTTGGTTGCTTTTTTTTTCATTCCATATCCGGTAAGGCAATAAAGTCACTAGGCCGCAAGGAGTTGCTGAGTGTTACAAAATATGAGAAAGACTATTATTGAGAGAGGACAATAAAAGAACTGGTTTCAGGAAGACAGAAGATAATGATTAGCATTGTATTTAAATCTGAGAAGATCAAAGTTGATTGGAAAGTAAGAAGCCGGAAGAGTGTTCCACAGGCGAGAAGTGCGATAGAAGAAACTGTCAGCGTAGAACTTACGGTTACATCTAGCCATTTCAACTGTAAATGATACCTTGCTGCCAATCTAGCACTGCGCTTCAATTCATAAAATTTAGGTGTGAACAATTATCACAAAAGTATATCTAGAAAAGGGACAAGGAACTTACATTACGGCGGTGGCAAAGGGACTGAAGCCGAGATGCTAGAAGAAAGCTGGAAGTGTTACACAAGCGAGAAGTGCGATAAAGGAAACGGTTACCTCAAGCCATGTCGACTATAAAATGATGAGACCTCATTGCCAATCAAGTACTGCGCTTAAATTCATAAAATCTGGGTACCAAAGTGGAAATCTCATTAAAACAATTACCATGAAAATATTTATAGAAAAGGCACAAGGAAGCTACAGTGGTAGGAAAGCGACTGAAGCCGAGGTGTCAAGTCAAGACCTATAACATTGCAGATTCTTCTTTGGGTTTTATCAAGAATCTCTAAATATATAACAGAATCACCAGACCAGATGAGAAACTATATTGAAGACATGGACGAGTGGTAGACTTATAAATATTTAAGATAGTTTCTGGTGGGAAAAATTGTCTAGCACGATTCAGTGCACCAAACTTCTTGGCTGCAAACCTAGCAATTCAATATATTCTTTTCACTTCCTTTGTTCGAGAAGGCGTAATGAGTCAATCTCCATGTTGATGGGTGGTAAAAAGGATTCTTTCAGATGATTAAAAGAGAAAATTAACAAGCTAGTCCTTGTACCATTTAATAACAGATTGTAAGTCATTTTTTTAGACCGCCTGCAAATTTGACCTCATTGAACCAATTAGACTTACCACTAAGACAGTAGTAAATAATTGTGCCATTGGTATGGATATCAAGTTGAAAATTGATGCCATTAGGATGTTTATTGATGAATATTCGGAAGAACGGGAGTTCAAGGATAAAGCCTTAGAGAACACCCGCATTTGTGCAAAAAGATTTCGAATAGTGGCCATTCAAGATAACTTTTATTTCGCGATTTGATATTAAAATGTTTTGGTTTTCTAAAATATTGTTTCAAATGTTAAGAAGAAATAATTTTGTCTGTTTTGACCAAGGTAGGCGTAAATTATGTATATCTGCAATGTTATTGGTCCTGACCTGGCATCTTGACTTCAGTCACTTTCCTATCACCGTAATGTAGCTTCCCTGTGCATTTTCTATAAAAACTTTCATAATAATAGTTCTGATGATCTTTTCGCTATAATACCTAGACTTGAATTTAAGCGCAGTACTAGATTGGCGGCAAGGTCTCATCATTTTATAGTTGAAATGGCTAGATGTAACCATAACAGTTTCTTTTCACGCATTTCTCGCTTGTGGTACTCTCTTTCGCCTTCTTTTATTGTTCACTCTACTTAATGTATTTTTCTTTTTTTTATTATTTCACACTTAGCAATTCTTTGTGCCTTAGTGACTTTATTGCCTTGCTTGGGGTGAAATGATTAAAAAATAAATGTATTTTGAACTGAAGAGGCAGTGGTGGTATACAGGAAAGCTGTAGGCCATGCAGATCCAATCAACCCAATCAAGGATACAGAGTTTACCTGTCATATACACCTGATATATATGAAATCGAATGATGGTCAGAAAATTAATCTTACGAGACATGAACATCAAAATCTGATGGAAGCCATCACAAGTAATGCAAGGGTGAGGGTGAGATTCTTATTTGAGTGACAATCCCCATGGAGGTATGTGTATTCAAATGCTGGAAATAACTTGTAGGATATGTCAGAAAATATGCAGAAAAGCAATCTGAAAAGACTTTACAAAATAGGCCAGGCTCTGTACAAAGCATCTTAGTTCGCTACATCTGAAATAAGCATTTCGACTCTCTCCCTGGCTTCAAGAGTCATTGTCATTCTCACGAGAACAAAAAATGTTCATCAAACTTGTCAGCGATGGTCATACTCGTTCAACGTCGACAGTCATCATATATGGTGATTTTCTAAGCGTAGCTTAAATGTGGCACAAGGCCGAGAGTTTGGGAGCATCCATAAAGGATTGAAGTCACTTTTTAGTCGTAATTGAAATAGCGAGATAAGCTTGCTAACAATTGCACCACGTTGAAGTGCCGTAAACGATTTTCTAAGCATAGCCTAGATATGGCACAAGGCGGAAAGTTTGGGAGCACCAAACGAGGATCGAACTCACTACTCAGACGTGATTATTGTAGCGATAGAAGCTTGCTAACCATTGCACCCCACCGAAATGACCCCAGCCATCGAGTATGTATGTATATGTAACGCAAAGAAATAATTAAATCTGCGATTAAAAAAAAATTGTCCCTTCTTAGTTTTAAACTGGAAAAATTGCTTTTTTTTCTGTTTGTTGTTTAAGGGACCAAAGCTATAATTTGGAAGAGAAGTGGTTTCAAGGGTCGGCGAAGGGATTTAGGGGTAACTAAATGAAATGTTAGGGATCAAAAGATCAAAAAGTGCGAAGTTAATTTGAAACTTTGAGAGTTACATGCAGAAAATGAACTGAGATTATTCTAGGTAAACTGTGAGGAGGGAATCCAGCAGTTAGACAGACGCCACGCACACTCACACATATATATGTTCCATTTCGATATATGAAGGATGACTGAAAAAAACCCAACCACGAGCAACAAATTCGGTCCTTTAGTCAAATTTGGAGAAGTGGAAAGAGCCAATAAATGGTCTCATCTATCTATCTATCTATCTATCTCTCTCTCTCTCTCTCTCTATATATATATATATATATATATATATATATATATATATATATATATATATATGTATGTATGGGCGCCTAGCCGAGTGGTTAGAACGTTCGTTTCCTGACCATGAAAATCTCACCGCGTTTGATTTGTCGTGAATGGGACTTCATGGTGTTATCGGTATGCCTCAAAACCATACCACGGGTTGACCGAAACCTTGTGAGTGAAATTGGGTAGATGAAACCCTTCCGGGTGGTCCATATCTGTGCTAGCACTAAGTCACAAGTCATCGTGACCGAGGGTTTGAGTGTGCTGACTATGTATAGATTGTTAATCACGCTAGATAACACGCTCTTTCCAAAAAACAGGTATATAATCTGAAATTATTATGTCTATTTTTATTCTCTCGAATTCTCAGATCACCTTCTTAATGTTGATATTAAATTCGTTAAGGAAGGCGCCGTGGTTTGTTTCATTTCTTTTATTTTTCCAAGTACTTTCAATCAAATCCAAGATCATCTTCAGGGGTGAATTGCTAAGACAAAGATTAATGTAAATAATAGTCGTGCATTTTTTGCAAATGGAAATGAAATGCACTATGCTATAATTATAAACACGTATGAACGCACTGCGCTAAAATTAATTTAAAAATTAACTATTAAAGCTATTATGGTTTTTTTTAAAGTTTTATCTAAGAGTGATAACTTTAATTTATATAATTCAATTTTTTTTTTCATCCTTCCGAAAGAAATTGGGAAAATAAAAGAAATAAAAAAAACTACGGCGCCTTCTTTAATGAATTTAATATCAACATTAAGAAGTTGACCCAAGAATTCGAGAGGATTAAATTAAAAATAGACTTAATATGCCCAGATTATTTACCCAAACATGCTTAAATAAAGATATGCTGCCTAAATACACGCACGCGCATACACACACACATATATGTATGTGTGTGTGTGCGCGCGTGCGTGTGTGTGTGTGCGCGCGGGCGTGTGTGTGTGTGCGTGCATGTGTATAAAATTTCAGATATAGCTAAAATTTATCTATAAAACGACAATGTGAATAAAGGCAAAGGGTAAACTTATATTAAATAATGACTTGATAAAGTTGCTCAGAGGAGAGCTATGCTGTTTTCCTTTTGTCTTTTCAGTGGACACCCGTGTTTGAATAGATGTCCCGTCATTTTAGACAGTGTATATTACTTCTACTGGCCTGTACAAACGGCATACTTTACACCAATTGGTCACAGAGACCAGATCACATTGTGGGTTTCTCCTACAAAAAAAAAATCAACTTTGAACTCTGTTGATGTGCACATTTTTTCTCAACTTTTTGCGTTCTTTATTAAATTCCCGAATTGAAACCTGTTTCGATTGACACTTTGGTTTTTCTGCTTATTTAACCAATTTTCATTAGTAATAGCACAATGCTAGAACGGAGTAAATTAATGCAGGCAGGTTGTGTTACACTATAATTTCAAAAAGGAGTATCTGCTCCCTTAAAAAGAGAGCTCGTGAGACCCTATCTTTCTAATAGGGCTCAAGTACAGACTTCGGTTTTTTGTAGCCACTTCGACTACAAGACTTGCATTCATATGTCTGAATTTCTGGAATAAGAACTTAGGATTATTTCGATCATTTACAATTGGACTAATGTCTTCATAATAGCAACAAAGATGAGAACATTAGTCCGATTGTAAATAAAGCAAATAAGATATTTTTTTGTTTTATTTCTTTATTTTTAATACTGTCCCAGAACATATCCGATCCTTGTTCAGGCAAAGACTTTGAACTTCAGTTTCGGGAAACAGACACTGAATAAAAACCCAATTAGATTAACAATGATCGGATTAATCTTTTGTTCAAATCTTCGAGAAGAATCCAATTAAAGAATCAGTTGTTGTATCAAAGTTTTATGAGAGCCGCTTCAGCAAGACCCTTAGCCTCGACAAATTACCTTTGACTCCTTTAAAGAGACATTCTGTTAATACTCGATAGGCGTTATTTAATTGTCCCTTTCTAAAATGTTAGTTTGATTCCAAGAGTCTAGTTATTTGAATGAATCGCTTTTCTTTTAGATTGCCCCTAATTATGGCCATCTTTGTCAAAGACAGATCCACCGTAGAGCTTATGCAAAGTAATAATCCTATATCGTCAATGTTCACAACCCTTCTCAATAATTAACTCACCTGCAGAGGTAGGAGCAACAACAATCCAAAAGTCCAACGATAAACGAAATCCAAAAAGTTATCTTTCTTTTATTAATTGATCAACCAATACAAGGCCCAAGAGCCACTCAAGGTAGACAGTTGCAAAATAAGGTTGTTGTATGTACGTAAGAGGTGGAAATAAGAAATGCAAATTATGAGGACATGTAGGAAAGATGATTGACAGTATACTTGAAGCCGTTAATTGATTGATTTGTTTTTATGGTTTATCATCACACTGAAGATTATTTAAAGTGAGAAAATATTTTTAGACTGTGAGAATTTCTATTTTGGAGATAATGACTTAGTCATATAAGTCTTAGTTATTAACCCATAGCCGGAGGGAGAAGAGATGGATGCATATCTCCCCCAAGGATATTTGCGCGTAAGTCGATATAACGAACCCAACTGAATTTGGAGCTCGGCTCTGCGATTGACAATTCCGAGCCATTATCCATTACACCATCCGTAAACCCAAGCTTACAGCACTTGGTATTCCGAAACGGTCACCCATGTAGGTACTGACTAGACTCGACATTGCTTAACTTCGGTGATCATACCGGAAAACTCGACAAAGCTGAATGCACCGTTTTTCTTGGAAAGTCAATCAAAAAGGATTTTAAAATACATTAGAATCCCTGACAACCGGACTAAGAAGGCCTTACGGATTTGAAGAATTGGATACAAAGTCCGGATATCAGGGGCCATATTTAGATTAAAATAAAAGAACTGAAATCAGGTTTAACATTTATTTTCAATGTTTTGTAGTAAACAAAATAAGCTAATGGTGAGTGAAATATAACGGGATTGATTTTAATAAAAAAAGAAAGAAATTATGTAATTTTAATGAAAATTCATTAAATTAAGTCTGCCACGTATGCAAAACAAATAATGTAACGAGGATTTTTAATGGCTGTTGCATGATGATTCTTTCTCTTCTAATGTCATTCTCAACTTTTTTCTGAATTTCGTTTTGATTTTGTTCTTGAAATCTTTTAAACGAAAGACACTTTTAACTCCGCGTGCGTTATTGCAATCGTCATGGCTGTATGATGGCTTTCTTCCCATAAAACTGACAACCTTTTCAATAGCTTTTTCAATTTCAGTCCAGATTTCATCACAATCATGCATCTCGTGGCTGTCTTGTGGCAGATGTGTCTCGTTGTCATTCTTTCCTCTTATTCCCATCATCTTTTGCACCAATAAAAACGATTAGAGTGAAATAAACATAAGCAATTACCCAAAGTAAATTTCCTGAAAAACAGAAATTTCAAATCAGTTACATATCACCCAAATAGTTCAAATATACACATCAAAATCATGTCCGGATATGCGAGATTACGGATATGAGGCACTCCGGATATGAGGGATTCCGGATATGAAGGATTCTGCTGTATAAAGAAAATTGTTAGAAAGAAACCCTGTGAAAAATTTCATCAGCTGCGCTGACTTTAACTTTTGAATTTATGATTTATAATTTGAACTCTCATTTTTCTTAGCATTAACAAATAAATGGCCGCCTGTCATACGTGTTTGTTTAATCAACATTTCAAAATCTCCGAACGTTTCAGTTGGACGTGACCAAGATGGGTGAGAGGGGATTAAAGTAGATGTCGTCTGCCTTTTTCTCAATTCCAGCTGGTGGCTGACGGACTACTCGGGTCAAGGTAAAGTTCGTTTATCATGCGATGAAAATTCCCTTCTTTCATTAGCCTTTCTCTCCTTCACTAACCGCCATTTTTCACGACATTATATCAAATTATGCCCGATTATGGACCGTCAGAAGTTGTTTTATATTTTCTCGTTTACTTTTACGTTGTGCATTTGTAGGATAACTATATTAATCAACACAGACTGATAAGCCTGTTAGCATAAAGCAAATAATACGCGTATAATTGTAATCTCTTTATACCCATTCAAAAACTATCTGATCCAACCTGCCATACTCTACCTTTAAAAGAGCCAGATCATATAAAAAATGGAGTATTGTTGGCAACTATATCTAGACCAAAACTGTCCAATCCTCTATTTTTCAGGATTAACAGAGTCAAAAAGCCTTTACACAGTTTTGTAGATGAATAATTACTTACCCACTACAGCTCCTTTTCCACAAACACGACGTCACTATCATATATCGCTCCAAAGAGCTATATTCCCTAGTTCCACCAGTTCAGATCATTATAGCTAAAACTCGCCAAATCGTTTAAACAGGAGCGAAATATCTGTATTCTATTTGTATGAATGAAGTTCAATTCGGACAGTTTCTTGACAAGAGCCGTTGCTTTCTGGAACAGACTCTCAAAAGGAATGCTACCTCAACAACTACAAAATTAACCTCTTCAAATCTACGATCAGCTTTTGCCTTTATCAATCCTCCATATTCTCATAATCTACAATTTTTACATCCATAAGACAACACCACGTAGTAGCCTTCTACCTTAAGTGGTTCTTGAGCCTGGTATTGTGGGAACAATAGCGTAAAAATAAAAAATAAAAACTGTTCCACTGGGTTTAAAGTGGAAAGAGAAATTATATGAGACTGGTCTCGCTGAAAAGCCGAGACAACAAAAATGCGACACGAGGCGAAAACTTAACTACCCTTTTTCAAACTGCAGATCGATCTGTTTTGCTCCCACCATTTCATAGTGGACCCGGAAATGCTTATAATCATCATGATGATAATCATAATCGACATTATTTATGTTGATATAAAAAAAAAACATAATTGCTTCCGATATTTAAAAAAGAAAACCTTTATCATATAAACAAACACAAAATTAAATAGACATTTATTCATTTGTAAAGTAGGATTTTAAATGTCTTTAACAAGTATATATATATATATATATATATATATATATATATATATATATATATATATATATAAGTTATGAAAAACTTGATAATCCGTATGGGTAGTACCAAGAAGGATGAAATCCTGAAAGCTCAATGTAAATCCAGAGCTAATATTTTAAAGAAAAACAGACCACTTTAAGGTTCCATTATAATAATTTATTTCACCAGAGCCCTTTTAAAGGACTCTGGATTATCAGATAGCATTTCCAAAAGATGAAACGAAACAAAATGAAATGAAAATTCATACATTTGATTAAAATTCCTAGTACTGCTTTCAAGTGATTTTTGGAATAACTTATTTTTTTATATTAGTTGTTAAGGTTACAGCTCTTTTGAAAATGAATTTCCCGTAACCATAGCAACTAAAATCAAGAATGTATGTGCTTATAAACTCAGCAAATTTCTAAATAAGTTATTCCAAAAATTGCTTGAAAATGAAACAGTACTAAGTATTTTAATTTAATTCTATAATTAAATGTAAAGTTTTAGTTTCTGTTTTTGAAACATGGTAATTTCTGTGTAGCGATGGCACCATTTTTTTTCATTTGTAAATTAAACACACAAACACACACACAAACACACACATATATATATATATATATATATATATATATATATATATATATATATATTATTTCACACATATTTGTATGTAAGTCCATCAAAAAAACTGTAGCCTTTTGACAAAAAGTATAGAAGATAATTTTTCAACATAATCTCTTTCTTTGTTAATAAACTTCATTCATTGATGTATAAGTTAGTTATTCAATAAGCCTTTAGACTAATGGTAAAAAATATTTATTTTATATAACAAATATTTGTTCAATATAATCTTTTTTCTTTTCAATGCACTTGATTGAGTGATGAATATTAATCACAGAGATCGAACATCGAACTGTGTCCATTAGGTTGATGCAAAGTTTATTTTACAGGGGATTAGAGAAAGTGTCATTGAAGTATATTCAACTTTTTCTTTCTTCTACATGGAAAACTATACATACGTTTTTATATATTAAGAACAATTTTATGCAAAGCAGATAACGACAAATGGTCGATGTCTAAGTCTATGATACTTTATCCCAATAAAGGCCGTAAAGGACGAAACGCATCCCGCGAAAACGTTTTTTCTACTTTCTCATAGATTCTTCTACATATACCATTTGAAAGAATTATTTATGAAAATTATACTTTATTTTAACGCGATGCAAAATTTACCTTAAATAATTCATACTTCATATTCAACCCGATAATGCTCATTGAAGAATGTGATAATGATGTTTTTGGTGCAAGCACATATCGGGATGGTTTAAAATAGATTGTGAGCTTAAAAAACAAAGAACGTTCTGAAAGAGCTGACTTAGTGAATTGGAGGAAAATTTGAATGAATATTCAGCACAAAGGATAAAATAGGAAGATAGAGGTCAACTGAAATACAATGTTTATAAGTTTAAAGAAGCCAGGGAAAATCTGCCTAGCATGAATGCAAAGAAAGAAACATAGGTCAGCATTTAAACACTTGTCATTTTATTTTTATTTTTACTCTTGACAGAAAAGAATGATCGGAGATGATCTCTCTGGTAATTAAACTAGATTTACTGTGAAATTCAAAAAGAAAGAAAATTGTGATGAATGGCAGTCGTCAGCAACTTAAATAAACAGAATCTTCTGGGTATCTTTTTTTTTTTTTTTCGTTTGTAACCTTCAAAAAAATTGTTTATTATATTGTTAATGCACAACACTGGCTTTTTGGAATGACGAATTGAAACAGAAAAGATCTTTTTTTCTAGGGAAGAAAATCTGTGATTTTACAGCATGTCCTCACGTTGTGAATACGACCTCACAAATGATCATAGAGCTATGAGAAAAAAATGATATACTTTTCGATATCTTATCTCGATCTGTCACCTTCAGGCTATCACTCCATACAAAATTCTTTGTCTTGTCAGCAGTTCCAAGAATTTCAAGATCTCGAAAAGTTTCACGAAGAATTTATCAAATCAAGCCACCCTCATCAACCCTAGTAGAGATCACAGAGTTAACAACCCCGCACTGCTGATAATTGTCAACCCTATACTCGTTTTCATGGTTACGGACTAGAGTTACATACAGTTTTGAATTGCCGTCCCTCGGTTGTTAGCAAGGACTAAAGAGAACAACTTGCGCCGCTATTTACCTGATAATTGGAGTGGAAAACAGACGTGTTCATGCCTTCCCCGAGGGTATTGTTGTGAAAGGGAATGTATCAAGCTCGACCAGATTTCGAAGATATTACTCATCCGATGATGTGATGTGTGTACACAATAACGTACCAAAATTCATGGACGCCTAGTATCACGTATAAGCTTTCTATACCGATGAAGTTCAGCAAGTCGACGCGCTATTGGTTTTAGTGAATAAGTTTTAAAAAGAGGCGATAGTAGAAAGGAAAACTGGATCAGGAGGTCACAACAGGAATAGAGATCATCATTTCAGCTTAGAGCTAAATACATTCTTATTGCTCTAAATGGCTGAAAAAGCTCAGGAGACATGTTCCGCAAAGTCATCTCGATAAGTGTCTACAGTAAGTATCTACAGACTTGCATCATGTGAATAGATATCTCCAGCACGTTTCATAAATGTCCGAGTGGGCTTATGTCAGATAAACATGGTGGCTACACAAGGACAAACCAGCAGACCCAACCCATTTCACGCGAACACACCCTATACAATTATGGAACTACTCGATTCTTAAGATGACCAGTGAGGTCAAAGGGGCCAGGTCCGAATTCTACAATCTGACCCAAATAGATGGAAAAATGAGTCAACAGACCACGTCACACGTTACAAACCCTACAAGGTCGGGATTAATTATGTCAGGAGACCAATTGAGGCGTTGTATTTGTTGTCGCGTTAAGATGGGCTTTCTGAATAGTTCTTTGCTCCCATGGAAATTTTTAAAAATCCCTGAACTGACCAGTTGAGAATGGAGATGTGATTTGAGCCAATGTTATCTGTCAATGATTACAAACAATACGTCTCTCGTCCTAATCATTGAGCACCCGTGACCGGACACTGTGCTGTCAACGGTACGTGGTAATGCCTTTCATTAGGTATTCCCGATATACACGATACTGTAGGTCAAGGGATGTCAAATAGCCGACAATTTCAGAAATAACCGCCATTATCATGAACCCCGTTTGGATTCCAACCATTCACGTCACCAGCCATAAACAGACTTGCCAGCATTCACACTTACTCCCAAGATGGAAGAACACAAATAGCTCTGGGCACTTCCATGTTGCCAAAGTACGATGGCACCATTTACCATTATCTTTGCATACTGCTAACCGATTACTTTTGGCACGTCAGCGTATATCTTCGTATCCGAGGGAGTTTATTACTAACGACATATTTTCTCAAAATTTGTTAAATATTTCTGTTGTAAGTTCAGAACTGGGAAGCCCCAAGTAAAAGTCGAACACACAAAAAAACATCTTGTGAGAAAATCAGTTGGATTTCTTCAATTAAATATCAATCAGTTTATCATAGTTTTCATTTTGAAAAATCAGCGGCCAAGTTTCGTTCTCAACTCGGTGGTTATTGATAAAGAATTAAAAGTGAACCTTTATGAACAGCTGATAAGACAAAATATATTAATTGCCCTTAGGCGACACTTTCTCCTCATTTTACTTTTTTTCCCACGGGAAAAATATAAGAAGGGATTTTCCCGCGTAGAAACTGGTACATAGCTACGAATATATTACAATACTAGCATAGTGACCGTCAAAAATAACTATATTAACGTATAGATCTTATTGCATAAGTAAAGTATCGGTGCGTACTGCCGAGTATCAAATTATATATATATATGTATATATATATATATATATATATATAGATATATATAACTTGATACTCGGCAGTACGCACATATATATATATATATATAAATATATATATATATATATATATATATATATATATATATATATATATATATATATATATATACATGACATAATTATATATATCTATATCTATCAAGAATAATATTGGGGAAAATGTTTGACAAAGGGAAAATTTTTTTATTGCGACGCGCTTTTTCCACTTCTTCCTACATTTTTTCCCAATATAGATAGATAGATAGATAGATAGATAGATAGATAGATAGATAGATAATATTAGTGGTAAATATACACATACATATGCAAAATATATAAATATATATACATAGATGCATGCACATACATATATATTTTTTGAATAAAAAGTTCCAAGAGGATAGAATCCAGGTAGAACTCAATGTCCAGGACAGAGTAGGAATATAATAAAAAGGCTTAAACACTAATATTCCATGGAATATTAGTTGTTAAGACTTTTTATTATATATATATATATATATATATATATATATATATATATAGAGAGAGAGAGAGAGAGTGTGAGAGAATTCAAATTATACACACACACACACACATATATATATATATATATATATATATATATATATATATATATATATATATATATATATGCCGAGTGTAAATTGACCATCCCACAAAATTTTAATATCTAAAAAAAAATCACTAAACTAATTGAGTTTCTTTTTTCCCGATTTTCAGATAAGACATTTCGCCATCTTGCCACCATTTGTCGTTAGAATCACTGAAAACCTCTTTGAGTTATTCCGCTAGAAAGAGAACAGGTTAAAATCGTTTAGTGTCAGATCCAGTTTTCCAAGTGAGCAATGGTGGGAAGAAAAATGGTAATGATACCAACATTTATACTGTGTGTGTGTGTGTGTAATTAGGAGGATTTGAAATAATCATAATTAGAAAAAAATCTCAACAGATTGCAGAAAGCGCTGGACCGCAGTTTCGTCCTATATTTTGGCCCCATCAGCAGTGCGAATCCACTACCAATAGGTGAAACTCGGACAGTTACGATAGGAGGAGGCAAACGTCATGCCAACTGTACCAACGAGCCTCGGTGACGGACATGTAACGAATTAAACTCGATAGAGCGCCGCTCGATCACATATTCCGTGGTGGAACTCATCCGAGTTTCTCTTTACCCATAGTACTGTGACTCCACACACACACACACACACACACACATATATATATATATATATATATATATATATATATATATATCCGTAGACATGGAGATCGGAAGCATCAACTCCATAGATTAAATGAAGTGTTCAATTCCATGTTACCTGGATTGACAGGCACCTGAAGAAGTCTTGAAAACCACAATGACCGAAACTTCGTGATAACAACGACAAATATAATGACGATCAAATGTAATATAGACTTTTTCTAATAATAAATCTAAAATAAGTAAAAGTATTTAATGCGGTGTTAGAGGAAATTATTCTCTAGTTTAAACAAGGCAATTTAACACCTTCATAATGTGCAACAAACTGCATTATGCGAGTATTATCAAAGTAATCTACTGAAAACACCGCGGTTACAACCGTCTAGCTGATTATAATAGTTCTGTGATTGGCTATAAATCTGTTAAGTGTTTTACATGTTTATATAGATATCTATATATTTGTAAGTTTCTAGTCATGCCTAGATATAAACGAATATTTTGTTGTATATATATATGTATATATATATATATATATATATGTGTGTGTGTGTGTGTGTGTGTGTGTGTGTGTGTTTGTCAGCATTTGTGTGACTCTGACCAAGATGGCTACGAGGTTTGTCATGGACATGCGCATATTCTCACATTCAGACGATTGTTCCATAAGAGGTTAATAAAAGTCAAGATACGTATATGTTAAAACCTGTTGGGGCAGTTTAGTGCAGAGTGTAATCGTAGATTAATTTCGAAAAATGTATTAACTTTGCAAATAAATAATGAAATTAATTCGTCAATAGAAAAAATCGCAATCAAGTCTTAACATCCTTGTAAAAGAATAGTTTCTCACAGTTTAGAATAAACGGGATTTTAATAGAGATCTGCATAATTCGGGAATTGCAGATTTTACAAATATATTAAAAGATATTGTGATGTGGGAAGTTTGCCTGCATGCCTACTCTGAAAATCAAATACTGGGCTTGAACACCGACTACAGGTGCTAGATAGATAGATAGATAGATAGATAGATAGATAGATAGATAGATATGAACAAAGTGAGATACATAGATAGATAGATAGATAGATAGATAGATAGATAGATAGATAGATAGATATGAACAAAGTGAGATACATAGATAGATAGATAGATAGATAGATAGATAGATAGATAGATATGAACAAAGTGAGATAGATAGATAGATAGATAGATATATAGATAGATAATTAGATATGAACAAAGTGAGATAGATAGATAGATAGATAGATAGATAGATAATTAGATATGAACAAAGTGAGATAGATAGATAGATAGATATGAACAAAGTGAGATAGATAGATATGAACAAAGTGAGATAGATAGATAGATAGATAGATAGATAGATAGATAGATAGATAGATAGATAGATAGATAGATATGAACAAAGTGAGATAGATAGATAGATAGATAGATAGATAGATATGAACAAAGTGAGATAGATAGATAGATAGATAGATAGATAGATAGATAGATAGATAGATAGATTTTAACAATGAGATAGATATGAACAAAGTTAGATAGATAGATAGATAGATAGATAGGAACAGACGGAGAGATAGATAGATAGATAGAGAGAGAGAGAGAGAGAGAGAGAGATAGGAACAGACTAAGATAGATAGATAGATAGATAGATAGATAGATAGATAGATAGATAGATAGATACTGCGATGTGTAAATTGTTTCCATTTTATATTTTTTTATTTCGCGTATGTGCGTTTGTTTTTAATTTTGTTGACTGCACATTATAGTGGAGGTCAGTTGGGCAGCGTCTTTGAGAAAAGAGAGCAATGACGCAATTCATCTGCCAGGAATTTGGAAGCGGCATTCTGTACTGGTCAACACGGGGGTCTACATCAAGTTCCTTGAGGAGGTAGTGTTGCCCTGGATCAAGAGGATGTCTGCTGAAAAACACTATATCTGACAACAAGACTCTGCGCCATGCCACAGAAGCAAGAGAACCCACTCTTTACGGTCGAACCATATCACGCCTTTACATCTGATCACCTAACTCCCCAGACTGCAACCCTCTTGATTATTATATGTGGGGCGCAGTTAAGCGAGAGAATAGAAAGGAAAATTGTTAGGAATTTTTCAAAGAATCCTCAGTGAACAACAAAGGACATTGTCAATGATTTAAAGAAATCAGTGTTGAATGTATCGATAAAGACAGTCACTAGATGCTTTCATCGAGCAGGACTTCGAGCTTGTCAACCCAAGGAAAAACCCCTTGCTTAAGGCTTAAACACCTAAAATGCAGATTACCTTATGCTAGAAGCCATCTAGAATATGGGAGTAAATATTGGAACTCTGTTTTATGATCAGATGAAACCAAACAAGAATTATTTGGTCACATGAATTCGCGTTATATATTCATAAAAGCGAATGAAGCTCACGAAACAAAAATATACTTTCCCTAAAATTAAACACAGTGGTGGTAGCATTCTGCTCTTGGAATGTTTTGCTGCTACTGGACCAGGAGAACTAGTGAAAGTACAGACTATCATGAATAAAGAGCAGTATTTGGTTATTCTTAGGAATGATATAAAACAAAGTGTACGAAAACTTATTTTGGGTTGTCACTGGCCATTCCAACATGAAAATGGCCCAAAATACGAATTGTTACAAAATGCTGGCATAACCCACACAAAGTCCCGACCAAAACCCCATTGAAAATTTATGGGCATATTTGAGAGAAAAAGTATGAGAAAGAAGTCCTTCGAATGTGAAGGAACAAAAAGCTATTGCCAAGGAAGAATGGAGCAAAATACTTATTAGTGTGTATAGTGATCTTGTAAGGAACTATCAAAAACAATTAAAGGCAATAATTAAGAATAAAGGTCACACAATTAATTATTGAAGCAAGGGGGCCAATAATTTTATCCCATGTTAAATGTTTTTTAGTGTTTTTTTTTTTTGTATTATTGTTTGACATTAAAATAAAATTTTTTGTAGGCATCACTGCACATTCTTTCAAATGCATTATTTCATCATTTGTGAAAAAAATGCATATGAAGTTTCCATGAAAATATGAGGTATTACAGATTTATTTGTAAGGGGGGTGAAGTGGGGGTGAATATTTCTCTCCACAACTATATATATATATATATATATATATATATATATATATATATAAACCTAATGAGACAGACAAACCTACCCAGGTTTCACCTAAGAGGTCATCAGGGAAAGCTGGCTTTCCCTGACGATATATATATATATATATATATATATATATATATATATATATATATATATATATTTATTATGAAATGGACAAAGTCCGACAATTATTTTAAGATATTTTTATGCTCTGTTTGTGCTCAGTTTATTATAAACAGTATTAAACAACATTAATAAAAATATAATATAAAATGTTCGTCCTCCGACAGGATTCGAACCAGTATCCTATAATTGTCGGACATTGTCTATTTAAATATTTATATCTATAAAAAGAATGTATAAACATAAAAATTGTCGGGCTTTGTCCATTTCATAATGTGTGACGTCATTTGTTTACATTTGACACGTCATGAGCAGACATGAACGTACGTGAGAGATTCAAGGAACATTGAAGTTTAAATACAATAAATTCGACCTTGCTCCTTCGTGGCAAAATCGGTAAAGGCACGTCAAGCTAAATGACAGTTCCGTATAGGATACAGGTTCGAATCCTGTCGGAGGACGAATATTTTCTGTGAAAATTTCTCAGACATTCAGGCCGGTAAATGTTGTTTAATGCTGTTTGTTATAAACAGAGCATTTACTTAAATATTTGTATCTATAAAAAGAACGTTAAACATAAAAATGTCTTAAAATATATTCAAATGGATAAGTATAAATAAATGTACGAGTAAGTGTTCAGATATGATTTTTTCTTTTGGTGTAAGAAAAAGTGCTCAGTGTTAAATAGCAGAGCTATTAAGTATATGTTAATAAATATACATAATACCCCACACTAACAGTACAAATCGTACTATATATATATATATATATATATATATATATATATATATATATATATATATATATATATATATATATAGTAAAAGACAAAACATTAAACACACTTGAAATGTCTTGTGATACAAATTTATTATGCTTCACAATATGAGATCGTCTCAGTATCGTTCGGTTCACACTCCTCCTTGGTCTTTTGAACAGGAGCAGAGGTTTATCCCTTGTTTCCTGTTTAGAATTGGGTTTCCGGTTCCTTCTAAATTCTTTTCATTCTCTTTCACTCCCAGTATTCCTCATTGCGTCTTAGTAGCATTATCACCTTGCTTGGGATGAACTGATGAAAAAAGAATCATGATTCGTTAGTACTACTACTGCTACTTCTACTAGAATACTAAAAGAGTTCCAGGGACATTTTCCAGAAGATGTCACGATAACAAAAAAGAATTTATATAAAATTTAACATTCTACGTTATTCCATCGATTTCCTCTAGGGGTCACTGTGTCATAAATCCTCATTATTTATTTCGGTAATTCAGATAAGTTTCCTCTCTTCACAGCTCATAAACAGATAAAAATTCGGACAAGGAACATGTTATGTTGTTAAGCTGAGACTTGCTGAGCATAAAATACAATGAAGTTTTTTGTTTGAGTTTAGAACTTAATGTATCATGGCCTCTCTCGATTTTACAATCTTTCTCCAGCCAGTCAACACAATCGGTTCTTTTTTTGAGGGACAAGTCGTTTTTTGTTTTAACGAAAGTGTCTAGGGCATTAGTTAAATCACAGTAAGGAAGGCTGGCATTCTGAGGTAGGTCAAACAAAATGATTAATCAAAAAGTTCATTTGAAAGGTGAAACAGCTGATTACCTGCTTTCAGGGCCACAAAATATTTCTATTCCATCGTTGCCAGCAGATTCGTGTGCTTACAAAAGATATTATATATATATATATATATATATATATATATATATATATATATATATATATATATATTGATGTTTGTTTCATTAAATAATAAACATGCATCAATAAAAAATGCTGCCTAAATGCACACACAATATATATATATATATATATATATATATATATATATATATATATATATATATATATGCGAATGTCAGTATGTTATTGTTTACATATATATATGTGTGTATGTATATGTATATGTATGTATGTGTGAATATGTATATATATATGTATATGGAGGTGTGTGTGTATGTGTATGTGTGTATATATGTAGGTGTAATTATTTGTTTATCATATGCGCGGTAATTATTAGAAAGCGCTTAGTATCAGAGATATTGAATCAGATATATGTATATGTGTGTGTGTGTGTGTATGTATATGTATGTGTGTATGTATGCGTGAATATGTGGATATATGTGTATGTGTACATAGATATATGTATGTGTGTATGTAGGTACACGGCGATGTGTATGTATATACGTGTATAAGTTATTGTGTATGTGTGGATTTGCATGCGTTTTGAACATAAAAATATAGGTCCTCGCCAGATTAGATAATCGTCATATTTATTGTTTATATTTGATTTGTAACCTGCAGCCGATATTATTTTTGTCAAATTTTCTCAATTACACAGCGTCCCTTGCAATTTTAATTTCACCCGCCCCATCTTTCTTCCCCACCACTTCTTTCCTTACCTCTCCCTCCTTCTTTAAGATTTGATCGGCCATGGTGTGTGTATGTCACCTCGAAGTGTATCCTTATTGTTTTAGACATCCGACAACGGTCATTTTCCCCCTTCCACTCACACCTAGTTTTAAATAAAACTCTCTCTGTTAAACCCCTCTCTTATAAACTAACATTCGTCCCACACTCTCATAATTACACTCTCTCTAAATTCTATTTTTATTTCCGGAGTGGGTTTTTTTCTGTTTTCTTTTTGAATTTGTAGGTCTGATGAATTGGAT
The DNA here is from genome assembly GCA_963932145.1 of Acanthosepion lycidas. NCBI lineage: Eukaryota > Metazoa > Mollusca > Cephalopoda > Sepiida > Sepiidae > Acanthosepion > Acanthosepion lycidas. Next base: position 2,571,931 of record OZ010600.1, read on the forward strand.
CGTATTTACGATTCCAATGGAATAAATTATGACCATGGAATATTAGTGTTTAAGCCTTTTTATTATATCCTTACTCTGTCCTGGACATTGAGTTCTACCTGGATTTTATCCTCTCGGAAATTTTTTATTCTAAAATATACATGTGTGTATATGCACCTGTGGATTTTGCATATATATGTATATTTACCACTAATATTATCTATATATATATATATATATATATATATATATATATATATATATATATATATATATAAAATATATATATACATAAAATAAATAGACAACACTTGTCTATATTATTTAATGAAACGTGTATATATATATATATATATATATATATATATATATGTATATATATATATACATATACATATATATATATATATATATATATATATATATAAACATAAAACATTAGGCAGCATATAATTTATATACAAAGAAATAATCCTACATAGAATCAATCAGCGATATTAATGCTATTATTATGGATTAACAGTATTTTAATGCATACATTATACACAACTAGCGATGGATGTCGCCAATAATAGCATTAATATTGCTGATTGATTCTATGTATCATTATTTCTTTATATATATATATATATATATATATATATATATATGTAGTTCATATTTTCAACTCTATTAGTAGTTACATTATATTTGATATTTGTAGCCTTACGTTGATTTTAAAACACCAATACTCGCCGCCATGGCGTTGCGATAAAAAAAATCTCACAATAACGACTGACAATCAATTTTGTTGCCTAAGTCTTTGGTTCTCGTGCTAACATTATGTGTGAGTGTGTGTGTGTGTGTGTGCATCTAGACAATAGACGATGAGGTCGGTGACCCTCAGTGTCCGAATAAATCTGTAAAATTCTGATGCGGAAAACGTTCTGTAACCCGCTATAAACGTAGATTGTGCGATTGTCCACACAAAGAGAACCTCGTAAAAACAACAGAATGCAAATAAACAATTTTTATTGTCACCGAAAAGTCTTTTCATATCAACACATGAAACAGACTTTGGACATTAACAGCATTTAGATCTTGCATTCAGACCAGAGGTACTTAGTGAAACGATATGTATTGCTTGTAAATGTATGTACAAATACTCGTCTCCCCTGACACGAACATATATGTATATATATATATATATATATATGTGTGTGTGTGTGTGTGTGTGTGTGTGTGTGTGTGTGTGTGTGTGTGTGTGTGAGTGAAAATATATAGAAAAGAGGAAAGAACTGGTTAGGTAAATAATCCAAAGTTCTTTAGTATTTTTGTTATTATTTTTAAAAAAAATAGTGCTCGGTACAAAAGTAAAGCATAAATATAATTATTTATTTAAAAATATGATTCCAACACGCTACATAAGAGTTCTCATGTTTCAAAACAAGAGCCGAAAACTTCAATATAATTATTTGAATTAAATTGAATTAAAGTAAGCGCTGTTCCATCTTCAAGCGAAATTTTTTTTTGGAATAACTTCTTTCTGAAATTTACGTGTTTTAATAGCAGATTCATTATTGAAATCAAAATTTCCATGGTAACGGCCAGCGCGATTGTTCATATAGAGAGGGGCACAGGGTGTTAATAATTTGTATCTGTATAGATTTACATTCATAGGTGTCAAGTCAGGGTAAGGTTGGGGTGTCTAAATTTAAAACGGAAGATGATTTCGTCTAGTCTGGTTTACGTGTCTATGGAGATTTATTTATTTTTTTATTTTATTTTTTCTGAAAGGGTTTTGTGTATAAAAAAAAAATTGTTTTTTGACGACTTCATAAAGGGTTATCTTTTTTTTAAAATTATATGCTAATTATTCAATGTAAAGATTTGATGATGTCGGAAATACCGTCAACTCATGTCTATTGTTTAATAGATTTTTATTATTTAGAAACTTAATAATGTGTAGTTTCTCGTGTAGGCATAAAGGGTATGGGTCATCCCAAGTTTTACAAGTTCTAGTTTTGTTTATAATTTTCCATTTTACTTTTGGTGTTTTATTCATTTCCTTCAAATGCCAAAAATATTTAGATAGAGATGTCTGATTTCCTTTATTTATATTGTTGAAAGAGCACTTATGTTGCCTCCATCTGGCTTTAAATTCATTCTTCGTAGACCCAATGTATATCATATTAGTATTAGGACTCTCAATGGATGAGATAGTACATTGGTATACCACAGATTTGACGCAGCATTTATTTTCCAATGGGCAGTCTTCTGGATTTCTACAATCACATAATTTTTCACTGTTTTTGTCTAATTTAAGTGTAGGGTTTTTATTAATACTATTCAGGCATGGGGGTTTGTTCAGAATTTTATTATTGTGTTTTTTTATTATACTTTCTAGATTTTCAGTGCAGCTGTAACTCAATTTTAGGGTGCTCTTCTTAAATATATTATTAAGCCTACTATTGATAGGGAAGTGTTTTTCAATTAAAGCTAGGAATTTCTGTCCTAGTTTAATACTAACCATTTGGTTGAACGGAGGGGTATACCAAATGATTTTTCTTTTCCTGTTTTTTTTTCTTCTGGTTAGTGCAATTGTTTCTATAATTAATGTTTGCATTCTTGTATCCACTATTTTTTAGGGCAGCGTTATAAAAGCTACTGTGTTGTTGGAATATTTCTTTGTTAGCGGAGTTAATGCTGATTCTATTTTCTATTGATGAGGGTATATGTTTAGTTATGGATGGAGGGTGGTTTGTCTTCGGGTGTATATATAAGGGTTAGTATTTGGTTTTCTATAAGGTTGGTATGTGTTGTTTGTTAAATCTAGAGTTATGTCGAGGAAGTTTACTCTTTTCAATTTAGTACAGACTGTTATCTTTAAGTTTAGATTTTTAAATTCACTAAATATAATTTTTCTAATTTTCCCTATTTTAAAACTAGTAGAACTCCTCACTACCATGAGCCCGTCATCTCTATACAGTCCGATGTCCTTAATATCTATTTCACGGTGCGTGGTCAAGTTGTACAGTATTAAAAGACCAACAAGGTCAGAAGACTCTACAGAGTCTAATGATCCCATAGTGATGTCAAACAGGTCATTATTGTTTTTTATCCATTGGTCCCCATTATGAATTAGGACAGATTTTTTTTTTGCGCTGCGCATTATATCTATTTCTTCCTTTGTCAGGTTAGAATACACAGCAGCAAAGTTCAGGGCAGTCGTAAATAGATCCTTCGAAATTGACGGGTAGTAATCCACGATATCGAACTGTAATAGGGTGCAATTCGTTTTATTATCAATATTGGTAAACCAATTGATGACATCTTTAATATTGATCCATAATTTTAATCCAAGCTGTTTTTTTATTTGGCAAGTAATTCTTTCCAGGATTCTTTTGCTGATCTTTCCTATGTCGGGTAGGGTTAATTATTCTAGTGGTAGGGTTTTCCAAAAAATCTTGTTTATGGTCTTTCTAGAAAGACAAAAAATCTTGTTTATGGTCTTTAAAAAGTAAAGTTAGAGAGCATAAGGATAAAGAATATTCGTTTTGGGAAAAAGTACCATGGACAGATGAAACTAAAATAGAGTTGTTTGGTCATAATTATGGAAATCATGTGTGGAGGAAGGACGGTGAAGTCTACTTACCAAAGAACATGTTGCCAACTGTAAAGTTTGGTGGTGGCAGTATCATGATATGGGGCTGTTTTTCTGCAAAAGGTGTTGGCAGAATATCAATAATAGATGGCAAGATGAATGCCGAAAGATACCAGAAAATCCTGCAAGACAATTTAATGCGTTCTGTTGAGAAACTTCGGCTACCTCCTGATTGGGTTTTCCAACTGAATAATGATTATAAGCATACCGTTAGATCTACAAGGAAATGGTTAGCTGAAAGTAACGTTGATGTCTTGTAATGGCCAAGTCAGTCCCCAGACTTGTACCCAATCGAGAATTTATAGCGATATTTGAAAATTCAAATTGGGAAAAGAGCACCAACAAATATCAAGAATTTGAAGACAATATGCCAAGAAGAATGGGACAAAATACTACTCAATGTGTGCAAATCCTTAGTTGAGACGTACAGGAATAGACTGGTAGCTGTTGAACTCAATAAAGGATATTCCACAAAGTATTAAATTAAGTTAATATGCTTTTTTTGTTTTGTACGAATACTTTTTTCATCAGTTAAAATGAAAAAATGCATTAATTTCTGTTAGAATACGAATTAATTACGTTTCTTACTATTTTTTAATAAAATGTATCTTTACACATAAAATGTATCAAAATTTGTTTTAGTTAAGGCTTTTACACTTATAAAATACAATTTTTCATGTATACGAATATTTATTTCCCCCCACTGCCCACTTTTAAATAAAAAATTTTTTAATAAATAATTATATTTATGCTCTACTTTCGTATCGAGCAATATTTTTGAAAAATAATAACAAAAATACTAAGGGATTTTGGATTATTTACCAAACCAGTTTCTTTCCTATTTTCTACAATATTTTTACACAGACATATATATATATATATATATATATATATATATATATATATATATATATATATATATATATATTCCCAAGAGGTGAGGGAGAGGATAGAATCCAGGTAGAAGTCAATGTCCGGGACAGAGTAAGAATTTAATATAAAATGCTCAAACACTAATATTCCATGGTTATAATTTATTACATTGGAATTGTAATCACGATCCAATTCATCAGACCTACAAATTCAAATTTTTGATGAATTGGATCGTGATTACTATTCCAATGTAATAAATTATAACCATGAAATATTAGTGTTTGGGCCTTTTATATATATATATATATATATATATATATATATATATATATATGCAATTTATTTGCTTAAACGTTATTTTAAGTGTCTACTTATATTTGAGTAGATTGTCTGTTTTTATATATTTATTAAGCAGCTTATTTATTTATTTATATATACCGTATCTGAATATTCGAAAAATCTTGTTAGAAAAAAAAACGTTATTGTTAAATAAAAACAAAGCATCTACTCAAATATGAGTATCCATTTAAAATAACGCATGATGCCTTTATAAACAAAAGTCAAAATGTTATTTTTTATAAAATTTTTAAATTCAAGAGATACTCATATACGGGGTGTTTCAAAAAGAATGCGCCAAAATCATTACGCTGTTTTTTCAAGTCTATAGCATTGTAGTGGACTGAATCAGTGGTTATTTGATAGAGTACTTATCAAAGTTTGATTAGGTGTCAGTTTCTCCGCTTCTGGTGCAGCTGAATTGTGGGAAGATCAATCAAAATGGCGACTCCTCAGCAGAAGGCATTATGCGTGCTTGAGTTCGCGAAACCAAACGCCATTTTCACGGTGCCGCGTGCTTTCAGAACAGACTTCGGCATTGATCCACCCCATCGTGAGAGCATTCGACGGTGGGTTAAACAATTTAAAGAGAGTGGGTGCCTGTGCAAAGGAAAGAGTCCTGGAAGACCACGTGTTACAGAGGAGCAAGTGGAGAGGATTCATGATGCATTTGAGAGCAGCCCACGTAAGTCCGTACGTCGAGCAAGTCTTCAGCTTGCCATCCCTCATACCTCTGTCTGGCATGTGTTAAAGAGACGATTACACATGAAACCATACAAACTAAGCCTCGTCCAAGCACTTACTAATTATGACAAGGTGATGCGGAGGACATTCTGTGAGTCAATGCTGGAGATGGAGGAAGGTGATGAAACTCTCTTTTCACGTTTAGTTTTTAGTGACGAAGCGAATTTCCATTTGAGAGGCACAGTCAATCGTCACAATGTGTGCATTTGGGGAACAGAGCACCCAAAACTGGCTATTCACTTTACTGCAAGCAGATTCGAATGACTTCATTTTTCAGCAAGATGGAGCACCACCCCATTGGCATCTCGGGGTTAGTACGTATCTGAATGAAAACGTGCCTCAGCAATGGATTGGGAGAAGATGTGCTAAAGATCTTACTCTCTGTGCTTGGCCTGCCAGATCCCCGGACCTCACTGTGTGGGACTTTTTCTTGTGGGGGTATATTAAAGACCAAGTTTATGTTCCAGCACTTTCAGCAAGTATCGATGACTTGAAAGATCGAATAACAGCTGTAATCGACATGGTGAACCGTGACATGCTGAGGCGCATTTGGGAGGAATTCTCATATCGGCTTGATGTTGTCTGCGCTGCCGGTGGTGGCCACATTGAGCACTTATAAAACATGAAATGAAACTTGAATGTATATACAACACATGTGTTCATGCTAGAGGTTTGTAATTTTTTTCGTTTTTGACACATCACATGATGATTTTGGCGTATTCTTTTTGAAACACCCTGTATATTCATTAAGTTAACTTCAAAGTCTAAGTAAAATTATGGAAGACGCTAAGTGACGTAATTTAATGTTTAACAAACGAAAGTGAGTAAATGATGTTGCTGAATTTTTTATGGAGTTAATATTTAATTATTTAATATGGGATAAATTATTGTATTGTATATTTTTCTAAATAATTTTACACCCAAGCGGATACACACGCACACACACATACGCACACACACACACACAAAGAGAATATGTGTGTGTGTCTATATATATATATATATATATATATTATGTGTATTTAGTCAACATTTTTTCATTCATACATGTTTCATTAAATAATATAGACAAGTGTTGTCTATTTATTTTATGTAAATTCTTAAGCTTAATAACATTATCATTAAACGAACAAAGAAAAATCACAATATTGATACATATTTTTTAATCCAATCTGAGCTTTCGGCTTACATAAGCCATTATCAAAGATGTCAATTACAGTACAATATATTAAGCAATATACCGACAAGACAGTGATCATAGTCTGTGATTGTTTACATGGATTATTTCCAAGCAACGATAAACACGTGCATATAAGACGCTAGATGTCTATTTGGTAACAGAAGCCATTGGTTTATACCTGAATAGTTCTATTGATATTGAGTGATAATATATATATAATATATATATATATATATATATATATATATATATATATTTGTGTGTGTGTGTGTGTGTGTGTGTGTGTGTGTTTAGGCAGCAATTCTTCTTTCATGCACATTTCATTTAAACGACAGACAAGGTGATTTTATTTAATTTTTTATACAGTTTCTCATGCGATCTAAATTTTTTTTTTTCGGGTGATAAATTATATAAAAACTGTCCGAATGTTCTTTTTATCCGAGCACTTTCGGCTCTACATTTAGTCATTTTCAAGGATTATATTTTTACTGTTAAATTAGAAATAGTTTGTTGTATGTATGTTTTATTAAATGTTTTCATTTTTTGCTTCAAAACATCGTCAAGATATTATGTCCATGTTAAAAGTTAATATTATTAAGTGTTGATTTGTTTGTTTTTATTAATAAGGCTTCCATTATTATTATCCTGTTTTTGCATGTAGATGATGCTATTATATTAGTGTTGTCAACATGTTACGAATGGTGTCCGGTAGGTCTCCATGAATATTTAAATCAAATCTAATTGAGCTATTTTCAGAAAGGTGTAAAGTTAGTCTGTGTGTATAAACATGTTGTAGTGTGGCCTATATAATTATTTACGAAAGTTGATTGTTGAGGAATACAATTCCTTAATGCTATACATATATATATATATATATATATATATATATATATATATAGAGAGAGAGAGAGAGAGAGAGAGAGAGATTCAAACAGGCTTGGTTAAATAATTTACACATATCATATCGATTAGTTTTCGTTGTCATCCTTTCAAGTTTACGGATTAATTTTTTGGTAGGTTTAGAAAATTGAGTACGAAAAATACCAAAGTTTTCTTTCGAATAGTTTTTATCTTCCCAAGTACTTTCAACCTCATCTGAGACCATCTTCAGGGGGTTAAGTAAGTATGTCTATTTGTTTCTGTGAATTTGAAACATTTCAACTATTCGTTTATTTTTTTTTTAATTTTCTAAACCTACCAAAAAATTAATCCACGAACTATATATATGAGTTAAAGATCAAATACATTCCACGAGGACAGGTTTAATTCAAATTCTTAGACGCTGTTAATTCGGGTTACTGTAAAGGGCATATTTGGGAGGTTAAGGTTTGATGTAAATCTAAATGTCTAAACAATTGTTTAGACATTTAGATTTACATCAAACCTTAACCTCCCAAATATGCCCTTTACAGTAACCCGAATTAACAGCGTCTAAGAATTTGAATGAAACCTGTCCTCGTGGAATGTAATTTATTAGGGTTGCTGTAGCTTCTTCCTTTAATGTCGGTCTCACCCATTACCCATCTATATCTAGAGACAAGACGCGTTAGGCTTAAGCAACGTCTAGCCGACACACAATGGGGTTAAGAATAAGGAATTGAAATGGTACACCTAACCCACTCATATCTTATCTTCTCTCCCACCTTACTTCCTCACTTCGTTAATTTTACATATGCTTGATGAGGTCTATCAAAAACGTGTGAATTTCATTTCATTTTTCATTTCAACATTTGGAAGTAAAGTCTGATGATCCAGAACCCTGTTAAAGGGGTTGTGGTGAAATAACTTATTACATGGAACCTTAAAGTGGTCTGTTTTTATTCAAATATATCTGCTCTGAATTTTACATTGAGCTCTCTGGATATCATCCTGCTTGGGTCTACCCATGCGGATTACCTAGTTTTGCATAAACTAAATATATATATATATATATATATATATATATATATATATATATATATATATGCGTGTGTGTTTGTGCGCGTATATGTGTATGTATGTGTACGCGTGTGTGTTATGGGTGTGTTTATAGTCAGAGCTTGTCAAGCTAGATGAAAATGATAACAGATTTTTTTTCTTTTACAATTGTACAAAGGCTTGTAAGGTTACTGCGTGAGGTTGATGCTCTTATCTGTTTACACGCAAATTCTCTTTTCACTCATCTGTCGTGACGAGTCTTTTTGTCAAGATATCTAAAGAAGGTATAGACCAAAGGGAAAAATGAATTCATGCCTTTTTGCTATTATAATACTGAAACGGTAACCAAAGATCCTCAGCCATTTTCTGGAATTATAATCATATAAGTAAAATAAAATTTTTACATATGTAAATTATATCACACACACATACAAACATATACAATATATACAATATATATATATATATATATATATATATATATATATCTGAGATATGTACCTGATAACGAGCAAAATAGATCATAGATCAAATATGGATCTGAATCCGACAGGATGATAAAATAAAAAAAACAAATAGGAAACATTTATCAATCAAACATGTTTCGCTTTTATTAATACTTCATCAGAGAATGAGATATGGAGAACAACAAGAAAGAAATTCTAATATTTTTACTTTTGTGTTGCTCGATTTTCATTGGCTAATCATGTTTCACGTGCATTCGACTTGTTAAACAAACGTTTGTATATTTTGTGGCGTTCCGAATTCAAGGAGAGACAACGCGTCCTTTCGAAGCCTAACAGAAAAGTCCTAAATATTGCTTTATGCATGTAAGCGTATAATAATTCTCGCACACTTACAAATATATATTATATATTTATTAGATAGATAGATAGATAGATAGATAGATAGATAGATAGATAGATAGATAGATAGATAGATAGATATGCGTATATCAGATGACTATATCAAGATAAATGTCTTCTTCGAATTTTGCTTATTCCTTCCATCCTAGCTTTGATGTAATCACTTTGAAATTATTTTCTGCGACTAATTTCATTATCCAACTACACTATTTCCGTTCTTATCTCCAGATTCTAATTTGGGAGCAAAAACTAAAGTTCCTATTCTTAAAATATCACCAGATATTGCCGCCTTTCAAAATACCAATCCTTTATTTAGTATAAACTGTGGGATGTAAAAACCGTTTAAAAAAAAACACAACGAAAACGAGTTAATTCTATTTTCTTCAAAACTTAATGACGACATCGTTATAAGCAATAAGTTAATAGCTTAATGATGATAAAAGTATTTATTCTACAAAACAAATATTTATTTTTCAACATAATCTCCTTCTTTCTCAATGTACATAATTCATTTGTGAATATGTATGTACAGAAATGTCTATAGCTTAAGGATGAAAAAATACTTATTTTACTCAACAAATATTTATTTTTCAACATAATCTCCTCCTTAGTCAATGCCCATAATTCATTTTTCAATCTACATTATATTTATAATATTTCGAAATTCCATTTCTTCCAGAGAAATGGATTAGATATACGTGCGTCTTCTTATATGTAAATTTGAGTCATCAGATTAATATAATAATAATTATTATTTAACAGACTACAAAGACATGTCTTAAGCCAGATGCCAAACTGCTGTGATAAAATCGACGCATCTTAGATGCCATCAAATCCAGTAAATGTCTATCTTTGTCAATATGGTTAATGAAGCAGCAAATATTAATCACACGCACCGAACTTTCTGATCAAAACCTAAGTAAATACGCACAAGTCCGCGGACCTTTGTTTGTCGTTTCCGACTATATTACTATTATGTGTAAACAAATTATAAATATTAGACGAACATGTTTAACTGCCGCTAGAATAATTTATATATTAAGGCGTCCTTCCGTTCAGAAAACATGTTCAAGGAAAGACAAAAAGTAATCTGAAATAACAACAAAAACAAACTCTAAGTAAATTGACCATGTTTAATATCACTGACATCAAATGTTTCAAAGATAGATAGATATGAACAAACTGAGATAGATAGATAGATAGATAGATAGATAGATAGATAGATAGATAGATACGAACAGACTGGTATAGATACGAACAGAGATAGGAACGGACTGAGATAGATAGATAGATAGATAGATAGATAGATAGATAGATAGATAGATAGATAGGATATGTATGTATGTATGTATAAAACATGTATACATTTCCATTACATGATGGTAATGGATTTCTAGACGCCGCTAAAATATGGAAGGCTTCAGATATTATAGAACACACCTTTACTGGCCCCTAAACAAAAATGTCACGTGACATATGCCAAAATGGAATATTCTCATTTGTCTTTCATAAATACCAAGATTATTAACAGTGTAGCTCACAATCTCAGGCAGAAAATGAAAAAATATACGCCATCGTCATCAACTACAGCGATTCTAATTTCTTGCAAGTGTTCAGTTTTTTTTTTGTTCATTGTCAGGTCCATGATATAATCACCTAACGGGATGTGTCGTCTTTAGCCAAGAGAAAGAAACATTCTAAACGGCCAAGCATCATTAGTACGGCCGTTTTCGTACAATGATCCTGGACATCATCACGACAATGCAAATCATTGCTACCAACTATATCGGGCCTTGGAGATATGGCAATCGTTATACTAGCCGTTTCCTAATAAGGAAATATTCAGAATTCATTGACCGAACAGTAAGTGCTAATTTCGCTTGGAATTTATAAAATATTTCTATTAAAAATTCTTTTCATGGAAATAAGTTTCTGAAGTCCACTAACTGTTATAGCTCTTTCCAGTATTGAATGGCTGGTTCATTTTCGACGGATTATCAACCTTTTGCAAGATATTTAAAGCCAAGAAATATTTTGACACTTGAGGACGTTAATTCCTATGAAAAGATGGCCGTGGTCGGCTAGGGTCCTCAAGCGTCAAGCGTTTTTGCTCTGCTTAGGTAATCTAGGCTCTGAGCACTTTACTGTATAGGTAGATGTTTGCATTTTGGTCTTTTTTGTTGTTTTTTTTCTTCATGTTTTCCCTTTTTCGAGATATTATCTTGTTTAAGGATATTTAGGTCTCTTGGCAAGAGTTGATATATTTGAACATTTGTGAGTCAGTATTTATGGATATCTACTCCAGTCTTGTAAATGGACCATCTTTGTGCAAACATTACGTGCTCTGGTCAAAAGAGGAGCCATAAGCTATGACGACCGTTGCCAACAATAGCGAAACTGCACAACCAAATCAATAGAAAATGAATTGAAAAGCCGAACTGGTCCCACTCCCCATCTTCCAATCTGATTTTGCCTGTAAACAATTTGGTTTTGCAAATATTGTCACTCATGCTCAGGTCGTCGGAGCAGTTACCTTGAAAGCAAGAATCAGATAAACTTTATAGGTTTTTGTTATTTTGTCATGAAAAATGATGTATACAGACAGTGATTCAAATGAATTGACATTTCAAATATTTAGTCAGAAAGCAAGGAAGGCAGTCCCACCAATCTGAATGTTGGAGAAATGCCATCATTTTGTCATCTTTATTTAATCTTGTGAATTTTATTTTTCATACCATATCACTTCAGGACATAGGTAAGCATAACTCTCCACAGATTCCGTTTCTTTATCATCTTGAAAATCCTACGACATCTTGGAAAAGATAGTAGACTGGCTTCCTGTTACTTACTCTTCAGTTTGAGATTAAAAGTAGACTTCTTTTAGACCGGATTCCAACCAAGGAATTAGTGTTAAAGTGACTAGGCCTAAATTTGAACTCGCATTGCAGACTTCAATTTCCGTTATGATAACAGTTACACTCCACGCACATCCTCCACTTGTTGCAGTTGCCTAATTCATCTCAATGTTTTGCGATCGATCCCGGTTGAAGGCCAAGGTTTTAAATTATAATTTACAGGATAGATTCCTCTTAGTGAGACGCCTGGCGGAGTAACAGGTCCCATTTTCGACAATTTTCGTGAATCAGACCTTTGCTTACAAATACCGATTAAGCTTATTACATATCAATAATCACGTAAGAGTACTTCGGTTAATGGTTGACTACTACTACTACGACTAAGTAGTGAGTTTGATCATCACTGGGTGACTCATACTTCTGACACAGTATCAAAACTAAGCTATATTTAGTAAATAATAACACAACCCAACCCACTACAAACCTGAAAATTACATCTGTAATAGACATGGAAAGGTTACATGAACAATAATCTGTAAAGGAGATAAGTGTCGCCGTATTGCATCCATAACCTCATCGAAAAGCCTTAAATTAGTTCAAATGGCTAGATGGAACTTTTTCTCGTACTTCTTTCTTGTGGAACTCTCTTCCAGCTTTCCAATCAGCATTGATCGTCAAAAAAAATGTCAGTCCTTATCTTTTGTCTTCTTAATCTCTGTTCTTTTATTGTTCCCTCTCCTTAATAATGTTTTGTTTTTGTCCTATTCTCTCACGCTTAGTAACCCTCTTGCGTCTTAGTAGTTTTATTGCCTTACTTGGGGGTGAATGATTAAACAATTATTGTAATAAGTGACTATTTTAGCTCTGTATTTTTAGCTACCTTAGTTTGGCACAAGGCCGAAAGTATCGGGCACTCCTCTCTCCAAAATAAAGCATAGCTCCCCTATTTGGACTTGATCTACTCTTCTGTCTTCCCTTTGCAGCCGTGATAGAGATAAAAAATCTTTTACGTAGTCTGGTGGGGGACGACATTCTCCACTCCGCCTCTTTTTCCACAGACTCAACGTCGCGAGTCTATCGTTATTCTGTCGCTACTTCCATGGCAAATGTTCAGATGAGGGCTCCATTCTTTAGTTCCACTTGTTCGGACCTTTTAGGGTTTTTCTGCCATTTTGTGCAGTAAACTCCCGAATGTACATTACTCTGAACCCTCCTATCTTGACCTTTTCAAGTCAAAGGTCAGTCATTGTATATCACCCTGATCCTCCTAAACTTCATTTCCTACAACCTTCTCTTCCATTCATATCACACACTATATTCATCGTAATCATTTTAACAGTAACACACTATCTTGAGTGGCTCTCTAGCCTTTATTTAGGTGAACATAATAATTAGAAAAATGTAAGATTGTTCGTATTTAGTTGCAAATATACTTATCTGGTATATTTTAACGGTACACGATTAAAGGAACTACTTGTTCGCTCTGTTGCTGCCGTAGAGAGGTGGTTGAGATTTGAGAGTCCATCTGCGTAAGTAAAAGTAATATAAAAAAAACACAGCTTAAGGTCACAGTAAAAAAGAAAAGAATTAAGTAAAGGAGTGGTGACACCCCTAACAGGAGCAAAACAAACTGTTTACACACTGGATTTGCTTGTCAACCAATTGTTTGCCAAAGGAAATTGGGTGGGGCTTTATAATTACTTTTTTTTTTTCAGAAATTCGAATTAAGATTTGCAAGTATAAAACGAAGAACATATTTTGAGGATATCTGCTCTACTTCAAACACTTGTATCGGACAAAAGATTTAGGGTGGAAAAAATTATTTTTTAAATGACTGATGGGTGTTCCAGGTGCCTTGACGGTCCCCACCTCCGCTCGAAAGTGGGTGATAAAGAAATAGACACTGAGCGTTTGATTTTGTCATAAACGCTTTACAATTGGTGACAACATCGACGTTAGATATTATTAGGCCTGTGCAAAAGTTTCCAGCGCTCTCTTTTATAAATAGTAAAGATTGAATGCAGCGTAGAAAAAATGCTTCAAACCTTTGTACACTCAATATTTTCGACTGCCAAACACGATCGAGAAAATAAACAAAAATTATTATTATTATTATTATTATTATTATTATTATTATTATTATTATTATTATTCCTTTGATTTCTGGTGTGTACTCATTTCTTTCCGGGTCCCGCCTAGAGACCTAAGGTTAGAAATGGCATCATGACATTTTCCACTGCAGAAAAAATATTCTACATAGACAAAGCCCTTCGTAAGGTGTAGGTTGTACTCGTGATAACAATTTTTTGTATTTCTTTAAGGTATAGGCTTCCAGAATTCCCTTCAATTAGTCTACTGGAACCTTTTCCAACCAATTATTATTATTATTATTATTATTATTATTATTATTATTATTATTTCCTTTGATTTATGTTTATACGTATTTCCTTCCGGGTCCCAACCAGAGACCTAAGGTTAAAAATAACATTTTCCACTGATCATTTAAAGAAAAACAGCCCTCCCCCAAGATCACACACATTTTACATAGATAAGGCTATCCGTAATTTTTGAGTTATACTTGTGAGTATAAGTTTTGTATGTGTTTAACATATGGGCTACCAGGAATCCCTTCAGTTAATCTAACCTTTTTCAATCCATAAGAAGGTTCAACTACAACAGGAATTATTATGTGCCACATTTTTTTTAGATTTCCATTTCAAGATCCTTGAATAGTTTTTTGGTGATCTTCAAAGATACATTAAAATCTGCAGGGTTTGTAATGTAGACTAAGAAAGCACATTCTGTTTTTGTGGTCTTTGATCACGATGTCTGGGAGATTAGCTTTGATTGTTCTTTCTGTCGATATTGTAAAGTTCCATAAAATTATTATAAGTCTTATGCCTGTAACCGGGTCTGGGTGATCTTCATACCAGTGTTTTACAGATTCCTTCCCGTAAAAGTTGCATTTTTTCTAGTACAGATATTGGCCCACTCTATCATACCGAAGTGCTAACATGATACAATATGGTCAATTATTATTATTATTATTTATTTATTTATTTATTTTGAGCATATCATGGTATTTTTGTTGTGTAGATGTCTTGAGTAGCAGGGAAGATACTGCTGATCAAGTCACAACAAGGACTTCAGACAAATAGTACTTTTCGATATATGCTTGTTTTATCAATACACATTGAGAAAGCATTTTTGTAGCATTCTCAAAGTGTATTTCGCACCAGTTTGGTTGACATATTCTTTAAACTTCAATGGAATGCAGCCGAGTGTCTCAGTTACTAGCGGGATGACTTTAACGTTTTTCTACTTTCTGGTCAGAGTAGTTGCTGACCTTTTCTGTTGACTTTACTGTTATATTGTAGTCAGCAGGTATGACTACACTAATTACAGTATATAATCGTGTAGAAATTGAATTCATGTAGTCAACAGGTATGGCCTTAAAGTCTTTTTACTTGCTTTCCTTTACAACCTTGTCATGGATTTTTAGCAGTTTCGTTCTTTTGCTTTGTGATCCTGTCTTGCAGTTTCTAAAGTTTTCTTACTCTCCTTTACGACATTGTCTTGGAGTTCCTACAGAAATCTTACTTTAATTTATGACGTTGAATTAGAGTTCCTACAGTTTTTTTTTTTTTTTTTTTTTTGGTTTCATTTACAGCCTTTTCTTGGAGTGCCGACAGTTTTCGTGCTTTCCTTTACGACCTTGTCTTGGAGTTCCTACAGGTGTCTTGCTTTTCATTACGAGATTTTCTTGGAGTTCATACAGGTTTAATGATTTCTTTACGACCTTTTCTTCGAGTTTCTATAGTTTCCTTGCTTTCTTTTACAACCTTGTCTTCGAGGTCCTACATTTTTCATGTTTTCTTTACGACCTTGTCTAGGAATTCCGACAATTTTCTTTCTTTCCTTTACGACCTTTTCTTCGATGTCCTTTTCTTTACTTGTCTGCTATCAACATGATGTTCTCTTCCTATTTTATCTTGTTAATTTTGTAAACACAAATAATCAATCCTGCTATGACATTAACTTCTCTTAAAATTGCCTTGTTGTATAAATTAAATGATTGCTGTGAAAATATGGATTGATGACTTATATACTTATCTCTTTCTGTGTACTTAATTCATTTTTTATCGGTATGCTAGTGTTTTGCTCCTAATGTGATTCTGGATTATTTAATATCGTTCTCAAATAATTAAGTTTTCCTAGCAGTTCAAATATATCTTCCTGTTGTACCTTATTACTAACAAAGAACTGCATCAAATAACAGAAACGACTTCACTTAAGGATTTTCGGCAAACAGTAAGAAATGAAATCAATACCAGATATAACTCGACGAGAGAATATGACATTCAACACTACTTCAAACAAAATGTTAGGAAGGAAATTCCCATTATTACTGGAAAGACGAATAACCGTTCCTGGAATTAAGAGACCTATTTTCCTGAAAGATTTGTTTTAAGAGAAAGATTTTATAAATTTAAACCAATGATTCGAAAGTTGTTCCAGGTGGACTACCGGTGGTTCGGCGCTACGAAAATGGATCTACTACGAACATTATCATATATTTCATTCATTATTTCCATAATATTTTAGTGGCCAAATCGTCTATGACTGTCCATAATCTCACCTGGTAGGTTTCTTCACTAAGTTTACATATACGTTAGCATTTCCTCGCCTCATTAATTTCCACAATAAAATTCAATAGCAATAGAGCAGAACAAACCCCAAACAATGATACTTCCCGTTTCAAAATTGGATTTTTATACGACATCAAACTATTTAAATTGAATTATTTTTTAATAATTTAATCCCAATCAAGGCAATAAATCCACTAAAACCCAAGGGGTTACCGAGTGTGAGAGAATAGAGAAAAGCAATCACTATTAAGGAGAGAGCAGACAATAATAGAACGGGTATTAAAAAGACAGACGATAACGATTGACACTGCATTTAAATTTTTGAAGATCAAAGTTGACTGGAAAGCAAGAATCCGGAAGAGAGTTACACAAGCGAAAGTGCGATAAAGGAAACTGTTAGCTTAGAACTTACGGTTACATCTCGCCATGTCAACTGTAAAATGATGAGACCATGACACGAATCTAGCACTGAAATTAAATTCATGAAGTCTGAGTATCAAAGAGGAAATCTCATCAAAACAATTGAAAAACTTATAGAAAAGACTTATAGAAAAGACACAGGGAAGCTACGTTACAGCAGTGTGGGAAAGTGAGTGAAGCCGAGATGTCAGGTCAAGACCCATATCATTGCAGATTCTTCTTTGGATTTTATCAAGAACCACTAAATATATAACAGTGGCATCGCTGAAATGAAATTTAGGCCAATTCACATTCTTCCAAACAATCGGTCCTTCTGTATTTTCTAGTTCATTTCTTCTTATTCTTTTTATAAGATGTTTAGGCGCTGGAGGATAAGCTTTAAGCCCAAATGTCATTAATCGTTGGGGCACTCACTTCCTTTTTTAGATCAGCTTTGATTTGCTTTTTAAGATACCTGCTGCAGTATTGAAGGGGATTATTCATGATGTCATTTATTTCTTAGTTTTATCCCCCACGGGGCTTGTTTTATATGGCCGGCTGCCTATTAACACAAGATTTCGTTTTATCATATAATTTTAAAACTCTCGAAATTACAATATAATAATTTGACTGACTCAGATATTTTGAAGCTAGAGAAAGAGAGAAAGAAAGAGAGACAGACAGAGAAAGAGGGAGAAAGAGAGAGAGAGAAGGGGGGAGAGAGAGAAGGGGAGAGAGAAAGAGAGAGATATACCACTAGTCTACATCTTGACAATTTGTTGTTGATGAGCTTCAGTCACCTTGACCTGTTTCGTCATATCTTGCAGCTGAAGCAACACTAACAACAGTGCTACTTAGCTTTTACTAAGTTCAATATTGACATATGCCTGTGAGAAAAAAATTATCTTATTTTGTCCACTGTATTTTGTCAAATAGAGGGACGGTAGAGTAATGGATAGTCGCTCGGATTGAGGAATCAGAGAGCCGAGTTCGAATTCCAGTCAAATTCATTACATTCACTTAAGGTATGAATCCTCTTCTTCTCTCCCGGTAAATAGCGCGTTCTATAGCCTTGGTTGGCAATTGGTCTAGGAGAAGGACAACTCTTAATTTAAAAACCTGATCCTCCAGATTGGGGGTTGGGCATTAAGCTAACAACCTACTCACTTAAAAAAACTGGCTTCTTATAGAAACCGCAACGATATCTTGCGGTCTTATATATATATATATATATATATATATATATATATAGATAGATAGATAGATAGATAGATAGATAGATAGATATATCTTGTCAAATGAACTTTTTAAGAGCTTTTCTCCGCAACTACTTTCGATAAAGCTTTTTCGTCTATGAAGTCCATCCCAAGAGTTATGATTCTTTCATCCTTTCGTAATTACTGTTAATAACATCGATATTTGAAGAAATCGTTATCTTATTTTGATTGCGCAGATCCAAACATTTGTCGCTACGTAAATGGACGCCATACACCTCCGCTGTTTATTCAAATGACTTTGCGTATATTCTACATTATACATATACGATTGGTTTAAACACACATATGTACACTTGGGATTTGTGTCTTTGCGCACGTGTATCTATCGAAACAAATGTCATATCTGTATGGCACTCGGCAAATAACCAACTCACTGGCAACGGCTTATCAGACCAACGGACTATTATATGAAAGATTCCAAAGGTCGTCATTTGAACCACAAGATTTATACAGATCCCTATTCTAACCTTTTCATTGTTTCCAGGACAAGAACAGTCACTCTGTTCTTGATTTACAATGAATTTTATCCTAAATAATTTATACCAGATTTATAGTGTAAACTATTTGTAACTCTTCTGTCGAAAATGTATTCGCAATGCATTTGATTATTACTTATTTAACAATCCTATTATAACTAGTTTTAGAATTTTCTGTGTCATGATATATATATATATATATATATATATATATATATATATATATATATATATATATATATATATAACTCTCGGGGTGAATGAATGTCTTGACGTAGTCATTTAAATCTTGTCCATCATATTACAAGCAACATAAACGGTTTGTACCTACTAAAGCAAATAATCAAGGGAGATGGTATTCAAAAGTAGTAACTTTAGGGATCCTAGCTATGGGCAAATAGTTAATCTCCAAACTGGAGTCAAAACACTATAAAAAGAGCGTTTTATAATAAAAATACCAACAATAACTTTTTGAAAAAAAATATTGCCGACAAAAACTCTATTTACAAAAATACATGAATGAAACCCGACCTACGAACTGATTTTTTTACAAAAAATACATATTCTATTCATACGAACCTATCCTAAAAATCTAAAATTAAATAACCCATTGAAGCATTGATATGCCATAAAGCAAAATAAATCAAACCCACAAAATATTGGATCGGTTTTTCTGGAAACGATTCCAATTTTAGACACGTTCCTCGGAAATTACGTTTTTCTAAGCTGACGATATTTTAAAAAAACAACTGCATCATGTGAGACTTGCAACGATAATGCATTTTGACTTCTTTTTTATGCTCTGACTTTTTACCTTTTCTTTATTATATTTGATGTTGGGTGTGAAAAAGAAACGGCGAAACAAATTCAAATTTAGGATAAAGTCAGGTGCGTTCATTTTACATTAATACATTGTTAAAAAAACATAAACCCACATCTCCTTACGTTCCTCAACAATACAAGTTAACGAAGGCCTCGTCACTGATATGCCACATAGATATAACATAGATATGAACATAGATAGAACATAGATATAGAATAGTTTCTATTGGTGCTATTTTATTCTTTCTGCTCTTACTTGAAGAAGTTATGCCTAGTG
The DNA here is from genome assembly GCA_963932145.1 of Acanthosepion lycidas. Taxonomy (NCBI): domain Eukaryota; kingdom Metazoa; phylum Mollusca; class Cephalopoda; order Sepiida; family Sepiidae; genus Acanthosepion; species Acanthosepion lycidas. The sequence continues at coordinate 2,592,224 of OZ010600.1, forward strand.
TCAAATAATTTCCCTTATTCTAGAGATGAAGGACAAATCATAACACTTCGATCATTTTCTAGATTATGTGACTAATATTTTTAAAAAATGGAAGCTCCATGCTTTCCAACCAGTTTTAATCTTCAAAAATTTAAATGCAATGCCGATCATTATCTACTGTCTTCTTGATTCCTCTTCTTTTAATGTCTTCTCTCTTTAATAATGTTTCCCTTTTTTTCTAATTCTTTCACACCCAGTAATAATTTATGTCTTAGTGGATTTACTGCCTTGCTTGGGGTTAAATGATTTTTAAAGTCACTTAAGTGTTAGAAAATTGAATCGACTAAACTTTCAAATTTCAGTTACAAAACTCATGTTTTTTCCCTTCATCCAAATTAGAAAAAGTGTTAAAATCAGTCTGGCATAAGGCCACGTGTAATGGTGCACCACGTCATTATCTTACTACGGTGCTAATAGTCTTAGAGATTATCTTGTTAACTATTATTCGTGCATATGCATTAGCTATATATTCTTATACTATTGCACCCCCAGTACAAGGCCCAAGAGACACTCAAGAAAGTAGTAATAGTAACAGTGTGATTAACCGTTTCCTTATAAGGAAACATTCGGTATTTATTGACCACGTAGTCGGTGCTATTGTCGGTTGAAATTTATGAAATCTTTCTATCAAAACTGTTTTTTTTTTTTTTTTTAGGAAAATCTGTTTCTCAAGTCCACTATCTGTTATTACTCTTTCTATTACTGATGATGCTTCCTTCTTAATCTCTTGTTTGAAGTCGTGTGAAACGTTGACATCTTGATTATGCTGTTTTTTTCTCTTTGAGTCACATGTGCAATCCATGTTGATTGTTGCTGCTGTTGGAAGTCTCCAAGTGTTATGATTTTTGTTATTAGGTTGATGCAAAAATAATGACGTAATAACAAAAAACGACATTATTACGTCATTATTTTTGCACCAACCTAATATTTGACACAGTTCTTTGCTTGTTTGATTCTTTTTTTTTTTAACTATTCCACAATCCTTCCTAAGACCTACTAAGAAAACAGTTGTATAGAGCTGACAATGTAGACATCTGTGAATGATTTGGATGCCATGCACGACATCCATATGAAAGTCTAGATCTGATGAGGTTATTTAAGTACATGACTCAAGTTCTTAGATTAATGTTTTGGTTTTGTAACATCTTGTGGTGTTGGGCAAACTACCCCTAATGTCGTTTATTCTATGTTTTATTTCTTTATCTACTATACTAAATTTTCTATAACTGATCCATACATCAAGGTACATGCCACGGATTCAGAGTATCAGTGCCATCACTGCTTTCATTCCAATTCCAGATCATAGTTTCTCTTTTGGAAAGGTTTATCTTGAGTCCTACTTCTTGGAACACTAGGCAGAGAATGGTGGTCGTTGAAAAAAGAAAGTAAGAGGGTTACTAAATGAGATTGTTCTAGAGAAGTGCATATTATGAGGATATGGAGGATATATAATGGTTGCCCCCTAGATTGGAAGAGGTTAAGGTAAGAGTGATCGGAAAAGCATCGTTTTGAAAATCTGTTCCATAAAATGACAGTTTTTAGGAAGAAGCTGTCTGAGTGAAAATTGCTTCTTATTAATTGAATAGAAAGGGAATAAGGATTATTCAACCCTGTCTATGTAGCATGGTGATTCCTGGCTGTGAAAGTCTGAGCTGGTGGAACTAAGGAATGTTGCTTGTCTGAACATTTGCCATGAAAACAGCAATAAAATAGCAAAAGACTAGTGAAGTTTCGACTGCGGGAAAGTGGATGTAGGGTGGAAAGTAATTAATAACACACAAGGCAACGTAAATTATATTGGACTCAAGACTAGAAAGTAATGATTTGGCAACTCGGACCCAGACATGGCAGCAATATTTCTGCTCTGATTTGACTCTTGTAGAAATAAAGCGTTTCAAGAGGTGTCAGGTACTTTCTGGAGTGATATAAGGAACCGACCATTCTCCAAGACTCTTTAGCGATGGATCGTATACATGAGTTCCACTTGAGGTCTGGTGTGAGGTTCCGTAGTGTTAATATTATTACTGAAATATTGTCGCAGGAGTACGCATTTTTATTAGACCAATAAAAACAGACATATTAAAAGGACATTTACAACAAAAAAATGGAGAGTAACAAAAAAATATATATTAACGCAAGATACCGGAATATAAAGACGATTAAACACAACTAAACTGGTTTATCAATTCTCTCTCATCAAAGCAAAAATTGAGGACAAAAGAAAAAGTACACAACGACTAAAAATATATAACTACAGATTATGTAATATACAAACAATAAATATAAGATTAATTACCTTTAAGTCTATCAATGTCTCCTTCTGGTTACAAAGGGATGGTTGGTAGGACTTAATGTCTACCGATTCCAAAAGTTTAAAGTTATAATTGGTTGTCCGGGAACATATCCGGGCTATAAGATCGAGAACACTGTTGGTTTTTCATCAAACATTTAGTTAATGCTGAACCCGATACCCGATGCACCTATGTAAAAGTCTCTTCAGAACAAAAAAAGAAGCAATTCATAACGAAATATATGTATATTAACGTAAGTTGGTCATAGCGAAATATAATGACGATTAAAAACAAATAAAACGGTTCACCGCTCCTCTCTCATCAAAGCAAAAACCGAGGACAATAAACGTGCATAGCGACTAAAAAATATACAACTCCAAACTAAAGTTATATACAAACAAAACATATAATATTAAAGGCTAATTACCTTGAAGCACGCCAAACTTTTGAATACAGAGGGATGGCTGGTAGGACTTAATGTATAATCATTATCATCTCTCAGTAAACTTTCGATTTTTCTCTGAATGTGGAGGACCAATAAATGTTTTTAATTGTTATATTTCGTTGTTACCAATTTACGGAAATATATATATATATATATATATATATATATATATATATATATATATATATATATATACATATTATCATTATTATTATTATTATTCAGAATGTAAATATAGTAAATACCAATTACTTCATATAACTCAGTGAATGGATCAGTTACAACCAATTTAGTATAGGGGAGTAAGGAAATTGAACACAGAATCGGCTGCGCTGGGGGTAGTTTCTCCCAACACCGCCAATTGTTTCAAAACCAAAACATTAATCTGAAAACTTGTCATGTTCTTAAAAAGCCTCTTCAGGTTGAGACTTTTATATGGATGTCATGCCTGGCGCAAAAAAAAGGTTCAAAAATATCTTAACTGCCAACCGTATACGATCGCTTTCTAAGATCAGTGGTTAAAAATGTCTTTGAGCAAGTGAATTCTGTAGGTCTTGGCAAAGAGCATTCTTCTTTGAACATTGTAGGCTGGCGCTACAAAATCACAAATAAAGAACTGTGCCAAATAACAGAAATCATATGACTTGAAGACTTTCAACAGCTAAAATGAATATCACATGAAACTCGAAGAGAAAATAATGACAATGTTGATATTCCGCACTACTTCAAGCAAAAGGTTAGGAAGAAAACTACCATTAATAGACGAAAAAGCAATAACAACTACAGGTCTTGAGAAATGTATTTTCCTGAAGAATTGTTTTAATAGAAAGATTTCATTTTATTTTTACAAAAGTCAAATCAGACAAAAAAATGGAGTATAGCTACCCAGTCTTCACGTTCTAGCCTTGATAGAGTTAAAAATTATCTACGCGACCTTTTGAGTGATGAACTATGTCCAATAGTTTCTTCTCTCGCACTTCTTGTGGAACTATCTTCTGCTTTCCAGTCAACTTTGGTCTTTAAGAATTCAAATGCAATGTTAATCATTATCTTCTGTCTCCTTGACCCCTGTTCTTTTATTGTCCTTTCTGCTTAATGGTTTTTCTCAGATTCCTTCACTTTCAGTAATCCTTTGCGTGGGGTGAAATGATTAAAAACAAAAAAAAGTCTCTACAACCCCTTCTTTGCAGATGAAACATTGCAAATCTATTGCTAATCTACCATTAATTCTATGGCAAAAGTTCAGACGAGTAACATTCCTTATTTCCACCAGTTCATGCCTTTCTAGGGAGAGCCCACACCATACCATGTGTACACAGTGTCAAATCATCCTTGTATTACTCTCTGTATCAGTTTACAATCATCGATAAATCTGAACAATTTTATTTTACATATATTATCTAATGTATTATTCAAACATTGTTGTGGTGTCCTCCCTCTAATGAGTCTATTGTGGACTCTTCCACTCACTATGAAATTAATAGGAAAGTAAGCCTCGGAGGAGCAGTCGACCAGACTGCTCATTTCTGTCGAAGTCTCTGCCTTGAGCAGAGTGGAACTCGGACGAGGCTTCGCCGCAGGGCAAAGTTTCGTTAGGGGAGGTAGATAGGCCCTGAACCCGTTTAGGCGGGTTCAAAGGGAATATTTTTGGCCGAGCCTACGGGCTCGGAGAAACCCACAATAAACCGGCCTTGTGCCACATACACCCTCGTGGGGTGGGGCTGTTAAATATTAACAGTCGACCAGACTCTTCGTAACTGTCGAACTCTCTGCCTCGGCAGAGAGGAACTCAGACGACACTTTGCCGAAGGGCAGAGTTTCGTACGGGGAGGCCTTGAATCCGTTTATATGGGTTCTAAGGGAATATTTTTGGCCGAGCGTACGGGCTCGGAGAACCCACGCTAAACTCGGCCTTGTGCCACATACATCCTTCGTGGGGGGACTGTTAAATATTAACAGTTGACCAGATTGTTAATTACTGTCAAACTCTCGGTTTGAGCAGAGAAGAACCCAGACGAGGCTTTGCCGAAGGGCAAGGTTTTATCCGGGGAGGTAGACAGTCTCTGAACCCGTTTATGCAGGTTCTAAGTAAATATTTTTGGCCGAGCCTACGGGCTCGGAGAATCCACGATAAACTTGGCCATGTGCCACATACATCACTCGTGGAGAGGGAGCTGTTAAATATTAACAGTAGTATAGATTGAACGCTGGTCAACCGACACACACTCACTAGTCGTGTAATACTCTTCTGTTGCATTTACCGTTCAATACACGATTTATCTGCAACCTCTTGTTTTGTTATTTCTTTAATTATTTACTTGGTTACAACAAACATAAAGCATATAATCTTGAAGGCTGTTGTCATGGTATGACATCAAACAGATTGGTTGCATTTCTTGAGAAAGAAAGTAAAAGATTCTCTATTGGTGTCAGATGACATCCAACTTGGAAGCTAAGTCCTGATAAATGCATGCAGGAAGATTGATAGCACGAGATCTGAAATAATTACGAACATTCCCTAAAAAGTTAAAAATGAACATACGACCAAGTGTTGCAGGATCTTATCGAGTCTACAAGATGTTGCGAGTGCTAATGACATTTCAACTGCGTTATTTCAGGGTGGGGTGGAGACTGGAGAGTGACAATAAGTTCTAGGCGGCTTCTTACCTTTACAGTTACATTACAAATGCTCCGGGTCGCTGGACAAAATATATCTGCATTTATATCTGTATATTTATACTTAATTGTAAAATTACATTTCTGAAAATAAATATAGCTTCTGAAACAACACAATCCTGCATAGGAAGATATAATTCATATATATATATATATATATATATATATATATATATATATATATATATATATATGCAATGCTCTTCGATAAAACGAATCGAGTTCTCTCAGTCACTGGCGCGTTTATTTTAATATAAGTACACTTAAATTTACCGTTATCCATGCCGCGCGCCAACGGTGTAGATTTTCAGACTGACGCCAATTAAGCCGGGTTTTGGTCCTAGCTAGAGGCAACCACATCGATGAGCTGTGATACAGCATATATTCAATTAACCAAAACTAATTCTCTCTATAGCTTTTATACATTTCACTTTCACACTTGTCTCCCACCCCCACCCATACACTCTCACTAAAATTTTGTTTTTTTATACCCGGAGTTATATTTTCCGATTTTTTTTTGAATTTGCAGGTCTGGTGAATTGGATCGTGATTATGATTCCAATGTAATAAATTATAACCATGGAATATTAGTGATTGAGCTTATTTTATATATTCTTACTCTCTCCTAGACATTGAGTTCTACCTGGATTCTATCCTCTTGGAAATTTATTTATATAGATTTATATATATATATATATATATTGACCACTAATATTATCTGCATATATATATATATATATACTAGCAGTAGAGCCAGGCGTTGCCCGGGGATGTAACAGTAAGTGATAGATCAAGTATCGACCATCATAAAGACTGAAAAATAAAATTGACAAAGATTATTGTTTAAGGTTGACGGACACGCAGGTCTTAATTAGTTTTTTTGTTTTTTGTTTTTTACGAATTGGCCAAACCCAAACTCAAACTAAAACATTGTTTTCAATCGTTATGAGTCTACCGATTGAATAGAATTTTATTATAAACAATTGTCTTGTAAATGGAATTTTTAAAGCATTCTGAATGTAAAAATAAAGAAAAAAGTGTGCAAGACTACCTACCAAAAAACACTACCTACCAAAAAAAAGTGAAGTTTTGTTGAAATCGGTTAAAAAAAGTAGGAAATCTGATCCCATATATAAATGAAAACACACACACACAAACAACCTGGGTTTTATAAGTATAACTCGATAAGAGTTGCCCCCCTTTCATTCTCGTGATGCCTCTTAATCGTGTTTTCAAATTGATTTCGTGCAAAAACAATTGTGTTTTTCCAAATTTTGGCGCTGTCAGAACCACTGCAAGGTAATTTTACGTAGTCCTGTGAAGTCTTGTTGAAATCTGTTGAAAAATGTAGGAAATGCGATCCAGTATATAAACGTACAGACACACACACACGCACACAACCTGGGTTTTGTAATAAGTATGATATATATATAAATATTTATAAATATGTTATAAAATCACTACAAAAATAGCCATTTTGTTTCAATATAGATATATATATATATATATATATATATATATATATATATATATAGCGAATACAGAATCTTTAAAAATCCATCAGGTCCGGTGGTAATAAATGATAGTAGGGATAATATACATCCTGATATGATTGATTTTTAAAGATCCTGTATTCATTAATATATTGTTCTGCTTTTACATTGAGATATCTGTGTATCTCCTTGGAATTATCCATACTAATCATCAATTAATATCACTTGAGCACTCTTTGTTTTAACTTATTACTCACTGTTTTTTTTTGTTTTTTTTGTACCAGAAATGTAAGGTAATGGACGATTTCTTTCGCCCTATTTGGAGGTTTCTGGTTCTTTCTTTCTTTCCCACTTTTCCTCGGATGCCAATTTATTTGAATATTGGGCTATCCAGTGTTTTCACCCACCAAGTTTAAATTGAATTACATTATACTCCCCCCATATATATATATATATATATATATATATATATATATATATATATATATATATATATATATATATATTTGTATGTGTGACTTTTTGCGTCTTTTAATGCTATTAAGGTAATCGATATATATTGATATTGATGTTTTACATATTACTATTTCTCGCGGAGATCAGACGATAGGATCGAATGTTAATTTTGTTTAAGTCAGATGAAAGCAAATGAAACAAACAAAGACAAATATCGAAATTGCGAGTGATGTAAAATGATGCGGGGTATTGATCTATACCATCGATGCCTTCAAAATCGATACGCAAAATATAATTTAGACAAATTAATAGTTAGTTTTGCCCTATACGTTTGTGACCAATATAACAAAACATTTACAAAATCACAAAATGTGCACACACACACACACACACACATATATATATATATATATATATATATATATATTACCAAGTTGTGACTGGTAGGGATAATTCCAAGTAGGATATTAATCCTAAGTTCTAAAATCGAAATGCACCTTTAAGGTTTTCTTCTTGATTATTATATATATATATATATATATATATATATAGTTGGGTGAGCTGACGAGATAAAGTGGAAAAGTTATAAACGACTCGTTTCGCCAAACGTCTGTCGCTTTCAGCTTCTTTAGGTCAGAATGAAAAAAAATGCGTTGGTTTATCTGTGGATAAATAGAGCTATAAATTAAATTACCTTATAAAATCCGACGACCAGAACCCAAAAAGCAAAGAGCGGTGTGTATTTATTTCATATATATATATATATATATATATATATATATATATATATATATATATATATATATATATATGAAGAAATATACTCTTAGGGTGTGCTATATTTATGGGATAACGCGCTCAATATCAGAGATAGAGCGTGTGTAAATATAAAAGTGAACATTGAAGTCAACACTTAGAGGAGACAGGCTGTTTCATGCTAGACGCAATCGTCAGGCCATGAAACAGCCTGTCGCCTCTAAGTGTTGACTTCAATGTTCACTTTATATATATATATATATATATATATATATATATATATATATATATATATAAATTCCCAAGAGGATAGAATCCAGGTAGAGCTCAATGTCCAGGACAGAGCAAGAATATGATATTATGAAAAAGACTAAGTCGGATAATTATTTTAATATATATTTTGGTTATAGGTTATTTTTATAGATACAAATATTTAAGTAAATGCTCTGTTTATAGTAAATAGTATCAACAACATTTCCATGAATGTTTCTTTGAGATTTCTCGGGCATTCAGGTAAATGTTTTTAATACTGTTTATTATAAACAGAGAATCTAGTTAAATATTTGTATCTATGAAAATAACGTATAAACAAAATATGTGTGTGTGGCTGTGTGTGTGGAGGTGCGTGAGTGTCGGTGTGAGTGTCTAAAGTTAAGCTGAATAATACAAATGGTTTTTTCAGTTATTCTTACGGCAAATAGTGTTAAGATGGGTAAACGTATATATATATATATACAAATGTAATGAGAACAAAAAGAATATAAATTCAAACGTTCAAAACGTTAATTTAAAAGAGGGCTCAATACCAAGAATAGAGCAATAGTTATTTATTATAAGTAGTTACAAACGGACAAACAAGTAAGCAAAGAGGCATATTTTTGTCGATGCCTAAAGGTAAGCATCTCATCAGGTGAGGAACAAATATGGCTACCATCTTTGTTCCTCACCTGATGGAATGCTTACCTTTAGACATCGAATCAAATATGTATCTTTGTAGCGATTACTTGTTTCTCCGTATGGAACCTATATATAATACATATATATATATATATATATATATATATATATATATATATATATAGAGAGAGAGAGAGAGAGATAGATAGATGTTGAAGTGACTAAAATAGTTCAGATAGGGGATAAACAGATATTGAATAGATAGATAGATAGATAGATAGATAGATAGATAGATAGATAGATAGATATTTAAAACAATTTTTAAAATGTTTTACTCTGAAACGTTTCGCCGATTAGCCAGCATCTACAAAAAAGAATGTTATTTATAAATGAATAAATGTATAAATAAAAACATTTGTTTAACATTGGTTATGTGTCAATGTAATAATGTTCAAAATTGTTTTCTATTTTTATCATTCCAATTGCTCACATTCCCATCCAAGTTAACATGCATAAGTATATATTATCTGCTCTATGCAGACACGGTCGTTTTTTATCCAAACATATCGGATAAGCCGATAATGTTGATTTCACTCCCTTTTTATTACCGGCTTCCTTTTCGTGGATACCCGTATCGATGTATTGCTTATTGATCACAATATGTCCGTTTTTTCAAGTTTATCCCTTATTGATTGGATGCACATCCATCGATTTCTCTTGTTCTGATTTTCTCCTGTTTCTTGCGTTGTATTTAATACTGATCAATCGATTGATTGACTTATTTGAACTTATTTCTTTATTACAAATTAAAACGCGGGAATTCTACTTTTACTTTTACTTTCACTTTCTTTGTTATTTCATGCATTATTCATTGAATTGTAACATTTACATAGATACGTACTCGATATTGATTCTGATTGAAAGACTTTGTTATCGATTACGATATTCTTTATTTATGTTTTATGTGAATCCCTTTTCATAAAAAAAAAAGAAAATATGCATAGAACTTTTTTCACAGAATGCTGCTATTTTATTCTTTCTCCGTCACGTGATTCCAATTTCGTAAAAATATGACGCTTTCTCCGCAATTATATGTTCGGAAACTTCTATGGAAAGTTTTTAAAAAGCTCATACTTTATATTCACAATGTATGTTTTACAAGAATCATTTTTTTTGATTAAAAAAAATGATTCTTGTAAAACATACATTGTGAAGCAAGGCAATATAGCCACTAAGATGCAAGGGGTTACCGAGAGTTGAGATTATGGATAAAAACACTATTAAGGAGAGACAACAATAAAGAAGAAGCATTTGGAAGACAGAAGATAATGATTGACATTGCACTGAAATTTTTGAAGAACAGGAAAAAATTTGTGAAGCACAGGAGAAAACTTTTGAAGAAAAAAGGTTGTTGGGAAACAAGAAGTCAGAAGAGAAACTTAGCATATAATATTTCATCTCTAAAACAATGAGACCTAGCCGCCAATCTATCACTGCTCGGTACCATACAACAAATTTCATCAGAATAATTACCATGAAAGTATTCACAGAAAAAGCAGAGATAAGCTACGTTACGGTGGTGAGGAAATGACAGAAGTCGAAATGCCAGATCAGGACCAATAATATTGCAGATTCTTCTTTGGATCTTATCAAAATCTCTAAATATATAGTAGAAGCACCACACCAGATGTGCCAGCAATATTCAAAGCATGAACGAATGGTAGACTTATAAATATGTAAAATACATTCTGGCGAGACAAATTGTCAAGCACCACACAGTGAACAAACATTTCTGGTTGCAGACTTAGAAATTGATTCAATACAATGTTTCCACATCATGTCAGCGAAAAACGTTAGCCCGAGAAGATGCAATGAATTATTCCCTTGAAGGTTTGTATCAGCCATACTGATGTAAAGTAAAAATGGTTCTCTCATACGATTAAAAGCATTTATGTTGGTCACAAAACTAGTGTTGCAACTCACGGTCTACCCCTAAAAATCAATTTTCCATTGGCAATAGTTTTGAAAGCAGAAGTGTTAATGTTTGGAGTATTTATTTCGATTATTTATTTGTACGTGTATTTGATATGCCAGCTCTTAGATAAAATGTTTAACAACTTGTTGCAGTGTTTATTTGGTAGTTTTAAGCAGAGTCTATGGAATTTACAATATAATGCGTTCCAACATTACGGAAATTGCATTTCTGAAATTATCCTCTGGTTGACTGCATATATTGTCACAGATGTTTAATAAAAGTTTGGCAGCATTGGTCTGCGTAACTGTCTACAATGTCAAGTGGTTCTGTGCCGTATTAAACAACTAGCAGCTATTTGCATAATATCGCTTCTTTTCCACCATGTTCGCAATTATATGCAACGCGTAATGCCGTCAAGTAAAGTTTGGCAACGGGCGTGAAAGCGAAAATAGTTTAAATCCTTCATGAAGGTAAAACAGCATTTACAAGAAGCCAACCATACGGTGAAGAAAATTCATCTCAAAGCCGGGGTTGCATGCAGGGCATGTACAAAACAAGGAGGGGAGATGTGTAGATGGTTGTCTTTTAGTCGATGAATGGATACCTGTTTGAAGATAGAGATTCATACGCACGCATCTTTAAACGCTTAAGAACGTGCAACAAACCCGTTATCCTCCGACCTTGAAGCCATATCACGTAGCTAAATGTGTTTTCTGAAACAAAAAGGATTCAAAATCAGATTTTCGGTGTGTGTTATTCACGGACGAGGGTAGCGTGAGATTGAATGGTTCCAAAATCTTACAAACAGGACGGTGCCAGAAGAACGACCCTAAACCTCTTCGACTGAATTGTCAAGGAATCTGAGACCTTTTGAAAGGGATTATTGCCTTGAAGAGTTAGTAATGGCACCAAAATAAACGCTTCTGCCTACGTTTAATTTCTAAAGATTAACTTTCAGCCATGACTCACGAAAAAAGACACTGGCGTTCAAACGAAAGTCGTATTTATGCACAACAATGTCCCAGTTCATTCTGCTATGACACCTCTTGAATACTTAGAGAAACTAGTGTCCAATAACCGACTAATGAAGTGCCTAGAGTGTTTACCGTATCTTAATCCTACCGAAAATCTCTGTAGCATTATCAAGAGACGCTTTTATGATGGCAAAAATTAATTTTCATCCAAGGGTGAACTTTGTGCAACAATATCAACTGTTTGTGAAGCCGTCACGCCTGAAGAATTTCTGATTTTAATATCTATGGACACTATATCTATTGACTGCGTGAAGTCATCGGGAAACATTAAAATTATATCAGCAAATAATATTATATTTCTACTGTGTTAGTTGACCAAGCTGATGAAATCCGGTATCAATAAATAGCAAACGCCAAGAATGTATATAGGAAAATAATGTATTAACGTAATAATACAAACTGGTAAAGCAGGTTAGTAGTTCCAGGAATACGGGTTAGTAGCAAAATATCTATACAGTCTTTGGTATTGAAGTATCTCTGTATGACTTCTTACTGAGTCTACGTGCTCGCTCACGGTGACTCTGGCTGGCTACGTTCGATCGTTCTGTCTGTCTGTCTGTTACCTTCACCCTCTGTTGCTCTCGTTATGTCTCTCGGGTCTTCACGTAGCAGTAGTATATGTATATACTGGTTGAATCCATTTGTGTAAAAAGGGGAGGACCCCACAACACTTATAATGCTTTCCATCGTTTGACAGTCGTTTAAATAAATCATTTTTGTGTTTCATCTTTGTAGTTGTTTTATCTTCCTCCTTTCATTGCAAATTGATTCGTTGGACACGTCTGTATATGAATTCAAACGGTTTAAATAGTTTTCTTCGATATATTCAAACATATATTAAATTATATATTTATATACGATCGTAGATTTCATTAATGCATGTTTCATTAAATAATATAGACACGTTTATTTGAAGTAAGTTCCTTTCATATTGTCTGATAAGCTTAATCACATTATCATTGAAAGACGAAAGGAAAACAACATATTGGTATATGTTTAAATCTAAACTAAGCTTTCCGCTTACATAAGCCATGATCAAAGATAACAATTTCAATATATCAAACAATACACGGACGAAACAACAATGACAGTCCGCCCTTGCTGCATGAATAATTTCAAAGCAATGATAAACTCGTGTATACGAGAAGCAGAGGCGAAAATCACGTCGCAGTTCGTGACGTCATACATGACCACACGAGAGTGAAAACAAGAAGTATTAATTATGGGAAGCCATTGGTATAAACCAATGGCTTCCGTTATAAATTATAGGCATTTAAGAATATTTGTGGAGATTTCATAGTTTATTTTGTTCAGGTTAGGCTTGAACTGTTTTATATATAAAGCATCAAGAATTTTTAATTTTTGTTCATTGTTTTCATGATTAAGTATAGTTGTATTGTCAACAAGGATCGTAGATTTTATGATATTCCATATTAAAGTATGTCTAATCTTTGGGTGAATCTATTTGAAAGGCATTAGATGACTGTAGGACCAATACTTTCATAACTGTTATCGTATTATTAATTTACATGTAATGATAATGTTAGGACGCAATGTATGTATCTTTGTAACTTGTAAATACAATATTCGTAAACTGAAAGATATATATATATATATATATATATATATATATATACAAAGAATTACTTAACTATATGTATAAAAATAATATCAATTATCCATTTACTAATATTGAACACTATATGAAATTATCTGCTTCACTTTTAAATCTTCAAATTTTGATATATATATATATATATATATATATATATATATATATATATATATATATATATAAAAGTGATTATTATCTTTACTTTTAATTCGGATACTATTATACATCCTATAAGCACACACACACACACACACACACACACACATATATATATATATATATATATATATATATATAGAGAGAGAGAGAGAGAGAGAGACAGAAATAGAGTTTTAATGTATCTCATATTTATTGTTAAAATGCTCAGTATCAGAGATAGTGCATGTGTAAATATAAGAGTTGACACTGAGGCCCGCACCGAGTGGCTACACTCTGCTTGAACGTTATCTTCAGCATATGTTTATTGGAAAGTTTATTTATTTATGCTGGTCAATGTGGCATTATGTGTAGCAATGGCAAGAATTTCTGGTTTATTGTGCCATTCTTTCGGTTATTGAATAGATGGGATCGGTTATTTTTAAAATTATCCTAAATGCAATTGAGTAGAAATAGTTTCCGAGCCAGAAAACGCTTATTTTATAGCAATTGTATAGAGATGTTTTATTTACGTTTAACTAATCATTTATTATTCACTACATTAGTATTTTATACTTCATTATTTATTCATTAATTATTTGGATAGCGGCTCGGTTTGTGGAATTGGAGAGCCGAGTTCGAATTTCAGTCTTATACACTTGAGAAAGATATGAACTCACTTCTTCTCCCTCCAGCTAGGGTTTCATAGCCTTGGTTGGCAACTGTTCTAGGAAAAGGACAACTGAATTCAAAACTGTTCAAGAAAGACATTCGGATTACTAACACACAAAAAAAAGATAATGTCTCCTATCGAGAATATTTAACATCGAAAAACATAAAGGGGAAAAAAATAATTATTTTTAATAATATGTGGAAATCTCCACTCTTTGCCTGATGACGGTTGAGACCAGAAACTCGTGTAGTAAAATTATATAAAATAAAGCATAATATTTTTTTAAAAAAATCCACATTACAACCAAAAACGTTTGCGATATCTCTCTTATATATATATGTATATATATATATCCGACAATTATTTTAATATATATATTCTTTTTCTGTTGATACAATATTTTATAGATACAAATATCTATGTAAATGATAAATGCTCCGTTTTTATAATAAATAGTATTAACTACATTTACCGACCTGAATGTTCGAGAGATTTCATAGAAAATGTGCGTCCTCCGACAGGAATCGAACCTGTATCCTAACCGTATAAACAAATATATGTGTATATATGTGTGTGTGTGTGTGAAATTCGACATAATTTTAATGGATACTCGTATTTGAGTAGAAAAATATGCGCCCTCGGGCAGGATTCGGACCTGCGTCAGATCCAGTGATGGTTTTCCCTAGGGAATGAAGGTTCGAATCGTCCCGGACGGTGCATATTTTTCTAACAAGATTTCTCGAATATTCATGCCAGTAGATGTTAGTAGATATACTGTTCAATAAATAAATAAAAACAGAACATCTACTCAAATATGAGTATCCATTAAAAATAACATTTAAACAAATCATTTTATTTATTTTTATATATTTTTATTATATATATATATATATATATATATATATATATATATATATATATATATATATATATATATATATATATATTAGAGTGGGCACTCAGGTATGTTTCTCATATTAGTGCCCACTCTATGATATATATATATATATATATATATATATATATATATATATATATATATATATATATATATATATATATATATTAGAATGGCCACTCAGGTATGTTTCTCATATTACTGCAATCTTCAAGCCATGTGTGTTGGGTCGTAGTTCTACTTGTTTTAATATATATATATATATATATATATATATATATATATATATATATATATATATATATATATATATATATATATACTTATATATATGTGTGTGTGTGTGTGTGTTGTGTATTTCAGTAGCAGCAGTGCTTCAATAATAATAATAATAATAATAATAATATTAATTACGAACTTAATAATATTAACTACGAAATTTCTCGGACATTCAGGCCAGTACAAGCATTAACTACGAACACGACCACAATGTGCTAACTGTGTTCGGTAAATAAAACATCTCTATAACACTAAAGACATACATACAAGTTTGTTTTTACATCTATGTCAAATCATATATTTTGTAGATATTTTTATGATTATTTTTCTGCTTTTGTAAGTTTTTGTCTGCTACTGTTTCGCAAATTCATAAGACTGTCGTCCCTGTAGAAGCCTAAACAATTTTGTTGATTATTTATGTTACATTCTACCTTGCACTCTTAGAGGGGGGTTGTTAATAAGTTTACTTATTAACCGGAACATTTACCAATCAAATTACTAAATTAAGTAATCAATGAGAATCAATTAATCTTTTTTTGTTTACATTTCGGAGCTGCCCAAATTTTATCTGTCATCGGAAAATTCAGCCAAAAAAAGAGAAGAAAACATAAGACAGTTTATCTGGCTGTGACTAGCTGGGTGAAAGAATAATTAGGTAAAGACTGAAACCCCAGGGAGAGAGGGAGGGTGTCGTGAGGAGAAAACTGAGGGGCAAATTCAGGCGTGGCGATTGGAAGAGGGCTAGACATTTAAGAAGAAAAGCCTTGCTATCTCAGTGTGTCAACGAATTCTCCATAACACTTGTTCACTTAAAATGGAGGAACTTTGTCCCACATGTATACATTCACACCAACATTCGAAATCTGAGATAGATAGATAGATAGATAGATAGATAGATAGATAGATAGATATGAAGAGAATTAAATAAATAAATAAATAGATAGATAGATAGATAGATAGATAGATATGAAGAGAATTAAATAGATAGATAGATAGATAGATAGATAGATAGATAGATATGAAGAGAATTAAATAAATAAATAGATAGATAGATAGATAGATAGATAGATAGATAGATAGATAGATATGAAGAGAATTAAATAAATAGATAGATAGATAGATAGATAGATAGATAGATAGATATGAAGATAGATAGATAGATAGATAGATAGATAGATAGATATGAAGATAATTAGATAATTAGATAATTAGATAGATAGATAGATAGATAGATAGATAGATAGATAGATAGTAGTCTGAGAGAAATATGAAGGTAGAGAGAGAGATAGACTCTAATCTGAGATAGGTAGATAGATAGATTTTAACAGAATGAGATGTTCAAATGTCTTATCTTCCGACTTCAAGTTTCGCAGATACACCGTTCCGCTTGTTCGGCTAAGATAAATACATCGATTTCATTAAGAGATATCACATATATTTACAATTTAAACAAAGCCAAACATGGACGCCAACTGCGTACTGAAGCAACAATCTTTCATTGATATATGTTTGATTAAAGGGCGCATGCTTTTTATTTTCATTTTTTATTTTATGCTTAATCTTTCCTTTTTCATTAGGAGTAAGCGAAAATCATTTGTCAGATGATGACCAAAATTTGAATCCAGTGCTTTCGTCTTAACAGTTTTAACGGTGGGTGATAAAATCTGCTTCTTGAGACGTTTTTCAGTGGGTAAATTTCTATATTAATATGCGTAAAGGTACCAAAAGCTCATTCGATATTGCCACGCCCCTCGATGTTTACGAACGGACGTAGAATAACAGTCGAAATTATCGCAATAAAAATCAACCATGCATTTATATTAATTTTTTTAGTCAGAAGCCCAAGGCGCAAAAGATGAATTGGAGATGTCATAATCAAAGAATTATAGAAGATTATCTGAGAAATGTTTTAACACAGGATGGAAAATATGACACCGAAATCCGAAGACGCTTTAGAATAGCAAAAGGTACCTTCCAAAAACTATGCAAAAGTTACCTTCCAAAAACTAAACAAAAGATACCTTCATAAAACTAAGCAAAAGGTACCTTCCAAAAACTAAACCAAAGCCCCTTCATAAAACTAAGTAAAAGGTACCTTACAAAACTAAGTCAAAATTACCTTTCAAAAACTATGCAAAAGGTACCTTCCAAAAACTAAACAAAAGATACCTTCATAAAACTAAGCAAAAGGTACCTTCCAAAAATTAAGTAAAAGGTACCTTTCAAAAACTAAGCAAATTAATAGAACCAGGAGAATTTCGTAAAAAAAAACAAAAACGAATAAAAGAGTGAAGAACTGCTATGTAATACGAAATCCTCCTATATGGCATTGAATGCGAAACCATTTCCACAGTGGAAGAGACTTGAGGCGACAAAAATGTCCTTCTACAGAAGGATGCTGAAAATACTACGGACAGAGCATGTAAGCAACAGCAAAGTTTTACTCAAAATAGAAACAAAAAGGACACTTAAAATCAGAAAGAGATATTTGAAATTTCTGGGACATAATGAGGAAGAGAGGGGTGGCAAATCTGACACACACATGACGGATATCTTAGACAAAATAGACAGTGGGAGGCGGCCTATATGATGAGCTTACGTGAATGTACTGAAGAACAGTGATTAGGAGGGATGGTAAAAAATAAGCATTACGAAGAACTACAACGGACAGGAAGTCGTTGTGGTGTCCTTCATCTAAAAAGTCTATATTGGACTCTTCCGCCTACTATAAGATTAGTAGGAGAGAAGGCCTTGGGGGAACAGTGATGTTTTTGAACTGAAGACATCTGTTAATGATTGAACCGCCTCTTTAATTTTCAAGTCGCTGGTTTTCTTATGCAAAATAAAGTTAAAAAACTTAGTATATTCTGCTGTGCCTAATTTCCTGAGGAGTAGGCAAACCTTTTTATGGTCGTCCCAACTTGCACAATCCGTATTGTATAAGTCCTCGTCTCCAAGATGTTGTAACCAAGTAAATTATTAAAGAAATAACAAAACAGGTGTTGCAGATATATCATATATTAAACAGTAAGTACAACAGTAGAGTATTACACGACTACTGAGTGTGTGTCGGTTGATCCAGTGTTCAATCTATTCAACTGTTCCCCCAAGGCCTTCTCTCCTACTAATCTTATAGTAGGCGGAAGAGTCCACCATAGACTCTTTTGAGGGAGGACACCATAATAGAAGTTGAAGAGAGACAGGAACGCTCACGTCCTGAAGGGATACAGCTCTAAGGAGAAGATTGGTTCTGTACCCAAATTCACCCAGGTTAGGCTGAACCGCCTTGTTGAAATGGCGCTATAACCATGGCAGAGTTCCATGCGTAT
Organism: Acanthosepion lycidas; assembly: GCA_963932145.1. Lineage (NCBI taxonomy): Eukaryota > Metazoa > Mollusca > Cephalopoda > Sepiida > Sepiidae > Acanthosepion > Acanthosepion lycidas. Next base: position 2,611,215 of record OZ010600.1, read on the forward strand.
CAAAGCTACGGCTTCTGATCAGTCGGTGACGTTTGAATTTTTTCTCATGAGACAATCCGCCGATATTTCACTATTCTATCTCTCTCTCTCTCTCTCTCTCTCTCTTTCTCTCTTTTATTATTATTATTATTATTATTATTGTTGTTGTTGTTGTTTTATTTCTTTTGGTTTCTGGTGTATACACATTTCTTTCCGGGTCCCAACACTAGAGACCTATTGTCAGAAATGGCATCATTACATTTTCCACTGAGCAGTTTAAAAAAAAAATCTGATATTATTATTATTATTATTATTATTATTATTTCACTTCATATTTTTAACAATTTCTTAGTAATTTCTTCCACAATACTTCAGCTGTTCTTTTTTTTTCTCTTTCATGGATGCCATGTTCTTTGGAAGATTGTTTAGTCCAAGTTAATGGCTTCCTCCGTCTGAATAGGAGTTCACTTTTTGAATAATAAATATTAGATGTCACAGGGGTGGGCATACAGATGCTTAGGTGGGGCATGGCCAAAAATAAAGTTGGGAATCACTGCTGTAGACACAGAAGTCAGGAACCACTGGGTTTACTAGAGCCCCGCTATTAAGCGGGATACTAGCTTTCACAGAAAGTGTCGACTGTCAAAGACTGACTGCATAGTTCAAACACTATTATGGAATCATGCTGAAAGACAGGCGAGACAAAATGAATATTAACTTTAAACGGAAAGTATTATCAACAAAAAGAAAGCGGCTGTTGTTTTCAAGGTTCTTTGCTCAAGATAGTTACCCTTTACCCAACACAATAAAGCCGGAAAGATAACACGGAAACCCAGTAAGATAAGCGGCTACCAAGAAGAAAAAAAGGACTCCTTCCGTTCTTTTTGACAAATTGAGAGTGCGTACATAGCAACACCCATACCCGTAACTTCTACAGGCTCTTTTTTCTTTTCTTTTTTTCTTCATCCATCGCACAAATGTGGATCTTTTATTTATTTTTCTATCAGTGGAATTCTCCATTTCATTGTTTTAAAAATAAGAAGAGCTAAAGTATAGGGGGGAAAAAAGAAAGAAATTGCGCTAGGGACGTGGATGGAGGATGGTTAGTCCGGTGTCAAATTCTTGTAGGCAAAAATAAAAGTAAGAGAAAAAAACTTGATTCAAATCAAATTCAACAGAAGAAGGTAATCACGCTAAAATAACTACAAAGTTTAATCTGGCACAAGATCTTTATAAAGGTGGGCGCTTAACACCCACACTTCTTACAGTAGCGAAATAATCTACAAATAACTGTTAACGATGCGCTACAGTAGGCATCTAAAATATATTTAATAGGCTCAGTTGTGTTTCGCACAAGTTTACTAAGAGGCTCGAAATGATTGCATTTTCGTAGTCTATCGGCAATTCTTCAGTAGAAACCCCAACGCTGCATCAACAGATTCAATCAAAGATAGACATTTTTGGTTTCTTTTGACTCGTTTTATTTCGGGTGGATATAGTGGACATTTTTGGAGGAAGCGAAAGGAAGAGAGAGAGAGAGAGAGAGAGAGAGAGAGAGAACAGATATTTAAATACAATGTTAATCTTATCTACTTTCTTCTTGATTCCACTTCTTTTATTCTTCTCGCTCATTAATGTTTTTATTCTTTCACTTCTTGTAACCCATGGTCCTTTAGTGGCTTTACTGACTTGTGTGGGATGTAATCATCAATATATATATATATATATTTATGTGTGTGTGTGTGTTTCATGCTGGACGCAATCTTTGGCCTGACGATTGTGTCCAGCATGAAACGCTCTATCTCTGACATTGAGCTCTTTATTCCATAAATATAGCACACCTTAAAACTATATTTTTCTTCATATATATATATATATATATATATATATATATATACTGAAAATATGGTTTCAGTTCGACCGACTGAACGATTAAATAAGGGACATTTAGGAAAATCTTCATGAATTTTTCAGTATTTATTTGACTTCTTCAGAAAGTTTCGAAGTAAAATAATTTAAAGTTGTTTTATTTTTTTTATTTTTTTATTTTTTGACTTTTGGTTGTTTTATTTTCAATAGTTATGTAGGTGTCACGTGTTCAATGACGTAAGGCACGTATCCAATTGTTGTGTGAGCGTCAATGTGCTTACCGCATGGTGTCTGAATGCGGGTTTAATTTTTGAAATGTAAGCGTAATTTAAGTGTTTATTAAAAATTAGTTATCTTAGTGTATTTTAATTCCATCATAGGCTGGACGAATTTTGGAAAGGAATGAGACGTCTACTCAACCAATAAAAACAAACCAAAGAAGAATTTTAAAAATCGAAATATTTTCCCGTCCCAAAATTTCTGATGAAACTAAATATAAATAACGAAGCATTACGTTTATAAAGGTTTTCCTAAATTATCATTATTTAAATCACACACACACACACACACTCACACATTCACACACACACACACACACACACACACACACACACATATATATATATATATATATATATATATATATATATATATGTAAGCAAATATAAATGGATATAAATCCGACAGAATGAAGAAAAATATTTGGAAAAAACAAACAAAAATCCTTGAATGCAATTATGTTGTTTTAATATGAATGAAATGTCAACGTCTGACGTTTCGGTTTAATAAACCTTCTTCAGGAAGGTCTTGTTTTTATGTCAATCGTCTTTGTCATGTTGAACTGATTATGTTAATTGTATTTTAATGAATATTGTCCTGAAGAAGATTTATTAAACCGAAACGTCAGACGTTGACATTTCATTCATATTAAAACAACATAATTGCATTTAAGGATTTTTGTTTGTTTTTTCCAAATATTTTTCTTCATATATATATATATATATATATATATATATATATATATGCAAGCTTCATTAAACATGACAGACAAGATGCTTTAAGCTTTTTGTATAATTTCTCATGTGATCTTCTAATTTTTTTCTTTTCAGTAAATAAACTATACAAACACTGTCCAAATGTTTCGGAGATATATTTAGCCATTTTCAAGAATGGAATATATTTACTGAAAATGGAAATGGTTTGTTGTACGTATGTATTTAGTATTATAGAATCTTTTATTTTAAACCCCCCCACACATATATATATATATATATATATATATATATATATATATATATATATATATATATATATAACAACACCGAGTTGCGAAAGTCTGTTTCACCCGTGACCGCAATCTTCAGTCCATGTGTTTTGGGTCGAAGAACTACTTCTTTTAAGTTTGTTTTTATGTCTGTGTCAAATCCTATATTTTGTAAATATTTTGAGATTATTTTTCTGTTTTTGTCTGTTACTGATTCGTAGGGTTATGCGACCGTCGTTCCTGTAAAAGCCTAAAGAATTTTGTCGATTATTTTGCTGAGAAAGGAAAACCCAAAAATAATTATAAAATAGACATAAAAACAAAATTAAAAGATGTAGATCTCCCAAACGTCACACCCAACCTAAGTAAAAGTACATAACATCTATAGAGAAACCGTAACCCTAAACCACTTTGCATACACACATCTTCCAACCACCTGATAACAATAATCAAGCAAATCTCTCAATTAATTAATCGTTGGTTTTCTGACAATTCTTCGAATAAAACCATCTTCAACAAAGCTCAGAAAAATTATAAAACAACACTAAAATTTAGTGGATTTTCAGCAACACTCACATACACATAACACACTCTAAAAAAGCCAACAGGAAAAGTAACATCATATTGTTAAACCCACCATACAACAAGAACGTAAAAACAAACGTAGGAAAAATATTCATTAAACTCATACACAAACACGACCCCCCATCAACATCAAGCCTTCACCACAGGATATTGAATAGAAAGACATTAAAAATCAGGACCAGCTGCACTGGGAACACGACACAAATAATAAAAAGCTGAACAATAAAACAACGTCAAAACACCGCGTAAGCCAAACCCACCCGTAACTAAAGAGCAAAGCATGAATGTCCCTTAAATTGGAATTGACTCCAGTATATCAAAACATTAGAGAATGCAGAAAAAATATATATAGTAGTAACTGAAAAACCCTACAGATAAACTACGCACACAAACATCTTTTACAAATACTAAATGTGCGAATAGCACAATGCTTTCTAAACATATATGAGAACGTAAAAAAATAAAACAAAATACACCAAGAATAAGGAAGACAGTACCAACCTGCAGCAATAACTCCAAAAACAGTCAACTTTGTCTGAAGAAGAAAATGGCTAAAATTACTTTCCTAGACGAACACGAATTACTAAATAAACAATCAGAACTTATCTAAAAATACAGAAATTAAAACAAATTTTACTTACGTTAGTCAAAAATCGAAAACCAGATACGAATATCTTGTAAAATATCACCAAGAAAAATGCAAATAAATTCGCTAATATATAACATTTATTTTTCAATTTCCTTTTAGATAACGCAATATACTTTAAAGAAATTCAATGCTAAACCAAAAACATATGATAACCACCCCGCAAAAAAAATTATTAATAAACTGTATGAAAGCATGCATGAGTACAACTAAGTAAATTTATAATATATATATATATATATATATATATATATATATATATATATATATATATTAAAAAGAAGAGAGATAATGCAAACGTTTTTGGTTGTAATGTGGATTTTTTTTTAAATATTATGCTTTATTTTATATAATTTTACTACACGTGTTTCTGGTCTCAACCGTCATCAGGCAAAGAGTGGAGATTTCCACATATTATTAAAAATAATTATTTTTTTCCCCTTTATGTTTTTCGATGTTAAATATTCTCGATAGGAGACATTATCTTTTTTTTGTGTGTTAGTAATCCGAATGTCTTTCTTGAACAGTTTTGAATTCAGGTGTCCTTTTCCTAGAACAGTTGCCAACCAAGGCTATGAAACCCTAGCTGGAGGGAGAAGAAGTGAGTTCATATCTTTCTCAAGTGTATAAGACTGAAATTCGAACTCGGCTCTCCAATTCCACAAACCGAGCCGCTATCCAAATAATTAATGAATAAATAATGAAGTATAAAATACTAATGTAGTGAATAATAAATGATTAGTTAAACGTAAATAAAACATCTCTATACAATTGCTATAAAATAAGCGTTTTCTGGCTCGGAAACTATTTCTACTCAATTGCATTTAGGATAATTTTAAAAATAACCGATCCCATCTATTCAATAACCGAAAGAATGGCACAATAAACCAGAAATTCTTGCCATTGCTACACATAATGCCACATTGACCAACATAAATAAATAAACTTTCCAATAAACATATACTGAAGATAACGTTCAAGCAGACTGTAGCCACTCGGTGCGGGCCTCAGTGTCAACTCTTATATTTACACATGCACTATCTCTGATACTGGGCATTTTAACAATAAATATGAGATAGATTAAAACTCTATTTCTATATATATATATATTAGGTTGGTGCAAAAATAATTTCGTTTTCTCACATAGTAACATATGTTAGAAAACGAAATTATTTTTGCACCAACCTAATATATATATGTGTGTGTGTGTGTGCTTATAGGATGTATAATAGTATCCGAATCAAAAGTAAAGATAATACGATTAAGTGGAAAATTTCCAATTTGTCTCATCTTCACACACACACACACATATATATATATATATATATATATATATATATATGGTATACTCTCATATAACATCTTTAGCCCACGCCGAAAATTAATAAGGCACTTGCTCAGGGCTGGATTATAATATTTTGGGGCCCAGGCTAGTGAAATTATGCCCTCGCCTCAGACGGAGTCACCCGCACCTATGTTGAATATTTTTTACTCGTGATATATTTTACCGACATTTACATCGCTTGAAATAAACCTATCGTAAATTAAATTGAATAAATTAGAATATCTATCAATAAAATTATTCTTTAAGAAATACCATTGTTTTATTGTTTATTGCTAACCAAATTACCACATATTTCAGCACAATTCTAGTAAAAAAACAATTTTTTATAACCAGATTATAACAATAAAACTATCAAAATAAATAGGACTTTTTTCATATTGATATCATTTGAGTTTATGAAACTATTTAGACGTTATAACATCTAAAAAATTAAAATCATTGCTTTATAAAATCTTGAGGGGTGCTCAGCTGCACCCTATATTGGCCTAAAGGTTAATCCGGCCCTGCATGTGTCAAATTTTGAACAATATGACAGAGAAAATGAAAAGGGCTATGCCTAGTTGCACTAAACAACAACCACTGTGCACCGAGGATTTTTGAAAGTGGCCTGGAGAACGTGACGAATGATGGGATGGATACTCACAGGACCCACAAAGTTACACACAGTGATACAAACCTAATGTCATCTCTGGTGGTCCTGGAGATCTTGAGAGACTATAGTTGTGCTTCTCCACGCCTTCCCGTAGAGCTTAGGATCAATATCAACGCCTACATATCGAGATATTAGACATTGTAAAGCCCTGGATTAAAGGGGTGTTTTGTTTTTGTTTTTGTTTTTTTTGTATTCCAGTAGGAGTCAGTTTCCTACGGTATCGCCCAGATGGCCCAAAGAATTTTCACGGTCATGTTACCCCAAGATGTGGCATTGTAGCTTTCCTGATTCAAATCATGATAGCTCTAAAAGCGCAGCTCTCAATCTTCAAGACCTACAAACAATATATATATATATATATATATATATATATATATATATATATATATATATATATATATATATATAACATCAGAATTCTGCCAATATTAAAAAGGACATCTTTCTCCATAAGCGATCGTATAATGAGATATGTATAAAATTTGTTTAAATGACGTCATCTTGAGTGACGTCATTTTTGGTTGCAGTAAACTTGAGAACGTTGAAATAAATCAAAAACAGTTACATAAAATATACATAAACACAATCCTTGAAATTAAATGTCACACCATTCGACAGTATTCAGGAAAAAATAATATAAAATATAAATAAATATGAACTTTGGTAATTTTACAGATAAAACTACTAATACGGAAATTTGAATTGAATTAGGCGTGTACTCACATACACACATATATATACCCATGTACACACATACACATATATCCATATATATATATAGCATAATGAGAAGCCACGTATACTTTCTTAATATGTATATATAGAAAAAGTTGCAAATTAAAAAAATTATGTTGTATTTTATGAAAGTATTTATTTATTTATATATATATTTGATATTTCAGATTGTCCTCAATCTTTCATCAGAAATAACTGTTTGTAATGTAATTTTAATTTATTTGTATACTTTCATAAAATAAAACATAATTTTTTTAATTTGCAACTTTTTCTATATATATATATATATATATATATATATATATATATATATATTCTCATATACATACATACGTTCTCATATACATATACATACATACATACATACTTCTATATGTATGTATGTACGTGTTATATGTTATTGTGTATGTGTGTATACGCATGTGTTTTGAACATAAAAATATAGGTCCTTGCTAGATTAGATAATCGTTATATTTATTTTTTATATGTTTATATTTGATTTGTAACCTGTAGTCGATATTAATTTTGTCAAATTTTCTTAATTACACAACCGACCTTTTATAAATGCCCTTCAGTTTTAGTTCCCCCCACCCCATCTCTCTCCTCCACCCATTTTTCTTTTCCTCTCCCTCCCTCTTCTTCTGATCTTTAAGATTAGATCGTCTATTGTGTGTGTATGTCACCACAAAATGTATCCTTTCCGGTTACATCTTTAATGTATTAGACATCCGACAGCATTGATATTTCTCTCACTTAAACCGTCTTTAACTCACCTCTCTAAACCTTCTCTCTGTTAAATTTTAATCCCCCACCTTCTCTCGTCTGTTACCCCTCTCTTTAGCTCAAACATTCGTCCCACACTCTCATACTTACACGCTCTCTAAATTCTATTTTTATTTCCAGAGTTGTTTTTTCTGTTTTCTTTTTGAATTTGTAGGTCTGATCGTATTTACGATTCCAATGGAATAAATTATGACCATGGAATATTAGTGTTTAAGCCTTTTTTTATTATATATATATATATATATATATATATATATATATATATATATATATATATATATATATATAGCGATATCGTATGGGACTTCTCCAGTATCTCCTGTCTGTATTTCCTGACACAATCCATAACTAATTCCAATCTTGTGAAAGATCTGGCGAATGGATTGATTTTTCGGTGATGATCCTGATACATACGCTCACGAAATTTTTTTCCACGTTATCTTATGTTTATTTGGTGATTTGTCACCTGAAAAGCTCACCATTTTGAACCGACACTCAACCAGCCCTCAAATACGCATGGCATTCAAAGACCTCTGAAGAATGATCGACAAAAACCCCACGAAGCATTTCGAGGGTCTCAGTAGCTAAACTTCTTGTAATATTTAATGCAGACACATTGCACGAATTCGGTCAGTCACAGTAAAGGTCACAGTTAGCCTATTTACATTAATGGTCGGCTTCTACTCGTTTCCGAACAAACTCATCTCACAAGACTCGGCTAATCAAACCCTATTAGAGAGACCTGCTGGTTTATACCCCCAACTATACTGAGCGAACCTTAGTTACATTTCCTGGGAGACAGCGCATCATCTGGTATGATCAGTTTCTTGAACAAGGTCAGTACACTCAAATCCTCGGTCACGATGATTTGTGACTTCGTTCTTCCAAGCAATTCCGTCAGCCCAATTTCACTCACAAGGCTAGGATTATCCTGTGGTATGGTTTTTCCGCGGGCTAGGATAGCCTCATTAAGAACCCCCATACCTTATCGTCGGAAAAACAAGCGTTCTAACCACTCGACCACGCACACACATATTAATCTAAATCGTTCTGGAGCAAGTTTACTTTACCTATTCCATCTCTACAGTAAAGAGACTACAAAAACCCTTCTACAAATTTATTATCAATCTATCACCTCTATAAACAATCGAAGATTGACAGATTGGAGACATATATATATATATATATATATATATATATATATATATATATATATATATATATATATATACACCGGATGTTACATCAAAATTGCCCAAATTGTGTAACAGTATGGAATAATTGTCTATCCCACAAAATGTTTGATATCTAAAAAAACACTAGACAAATTGATCTTTTTTCTAGGTTTTCAGATAAGACGTTTAGCCATCTTGACACCATTTGTCGTAAGAATCACTGGAAAAAAACCTTTGAGTTATTCAGCTACAAAGAGAACAGATTAAAATCTTTTTGTGTCAGCCTCACTGTCTTCTCAAATGAGCAATGGTGAGAGGAAAAAGATCATTCAGGCCTTCAGTAATGATACCAACATTCCTACTCTGGCTTCCATCTTCAAAGTCCATTCAAGAACCATCAAGAGAACGGTGAATTATTTTAAAAAATGAGGGAACAGTAGAAAGGAAAACTGGATCAGGACGTCACAACAGGAATGGGGATCATCATTTCAACTTAGAGCTAAATACATTCTTATTATTCAAAAAGACTTTCATGTAAAGTAGCGGCTCTTAGGACGAAATCAACAGAACAGAACGCCCAATCTTATAAAAAGGAACAAAAAAAATTTCTGTCGAATCTATTCTGATTGAAAGATTGCCAGACTAGAGGAATATAAATGGTAAAAAGAATATTTGTGACAAGTGAGCTTTGATTTATTGGAATAAGTTGACCATAGTTAATCCACCAACGAGCTGAGATTATCTAAAAAATTAGCTATCAAAATGCAAATCTTAGTTGATAACCGATATAAACATAGATAGATAGATAGATAGATATGATGAAACTGAGGATAGATAGATAGATAGATAGATAGATAGATAGATAGATAGATAGATAGATATGATGAAACTGAGGATAGATAGATAGATAGATAGATAGATAGATAGATAGATAGATAGATAGATAGATAGATATGATGAAACTGAGGATAGATAGATAGATAGATAGATAGATAGATAGATAGATAGATAGATAGATAGATAGATAATGTCAGAATAGACATAGATATACTATAAACTGAGGTTAGATAGCAATAGACACAGACAGAAACAAAGGAAGATCCATGCATACGAACAGACATTTACTCTTTCGCAATGAGGGAAAGTGTGTTGTCAAAGTCTCTAGGATATTTTATTAATTACATTCGCAGCCCATCGCCACTTGATCGAAGCACGTCCCACAAAAATCTGGGTCTTGGTGGGCCTACCCTTGTCATAACATTTACCACTTCTCATATTACCGCTTTTGCTTTCAATTGAAGTAAAAACTGGTTTGAGCTGAAATGTGGGCGTCTGTGTTGGGTGAGGTGTAGAGTTCTACTTCATATCGTGGAGGAAGCCAACCAAGTTCTCTCTGAGCAAGACACATACGGAGAACCTTTATTCTCTTAAATTTCCTTTGCCTTTTTCTTCTTTTCATGTCAACAAACAAAACTTGCCTGCTTCTGACGTGGATAAGGCCTTAAGTGGCACGGTAACGTTTAGAAGGGCGAAAATGCTATATTTTTTTTTTTGAAGCGAGTATATTCTTCATACTTGATTTGGCGCCAAGAATAATTCGCCGGCAATGGAAACATTTTCGTCTGAATTTCTCAGGCAAAAAGGTGGTTGTTAATGATTAATTCACCCGGACTGTTTTTTGTTTTTTTTGTTTTGTTTTGTTTTGTTTTTTTTTTTTTTTGTTTTTTTTGTCATGTTCCGGTCGATATATTGATAGATCACGTGTCTGTTACATAAACTTCAGAAAATAATGAACGAAATCCTTTATTTCATCCACGGGAATATGCTAGTCCTAGTCACGTTCTTAGATTTGTTTTAGGACTTATCACATCTTGCTTCTGATTCCACTCGTTCTCGCCACTGAAATTATATATATATATATATATTTCTGTACGACCTACTACTGGGATTGAACGTACAGTTTATTTTTCTTCCATGACAGTCAAAATAAAGCGTAAATAATTTTTTTATACGATAATAATACGAAATTACACGATAATTTTTGAATTAAGTATAATTTTAAATTCGAGAAAATCTTTTCTAGTTTTTATAAAGTATCTGTCTATATTTCTGAAGTGAGGTATTATGTACTGCATTTACAATATTCAGATGATTGTTCTCATCTTTGTCGCCATATTTATTACAACGTTTCCAAATTTCTTCAGGTGGTTGGAATACCGAACTGAACCCTATAGTTCGTGCCATGTCTAATGGATGTCAGTTATCTCCTGTTAATTCCCCTCTCCAAGTTCTCCACCGCCTTAACCAGGTATTGAACTCACACTCTTTGGGTCCTGTCACTGGATCTTTATCCACTGTGCCATGTGTCCTTAAAGACATCTGTGTATGAATTTCTGGGTATTATAAACCTAATGTCTTCATCTTCAGCAAACATTTTTTACCAGTGCTCATATTGCAAATTTTGTTGTTATCATTCATGTTTTTACCAGTGCTCATATTGCAATTTCTGTTGTTATTATCGCTTTTCTCTGACACTCGTTATTACTGGTTCCCATATTATTTCTCTTTTATTTTATTCATTTTTTTTAAAAAAAAAACATTTCAATAAATGTCTCAATGAACTGCTCCAGTTCTCGATTGCTCAAAGTCCACTGACCTAATTAGAATCGTTACCATAAATCAGTTAACGAGAAATCAAAAACAATTCTCTATAAACAGGAATGGTTTGTCTAACACTTGCATAATATGTAATTATCATCTAACAAACTTTGTATTGTTTGGTACTAGGCTACAAGTACGGAGCGCTCAAAATGCCGCAACAGTATTTTACAATACCAACAGATATTGCCTGCTGAAAAACTTTGTGTGACTTATACGCCCCAAAAAACTCTGAGATGATCGCAGCTGTGGTGTCAACATTTTTTTCAAAACATCTAACATGGCACAGATTTTGTCAGGAGAGGACATCTCACAAGGACTCTGTTTTCGACGAGAGAGATTTTTAAGGGTGACACTTAAAATTAAAAGGCTCTTTGTTCGTTACAAAACTGGAAATTCTCGCTGTTCGACATCTAGAGAAGCCGAAGACAGTGATACAAAATGTTGATTATATTTTTAAATGTTTTATTTGAATGCAAATATATAAGTCATACAACCAATTAAGATTTAGGGTAACAAAAGAAAGGCAAACAAAAATATACATACAAGAATCAAAGTTTAATACAAAGTTTTATAAAATATTACATCAAATAATATATTTAAGATAAAAATAAATATTGCCATATATTTAAATTATAAAATATCTGAAAATAATAATGAAAAATCGAGTAGCGCATTAAAATAATACTTATAATAAAATATTATAATATATTCGAAAATTTGGTTTGACCATATATATCCAAAGTAAAAAAATGTCAGCTTTACACGAGGTCGAATGAAAGAAAAACACGTCATCAATTGACGTGATGTTTATAACGCTTGATTACATAGCTATTTATCGTCAAAAAACGTATTTCCATAGCGACCGGTTAGCTACTTAACGGAAGCAGAAATGAAAAGCCGAAGAGCCAGAAAAAAAAAGAACTTGCAGCGCCATTCTGTAAGGTCGAAGGTTACCACACGAAATGAATACATTGTTTGACTGAATAAGAAACCTTGTTCTCTTTCCAAACAACATTTTGAATAAAGAAAGAACTCTTAACTACAATGACAGAAGTTAATTTTATGAATTTCCACTCTGCTATCAGTAGACACGGAATATCACCGATCCACGAATCCAGACGAAGAATTCTATTACACAGGAATTGACAAACAGATAACATTAAAATATCTAATCATTTAAGATCACGACACGAATCGTGTAACCACTTAGGGTCATTAGGGGCACTAATTCTACTACAGCAGTGGTGTGTCTTGGGCAAAGGATTTTCTTCTCCTATGCTGGTTGCCAACAAAGGCTATAGAGTTCAATCTCTCCTGCTATTTATCCATAGCTGGGGGAGAAGAGATGGATTCATACCGTTCCCAAAAAGTATTAGCACGTAAGTGAATGTACAAAACTCAACTGGTATTCGAACTCGGCTCTCTGATTTCTCAATCCGCGCTGCTATCCATCGTGCATCTCTAACTTAAGATATTGAACATAAAAGTAAATATATTTAAATATAATAAAAATGGGTTTAATTCAATCGTTAAATTGAATTTACTTTATTATTGGGCTGATGTATAAATTTCTAGCATTTTTTAACAATTTCTTTCACTTATATAGCGTCAAAACTAAGGTAAGTTTATTAAACAAGAGCTAAAAATAAGAGCAATCGCTTATTACAATCATTCTTTTAATTCTTTTACCCTAAGCAAGGCAATAAAGCCACTAAAACGTAAGGGGTTACTGAGTGTGAAAGAATATGAGAAAATAAAAAATATTATTAAGTAGTGTGGAAAAATAAGTGAAATAACTTGAGTGTGTGAGTCTGCCATCTTTGTTACTTAAGGCCTTCCCTTCCTTCCACTTTTCCTTTGTGAAAGGAATTGATGAGAACAGTCGTTCCGTGGGCTCTCTTCTTCTCACATAGTTAACTGAACCCTGTTTGGATTCGGGTCGTGAGATAGGCTGTGTTTCGCAACACTTACTGTACCAGAGCGGCTTTAATCAACCCTTAGAGGCAAAAAGCAATTTTTGAAAGTAGAGAGAACAATAAGAATTAAGAAGAGAGAAGTTAGTTTGGTTTGGTTTGGTTTGGTTTGGTTTACGGCATATCAATCTCAATGGGTTATTTAATGCCGTCAAAATTTTCATTGTTGGTAATATTTTTTTTCTCCAAAAATCTATTTCTGGTAAGAATTTTCCTTAGCTGGTAATATTATTTTTTCAAAAAATGTATTGCTGGTATTAATTTTTTTTACAAAGTATTTCTGGTATTAAAACCTATTTTTTACACTTTCATAGGATTTTGACCCCAGTTTCGGTGTCAACTATTTGCCCGTAGATGGGACTCTAAAACGTGCTACCACCCCTGGTCAGGGTGGACCTGGGAACATCAGTAATTAAGAGGTGGTTCCACGCTCCTCATCAGAGGCCTTGCTGTTTGACATAGTTTATCGTCTTACCAAGGACGCGGATGTAGTTTATCGTCATACCCAGGACGGAGACAGAAGTTAACGATTGATATTGTATTTCAATATTTGAAGATTAAAGTTGACTGGAAAGCAAGAGTCTGGAAGAAAGTTCTACAAGTAAGAGCGAGAAAAGAAGCTGTTAGAATAGAACACGGTTACAGCTTAGCCATTTTAACTGTAAAATGATCAGCCCTAGATGTATTACGCGAACATATACAAGATGCACTGAATAATTTATTTCAGGATTGTATACTCTATGCTCTATGCATCCGATTCTATGTTACATTAAGCCAAAGGCAAATATAAATAGTATGTTAATGAGTGTGACTCCTGTTGATTCCTACCATACGCGTCTACGTATTGATTTGAATATGTGATCATTGACTGTCATTCAGTTCCTTTATCTGTACGTCAAATCTTGAATAAACTGAAATACATATTCACGGTGGTGTATTTTTGTTTTCCATCAATATATATATATATATATATATATATATATATATATATATATATATATATATTGTGTGTGTGTGTGTGTATTTAAGCAGCATTTTTTCATTGATGCATGTTTCATTAAATAGTATAGACAAGTTTTGTCTATATATTTTATTTAAATTCTTTTCATATCGTCTGATAAGCTTAATAACATTATCATTAAAAGAAGAAAGAAAATCATGAGCTGCGGTGCGATTTTCGCTTCCAGCGTATCATATGCACGAGTTTGTCGTTGCTTGGAAATCTTCCATGTAACACAGACTATCATTATTGTTTTGTCCGTGTATTGTTTAATATATTGCAATGTAATTGTCATCGTTGATAATGACGTATGTAAGCCGAAAGCTTAGATAGAATTAAAAAATATGTATCAATATTGTGATTTTCTTTCTTTTTTTAATGATAATGTTATTAAGCTTATCAGACAATATCAAAAGAATTTACATAAAATAAATAGACAACACTTGTCTATATTATTTAATGAAACATGCATCAATATATATGTGTGTGTGTGTGTGTGTGTGTGTAACAAGTTTCTTAGTATCCTTATTAAAGGAAGGAAGAAAATTATCATGTTCATAATTATTCATTCTATTCCGAGTACTTTCGACATTACCATAATATCGTCATCAGGGTTTTGTTATTTCTAAGACAAAAATTGTTTTATTCATCATTTTTCTAAGATACGAAAATTAAATCTCCATGTGTGAAGTGAAAAAAAGGAAAAAGATATGGACTGTAGGAATTTTAAATTTTATCATGTAAACAAACGTGCAAATATCAAGGAAGTTATTCAAATGTCTAAATATTAAAAAAAAAAAACTCTTATAACTATTAGTTAAAACCTAGATATTTTAAACTATGTACTATAAATATTTTAAAACATTTGTGTAATATTTATAATTCCTTTTATTAAGGGTTGGTTTCAATTTTTTTTTATCAAAATATGTTTATGTTTTAGTTTATATTTATTATTTTTATAAAATAATAAAATGAATATGTATATGAAGAAGGTAACTTTTCTTTCTTCTTTTAATAAGGATAATAAGAAAAACAAGTCCGTAATTACGAGAGAATCCTATTAAAAATAAGTAGACAAAACTTGTCTATATTATTTAATGAGACATTATATATATATATATATATATGTGTGTGTGTGTGTGTGTGTGTGTGTGTGTGTGTGTGTGTGTGTATATATGTATGTGTGTATATATATATATATATATATATATATATATATATATATATATATATATATATATGTATATATATATGTATGTATAAAAGAGCGAGAGGGAGGGATAAAATGTATTAACAGTAGCCAGTAGTTCTAAAACGAAAAAGAAGAAAATACATTTTGGGCACATGGACCACTGATTAGTGAACTAGTCTGGTGAACGATTACTGTTGAGTAATGATCTCGATCCTTACTGGGTACATTACACTTGTGGCCTTGTGTCAAACAAATCTAGACTTTGTATTTAAAAAGTGTACCTCAGCATATATATTATGCAGCATAAATCCAAAATTACCTCATGTGAGTATTGTCTATTTCAAACCGGCACAACCTTATACAGTGTTCTTCAGCCCTAGACTGACTGCCTCGGAATCGGGAGTTTTGAATTTAATTTAGATAGCAGTCGGGGAGAAGGTACAGGCCTACTGAAAGGCAGGGAACCTGAGTTGGTGACAAGTGGAAGGCATGGGGGGTACCCTCTCTAAAGAGAGAGTTAATGTTTCTAATATTTTAGATTGTAATATTTTAGATTCTAACTTGTTCTACGCTTCCTATTTTTGAATTGTGTATTGAATACATTTTAAATATAGCCGTTTCCCGGACAGACTAAACCTTACATCATTTACATTATTCGGAATATTGTCCTTATCTTTGTCGCCATATTTATTACATTTCGACCGTTGTAAGCACAAGCATTCTTCAGGTGGATGGAATGTCGAACTGAACCCTTTATTTCACTCGCTGGGGAAGGTTGGTCTATTTCCACGTGCCATGTCTAATGGATGTCAGTTATCTCCTGTTAATTCCCCTCTGAAAATTCTCCACTGCCTTAACCAGGTATTGAACTCACACTCTTTGGGTCCTGTCACTGGATCTAACTAACGCCTTTATTCACTGTGCCATGTGTCCTTGATAAAGCCGTTAGTTAGATCCAGTGACAGGACCCAAAGAGTGTGATTTCAATACCCGGTTAAGGCAGTGAAGAACTTGGAGAGTGGAATTAACAGGAGATAACTGGTAACTGGCATCCATTAAAAATGGCACGTGGAACTAGAACAGTCTACCCCAGTGAGCGAAATAAAGGGTTCAGTTCAACATTCCAACCACCTGAATAAGGTCGGAGCGTACAACGGCCGAAACGTTGTAATAAATACGGCGACAAAGATGAAGACCTAATAATGTAAATAATGTACATACTTCATCTCAGAAATATAGACAGATACTGAGGGTAAACCTTGTCGGTAAAAACAGTTTGATTATAAAAACAGTTTAACATATATATATATATATATATATATATATATATATATATACAAGGACCGGCTACTCGTGTATATATATATATATATATATATATATATATATATATATATATATATATATATATATATATCAGCTGTCAATATACCACAAAACACCCTTTAACGTTTAGCCTTGGAGCGGGTAGAATGGAGATCAACGTGTTTTAGTGGACTCAGCAGTTTTTAATCTGATTGTCTGAATCATCTTCAAGAAGCGAGAGCAATATCTAAAAGGTCAGCAAATTTAACATTGATCTCATCTCACAATACTCACTCTTGCTACATATGGCCTCCTTTGTAAATCAGTAGCGGATCTTAAGTGCCACTTAAGATTATCGCACAAAATTTAAGCTGACAGATCCTCATACGTCGAAACCGACAGAAGAGTCCATTATATATATATATATATATATATATACAAGAGTCTCAAAAGTTAAATGCAATCGTCAGGACATATTTGTGGAAATATACCCCGACGTTTTATATATGTTTTTCATTGAGAGATTATGAAAAGTTTTTCCCGTTTTTTTCTTTTATCCTAACGGTTTTTGATTAGGAATATATATATATATATATATATATATATATATATATATATATATATATATATATATATTGTATTGAATTTTTTGTTATATGCCTGATATTGATAATCAAATGTTGTGTCCAATAAAATACTTGATATAATAAGCGTCTTTCTTGACAAAAAATTGGATTGTATTATCTGCTAGAAAACTCCCCATTACACAGGTTGGTCTTTTATTAATGGATGTTGAAGCGTTCCATTTTTCCAGTTCTTCAAATTATTGATCGAATTCTTTTTGTTGCTTTTCTTTTACAGCGTTTCGATTCTTTCATTCTTCAGCATTTTTACATATTTTTAGTCCGTATCGAAGGAGAGATTTTTTCTGTTTTTTATTTCTTCACTTTATTTTTTAAGTTTCAACAAAACCATGAAAAATAAGATAAATAATTCTAATGACTCTTACAATGAAGCTGATTCGAGCATTTTAAAAAAAAGAACACACTTCCTACAGTATCTGTCTATATTTCTGAGATGAGGTATTATGCACACTATTTACATTATACGGACTATTGTCCTCGTCTTTGTCGCCACATGGCACAGTGGATAAAGCCGTTGGTTAGATCCAGTGACAGGACCCAAAGAGTGTGAGTTCAATACCCGGTTAAGGCAGTGGAGAACTTGAAGAGGGGAATTAACAGGCGATAACTGATAACTGACCATGGCACGTGAAACGAGAACAGTCTACCCCAATGAGCGAAATAAAGGGTTCAGTTCGACATTCCAACCACCTGACAAAGGCCGGATCGTTGTAATAAATATGGCGACGAAGTTGAGGACAATAGTCCGAATAATGTAAATAGTGTACACACTTCCTAGTTTTTAAATCTCTGTACTTGCAAAAAAAACAAAACAACAACAACTATGGGTTAAATAGTATATTAAACTGGTCTCTCTAGCCTTGGTTGACATCCAGTCTATGAGAAATACCAGACCGAATTCAAAAATATGGAAAAGGCAACGGGAAATTATTTCACTATTTTTTTATGAAGTTATGACAGTTCATATATATTAAACAAAAGGAAGCTGTAGCGATCCATATTCTTTTACTTCCAGAAAGGCACATTACGTTTAAATAAAATACTCGTAAAATCCGTGTTACTCAAACGAATAAACATTTCCCACGACAGAAACTGACGTGAATACCTGAAAAAAAGAAGGGAAATTAACATGCCGTTGCTATAACAATTCGCGCTGAACAGCGACGCCGTTTTTGTTAGGGTCGCAGCTGCTAAGAAGCCGGCTGACAAGGAAACAAAATGACACAGAATAATAACAAATGCACATTGGATATTCACGTGTTGCCAAACAAAAAGACAAGTAACAAGTTATCGGGATGAGAAAAATAATATAGGCCTTTTTTTTTTTAATTATTATCTTCTTTTTTTTTTTTTTTTTTTTTTGAGGAAAAAGGTTGGAGCACCGACCTCCTCCTCTTCCTCCTTCTTCCCCTCCTCCTCTTCTGTGAGTCGACTTTATTTTCAATTGTTGCCATAACGACAAAAATATTGCGGATTATTTTCAAAAAAAAAAAAAATTTAAGGGAAAGACATGTAAGCTCAACAGCATTTTAGTGGCCACACCTTCTCTCTGACG
This sequence comes from Acanthosepion lycidas, assembly GCA_963932145.1. NCBI lineage: Eukaryota > Metazoa > Mollusca > Cephalopoda > Sepiida > Sepiidae > Acanthosepion > Acanthosepion lycidas. Next base: position 2,630,578 of record OZ010600.1, read on the forward strand.
AAAATTGGCGTGAATTTAACATGAATTAAAAAAGAATTTCCCCCACCCAGCTCTTTCTAAGTCTTCCTATTCTTTCGACTTTTCCACCGTCTCATTATTTCACACGGTTTCAACAAATTTTGTTTAAAGTTTTCGAATGCTTTTGTTTTGTACTTTTTTTTTTTTTTTTTTTTTTTTACTTTTCTGGGTAATGTTGGTGACAATTTCTGGTTTAAATTAAGTTTTTCTCGTCGACAAATTATGTCGACGAATCTCCAATCGCCTGTTTCTCCCTTATCTGCTGTTGACAATCGCGACTTGTCCAATTATTACATCTCTTACCAGATGTCATGCTTCCAGTGCTATTACTGATATACTTTGGGTAAGCTAGTTATGTTGTTATGCGGAACATTTCCGAGTGTCGTATGTTTGAGTAACTTAGTAGTACCCGGAATATCTGTTTGAATTCCTGTGATGAAGGCTTATCATTATTTACAATGATCTACACTCGAAACACTGCTGCTAATATCACAACGTTAACTTTCAGGGTACTTTGAACCGGGCTTTCTTTTTAATCTACGCGTCTACATTGTGCTATGCCTAAAGATATCGAATCTTGTTCTTATTAGGTTGGTGCAAAAATAGTCGTTTTCTCACATATGTTACTATGTGAGAAAACGACATTATTTTTGCACCAACCTAATATTTAGTACTGCTCAGTTATTGCCCGTCTAGTACACACTACCGGCCTAGAGTTTGAACTCACAATTACTATTTCACTAAAATTCGCAAATCAGCATGTTATTCTACTATGTTATTGTCCCATAGGATAATCCTGGGTAGAATTTAGAGACTTAAACCTAATCTACCTGTCACGTTTGAATGCCTGCTGCTGCTGTTTTTTGTCACGCTTCTTCGAGGTTTCTTATTACTGCTTTTGAAGCTTTGCTGTCATTTCTCTATATTTATTTATTCTTGACTCCCATATGCTATTTATTTCTATGCTAGACCCCCTGAGAAAAGCCTTGCGTATGTTTCTTATTCCTTCTTATGTTCTTGGAAAGTGTGTAATAATGATATATATGGCTTCAAACAACTCCAGGAAATTTCATATCTCTTCAATAGAAATTTGTATACCTACTATGTTGACCTTACAACGGCATATGACTACAGCAATGGAGACTTCCACTTCTCATCGATGAGTAACTGATTACCTTCCAAGCTATGACTCCATTGAACGTATAAATCTGATAAAGAATACTATAACGGTCTACAACGTCATGGACTGGTAAGGATCTTAATACCGAATCATTTCAAAGCTTATCAGTAATACGACAAGGAGGAAATGAGAAACCTACTTCATTTAATTTATTCCAAGTCTATGCTCTGCACATTTGCGAGCACAAATGTCAAGAGATAGGCACTGATCATTTAAGCATTCCATACCACATCCCAAACTGCGTTACTTTTCTCCCTCGCAGGGCAAATGTAAAGACGATGAGGGGGTAGGAATATGCTGATGACATAGGCATTCATAGTTGCGTAAGAATGAGGTTGGTGTAATGGTTAGCAAGCTTGTCTCGCTAGAACTATTACGACTGTGTAGTGAGTTCTATCCTCACTAGATGCTCCTTACTTTCGGCCTTATGCCGAAATCTATCAATATAGAGTGATTTTCCAAGATACGCTTTGAAAATTACTGTATATTTATATATTTAAATATGAAAAGGATTAAGTCCCACAATTATGTCATATATTTCCTATTTATACGTTATATTTGAAGATGTAATTTATTTAAGTAAATGGTCCGTGTTTTTAATTAAACAATATTAATTACATTTATCTGCCTTAACATTCATCACTATTCCTAGAAGGGTTATAGGTTCAATTCCTGTCGGAGAGCGCATATTTTCTATGAAATTTCTCGAACATTCAAGCAGGTAAATGTAATTAATACTGTTTAATAAAAATAAAAACAAAAAAAAAACAGAGCATTTATTATATTAACTTATTCAAATTTCCGAATTAGTAGTTTTGTAAAATTACCAAAGTTTATATTTATTTTTATTTTATATTATTTGTTCCTGAATACTTTCGAATGGAGTGACATTATATATAGCGAAAATTATTGCCTAACCCGGCAAGCTTTAAATCACTTGACTACAGAGCGCCTCAAACACCGGCAGGGTTCAATAACTCTTTTTAGACAATGCATCTCATCTCGTTCAGGTATTCTCTGAAGGTCAAGTCTAAATTTCTAAATTTCACTAGTTGTCTTCAACATGCATTTTAAAGATATAGAAAAAATCGGACGTTTCTAGAAAAAAAAGAATTGAAATCATTTATCGATATTTTTTCTATTTAATCAATTTATTTGTTTTCGATAAATATTTTTCTAATTTGAAAAAGGTACATTTTTCTATTTTTCCCATCAACATTTTAGTGGCCAGGAAATAAAAAAAGTGAGACAATTCAAATATCTTGGCCCTACTCTTAGTGAAGAGGATCCCAGAATAAAAAAAGACTTACACAAAGAAAGAATTACAGTTGTCGCAAAACTAAGAATTATCTGGGAATAAAGGACATTTGCCTGAAATCACAGAACAGACTATTGCATGTGATCTGTTTATACGCCTGTGAATCTTGGATATTAACAGCAGAGTTACAGTCAAGTACATTAGAATCCCTGACAACCGGACTAAAAAAGCCTTCCGGATATGAGGAATTGGTTACAAAGTCCGGATATGAGGGGTTATATTTAGATTAAAATAAAAGAACTGAAATTAGGTTTAACATTTATTTTCAATGTTTTATAGTAAACAAAATAAGCTAATGGTGAGTGAAATATTGGATTGGTGCAAAAATAATGACGTAATAATGTCGTTTTTTGACGTTAAAAAATACGTCAAAAAACGACATTATCACATCATTATTTTTGCACCAACCTAATATAACGGAATTGATTTTAAGGAAAAAAGAAATAAATTATGTAATTTTAATGAAAATTCATTAAATTAATTATGCCACGTATGCAAAACAAATAATGTAACGAGGATTTTTTTGAATCGCTGTTGCATGATGATTCTTTCTCTTCTAATGTCATTCTCAACATTTCCCGCGTTTCGTTTCGCTTTTGTTCTTGAATTTTTTAAATGAAAGACACTTTTTTTTAACTGTGCGTGCATTATTGCAATCGTCATAGCTGAATGCTGGCTTTCTTTCCATAAAACTGACAAACTTTTCAATTTCAGTTCAGATTTCATCACAATCATGCATCTCGTCGCTGTCTTGTTGCAGATGTGTCTCATTGTCATCGTTTTCTCTTATTCCCATCATCTTTTGCACCGAAACAATCCATTAGGATGAAATAAGCATACGCAATTATCCAAAGGAAATTTCTTGAAAAACAGAAATTTCAAATCAGTTACATATCACCGAAATAGTTCAAATATACACATCAAAATCATGTCCGGATATGCGGGATTCCGGATATGCGGGATTCCGAATATACGGGATTTGGGATATGAGGTACTCCGGATATGAAGGATTCCGGATATGAGGGATTCTACTGTATTGGGAATCAGATACCACTGAAACATCCTAAGAATCTCCTAGGTAGACTGGATTACAAATGATACAGTACTAGAAACTATAAAAAAAGTAAAGCAGCCTGTCGGAAGACCTCTTCTTCTTCTTCTTCTTCTTCTTCTTCTTCTTCTTCTTCTTCTTCTTCTATGCCTCTTGATTCCTCTGTGAACATAAGGCTGCAATACAATCTCTCCAACACACGCGGTTCCGGGCGATCCTCTTCAGCTCGCTCCATGTCGTGCCGGCAATCTTCATCTCTGCGTCAACACTTCTGCGAAGACCTCATAACCATTGTTAAAAAGAGAAAGCTGAAATGGTATGGACACGTCTTGAGCCAACAATCATTCCTACAAGGTTTCACCTTAAGCAAAAGAATAGGCATACAGATATAAAAATAGGCTGACGTCACCCAGTAGACTAGAAGATAATTCAAAGGGACTCAGACAAAAACACCCAACCGCGTCATAAGGAGGGAGATGGTCAGATGACTCTATTACCACATCCGGTCATGTGACTGTTGATGATGATATCATTCTATTGTGTGAGTTTGTGTGGAATTTAATTTTATATCACACACTATTAAAAGCGAAACTTTCGAGCAGAATGTATTATTACTTTTTACACTCTAAAACCTGTCCACAGAAAAAAGTGTAAAAATGCGATGTAATATCAGCTTTCCTCTATGGCGGTAAATGCTGGACAATCTCCTTACAGATGAAAATGAGATTTGAGACAACCAGACACGTGTGGTCTTACAGAATTGTGAATACCATGTACAGTTATGCGAGCAACGAACACTTTTTGAATTGGAAGCATAAACGATATTTTCTTTGATGTCAAAAAAGAGAAAGTTGAAATTTCTAGGACGCATAATGAGGAAAGATAGCATAGAAAAACTGACACTCATAGGGCAAGAGTAATCTACCGAACAAACCTGTGTAAATGAATGACAGAACAGGAAGTGGGGTGGATGGTAAAATTACAAATATTGCTAAGTGTTACGAAAGATAGGATGATGAAGAGAGACATAATTGCCGACGACCAGAAGAAACCACGGTACACGAAAGAAGAAGAAGAATTATTGTTACATATCTTTTTGATGATACACCGAGGAATAAACACCTTTGTTTTGAATGGAAAACAGACCATAAAATATCAGCACAACTAATGAGGTAGGAATAATTACTGGTTTATTTCTGTGGCAGTGATATTATCACCGGCGCCAGAATTCTATGTTTGAAACATGCAAAATATCTACATGCTGATAAGAAATGCATTAAACTTCCATAGACTCTTGAATGTTTATTTTACACTCAGGTTATGGTCAGTTGTCTATTAAAACGTTTTTGCCAGTTAAAACCAAGATGGTAGTCTTGCATGTTTTACGGACTTTTTATGCTGCCATTTTATTTGTTCCTTAGTGAAATACAAGATTGTTATTTGCCAAGTTTATTTAAACACAAATACGAAAGACTCTGTAAGGTTTGAGTTTAATATTAGGTTGGTGCAAAAATAATGTCGTATTTTGACGTATTTTTTAACGTCAAAAACGACATTATTTTTGCACCAACCTAATGCAACTTAGTTTGCGACAAAGACAAAGTAGTGGGGTACCCAATGAGGATCGAAGAGATGGCATTAAGGAATGGGTCTATCAAATGAGCATCTTAAACATTGTGCTAAGTAGATGTAGTCTATATTGTTCAGTGTAACAGAGTACAAAGTAATGAGATACCCAATGAGGATCGAAAGATAAAATGAATGATCTAGGAACGAACTCCTTAATCAGCGAACGCCATTAATTTGCTATATATTAGCACGGAACAAGGCCAATATAATGTCGTACCCAGTGAGGACTGAACATATGCTACTAATGAAATGGTATATTAGACGAGCTTGTCAGGTAGATGTACTATATATTAATGAGTATGGCACAAGGCTAAACTAGTGAGAGCACTAGCCTAGAACCGAAATCATTACACTCGCAAATTATTCTTCAAAATTATCTTGTTAAGACACCGCATCATACTGAACGGCATATTGATACTTTTGATATATATATATATATATATATATATATATATATATATATATATAAGTTTTTTTGTGGTACAGGATTTAATAATAGATAAAGCAAAAGCTAAAATAAAAAGAAACCGGTTTCGTCCCAGGACTTATCAAGTTTATTTATTCTGGGAATTTAAAAAGCGTGTAAATTAATTTTAGTGGTGAATGATTTATAATTTTATCTAGGTCCCACTCCACATTTCACCTCAAGGTCCTAGAGTCCTTGTATATCAGATCTCGTGATCTCTCTTTGTAAACAGAGGGAATGCTTGCTGGGTCTGAATATTATCGGACTCTAGTTTCTTGAAATTCATAATTTATTTTTCTTTTCCACCTTTCGATTACATTCGTTAATTAAAAATTAAAATAATTTAAATCTTTTCATTGATACACGTTTCATTAAATATTATAGACAAGTGCTGTCCACATTTATTTTTTTTAATACAGTCTAAGCTTTCGGCTTACATAAGCCATTATCAAATATGTCAAATTCTAATATATCAACTACAGATCCTAGCAAAAAAATTAAAATAATCATATTCTACACTAAATCTAGTATATCCAACAATTCTTCGCAATGATTCTTCTCCCCCGGTTAGCGATTTGCAAAAAAACAACATAGTTTATAAATTCAAGTGCCCTTTGGGAGAATGTATCTCCAACGGATTAAATAATATTCATGTTGGTCACACAACAAACTCGCTTTCCCGACGCTTGGCACTACATTTGAATGAAAACTCTAATATTTTTAGGCATTTAAAACAACATGCTTGCCTGCACACACAATTCCGTAAAATACTTGTCGAAAACACAATTATACTTCGACATGAAAACAATAGACAAAAACTAAAAATCCTTGAAGCATTATACATCAAACAGTTGAAACCCAACCTAAACAAAATCAATTATGGCATCTCTACAAATATTCTTAAATGTCTATAATTGGTAACAGAAGCCATTGGTTTATACCAACGGCTTACCATACTTTATACTTCTCAATTCACTCTCGTGTGGTCATGTGTGACGTCATGAGATGCGGTGCGATTTTCGCTTCTAGCGTCTTTATGGACGTGTTTATCGTTGGTTAGAAATCATCTATGTAAACAATGACAGACTATCCTCACTGTCTTGTCCGTATATTGTAATTGACATCTTTGATAATGGCTTATGTAAGCCGAAAGCTTAGATTGTATTTAAAAAAAAAAATATGGATCAATATTGTCAATTTCTTTCTTCGTTCAACGATAATGTTATTAAACTTATCAGATGTTACGAAAAAAATTTACATAAAATAAATAGACAACACTTGTCTATAATATTTAATAAAACGTGTATCAATATATATATATATATATATATATATGTGTGTGTGTGTGTATGTATATATGTATGTATGTATGTATGTATGTATGAATTACATATATATATATTATGTATGTGTGATGTTTATTGGAAAATGCTCAATATCAGTGATAGAGCTAACATATTTAGTTGAATGGATACTAATTTATCTGAGGATCGCATAAGCGAGAAACCGGCGGTCACAAACTCATATCCATTCAACTATATATATATATATATATATATATATATATATATATATATATATATATATATATATGTGTGTGTGTGTGTGTGTGTGTGTTTCTTTATTTATTAAGCCGACAGATTTTATTGTTTAAACGTTTCAAAGGATGCCCATATTTGAGTAGACGCTCCATTCATTTATTAAAAAGTGACGAAAATGAATAGATATACCGTTTAATAAATAAACGGAGCGTCTACTGAAATATCAGTATTCACTAAAATAAGAGTTAAATAACAATATATATATACATATATATATATATATATATATATATATATATATATATATATATATATATATATACACATATATATATATATATATTGTTATTTATCTTTTATTATATATATATATATATATATATATATATATATATATATATATATATATATATATATATATATATATTATGCAGTGTTGCATCAGAACATGCACATACCCACTACAAAACTGTACATCTTTTCAATTTTAAGATTTTTTTTCTAACGTTTCATCTGAAGGGAAATTACGATGCTTTCCCACCTGATGAAAAGTTAGATAAAATTTTTTGATGTTGAAACAAGATGTACAGTTTTGTAGTGGTTATGTGCATGTTCTAATGCAACACTGCATAATAAATAAATATTTACGGCTCTACTTTTGTATTGAGCCCTGTTTTAAACTAATGTTTTGAACGCTGAAATCTTACTCTTCGTTCTTTTACATTAGGATATATATATATATATATATATATATATATATATATATATATATATATATATATATATATATATATATATACAATGGGGGGGATAAATATTCGTACACTTGAAAAATTGTATTTTTATAAATGTAAAAGCCTTAAATAGAACAAATCTCGACACATTTTATCTATAAAGACACATACTATTAAAAATAATAATAAACTTAATTCTTATTCTAACAGAAATTAATGCATTTTTTAAATTCTTACTAGTGAAAAAAGTATTCGTACAAATCAATTATTAGAATAAAATAATCAATCAATTATGAAAATGTATATTCTACAACGTTCCAGTAATGTTATCAGTAATTATAGTTAACGCTATTAGCCATTATCAGAACATTCTAGTCTTACGAGAAGGTTCTAATAATGCCTAAAGGTAAAGAATTGACTATTTCACAAAAACAACACATTTTGTCTCCTTCGAAAGATAGTAACAGTTACAGAACGATTTCTAACAACCTGAATGTTTCTTTTTACTACAATTGCTTCGTTCATTGCAAGGTTTGAAACACGTAACAGCGTCGAAAACCAAAGACGAACAGGTGCTCCGACGAAGATTTTTCTAAGATCAGCAAGGATATTAGGATCCAACAAAATCCACAGGTCACCCGAGAAGAACTGCAGGAACATCTGTGTACATTAGGGATTAAAGTAACCAAGAGTACAATAAGTAATGAACTACACAAAAACAATCTGAAATCACGCATCCCAAGGAAGACTCGACTCCTCTTAAAACGACACAGAGATGCTAGGCTAAAATTCGTTAGAGAGCATAAGGATAAAGAATATTCGTTTTGGGAAAAAGTACTATGGACAGATGAAACTAAAATAGATTTGTTTGGTCATAATTATCGAAATCATGTGTGGAGGAAGGACGGTAAAGCCTACTTACCAAAGAACACGTTGCCAACTGTAAAGTTTGGTGGTGGCAGTATCATGATCTGGGGCTGTTTTTCTGCAAAAGGTGTTGGCAGAATATCAATAATAGATGGCAAGATGAATGCCGAAAGCTACCAGAAAATTCTGCAAGACAATTTAATGCGTTCTGTTGAGAGACTTCGGCTACCTCCTGATTGGCTTTTCCAACTGGATAATGATCATAAGCATACCGTTAGATCTACAGGGAAATGGTTAGCTGAAAGTAACGTTGATGTCTTGCAATGGCCAAGTCAGTCCCCAGACTTGAACCCAATCGAGAATTTATAGCGATATTTGAAAATTCAAATTGGGAAAAGAACACCAACAAATATCAAGAATTTGAAGACAATATGCCAAGAAGAATGGGACAAAATACTACTCAATGTGTGCAAATCATTAGTTGAGACGTACAGGAATAGACTGGTAGCTGTTGAACTCAATAAAGGATATTCCACAAAGTATTAAATTAAGTTAATATGCTTTTTTTGTTTTGTACGAATACTTTTTTCATCAGTTAAAATGAAAAAATGCATTAATTTCTGTTAGAATAAGAATTAATTAAGTTTATTACTATTTTAATAACATGTATCTTTACACATAAAATGTATCAAAATTTGTTTTAGTTAATGCTTTTACATTTATAAAAATACAATTTTTCATGTGTACGAATATTTATTTCCCGCACTGTATGTATATATATATATATATATATATATATATATATATATATATATATATATACATACATATACACACACAGACACGCATGCACACACACACACACACACATATATATATATATATATATATATATGAAGATAGAGAGAATGTAAGCGGTTAATAAAAAAATTAATGCTTACATCGTTTGCACATTGTTAGGGAACCCTAGTGACTGAGAAATTATGCCAGTAAAGTTATAAATTAACAATAACCAAAACAAACGGATTCAAATCAGGCGCCTAAATTAATTAATTATGAAGTCTCAATGTAAAAGTTCACAGTGTCATCTTTTACTCAAGGTTAACGCAATCTTCGGCGTTTCGAAGAAATTACAATGAACTTTTTCTTGTGCAATCAATCAAATTTTATTTATTATCAACATCATCGTCATCATTATCATCATCAGCCTTATGGCCGGATGTGGTCATAGGGTCGTTGTGCAGCTGAGCACCTGACCAGTTTCATGCACACATCTGATTGAGTCGCATTTGCAAAATAAAGCAAGGACGATTGTTCCATTTAGAACAACACGTCCTCCATACTGAGTTTACTATTCTCACACAACAATCATGAAAAACCCACAATCTACAGGTCGTGTCCCTAAAATGTATAAATTTAATTTCAGTTTTGAAAAATAGAAATTTCTGTGTCGCGATGGAATCATATTTGTAAAAAAGAAAATAATTATAATATCAGTTTATAAATTCAATTTTACTATTTAATCCCCTGACGAGCGGGTAGAATATCTATGAAATTCAAATCGGGAAAATAAGACTGAATATTTAGTTTTATTTTGTTTATGCACAGGGCGTGTCCCTAAATACAGGGCGTGTCCATAAAGTCAAGACACATAGGCAAAAATGTATCTTTTCAAAAGATGAAATTTTCAGCAACATTTTATTGAATTGGAATATTAACAAATAAAATCTTCAATATGATTTCCATCATTTGTGATGCAAAGGTTGATGCGCTTTGCAAGATTCACATAAACTCGATGCAATAACTCCACATTGCCGTCAATTTTAGCACATTCACCCATTATGCGTTCAATCAAGTGTGTTGCATCTGTGATATTCATTGGGTACACCTTCTCCTTTAGCATACCCCAGAAAAAGAAGTCAGTTTTTTTCTCTTTTGAAAAAACCATGTTTAATCTGCGGAGATAAAAAAATATAATTAATGAGATTTTCTACGTCCAGACTTTAGGAACACGCCCTGTATATTTGCTCATGTTAACTTTACTGTCCGGCTACGAATTTTAATAGCGGTAAACATTTCGAGACAATATCGTCTTCTGCCTAGAAGAAAAAAAAACAAATTGAAAACCTGCGATCCAGGCATCCACTTTGGTGAGTCAAAATGCTTTAAACAATCGGATGCAACATTCTATCTTACAACTTCAATACAAGGCGCAAGAGCAGCTCAAGATAGAGCGTTACTAAATGATGTACGAGTGTAAGAGGATGAGGTAAAATGTGCAGTTTAGGAGGCTATGTAGGCAAGGCTCGGATTGAGGAATCGGAGAGCCGAGTTCGAATTCCAGTCAAACTCAGCTCTCCGACTTGCGTGCTAATACCCTTGGGAAAGGTATGAATCCTCTTTTTCTCCCCCAAGCTATGGGTAAATAGCAGGACAGACCGTGTTCTAGGACCTTGGATGGCAACTGGTCTACCCCAGAAAGAAATGACAACCTACTGCAGGAAAAAAAATCTACCTCGTCAGTCATGTATTAAAAGATACATGATCGGGGAAGCGTATATCACGCATGGCACATAACTGATTGATGTGGGAAAGATAACGGTTGACTCTAGACTTGAAGAAGGTAAGCCTGTAGCGATCGGGGAAGCATACTATGGGGAGCCTTAGGAAGAAACGGTTTGAGTGGTACTTCCTTCTTTTGTCCCAGTGTAAGCGACATGGCCAGTGTTAGCTGTGAAGGTCTTAACTAGTTGCACTAAGAGATATACCTCGTTAAAACATTTTCCATGGAAATGGCGATAGAATAGTGAGAGTTTTGCGAGGTTTCGTCTATGAGAAAGGAGTCATAGGCTGTAAAATACTTCATCACTCACAAGGCCATGTAGACGCATTTGAACTCACGAATAGCAAGTGAGGATTGGATATATTCAAGCAGATTATAGAGATTATAGGAAGATTATAGAGATTATGGGAAGATTATAGAGATTATAGGAAGGTGTAATATTCCAGTTTCGTCAATAGATTTGGTAGACTTGAGAAAGATTTCTTACGGTGTCTATGATTTCATACGATATTTATTTCTAATGTACCTATATAAATGTACATAAGATTCGTCAGGCACCTTTTTTCATTCTGTAATCTAAATATGTTTATATTGTGATCTGTTTAGAGAAAAGTCCGTAGGGAAGGCATCTAGAAGGCGTCATAACACCAGCTCACTGCTTTCAAATCTTAAGTAACTCTAATACACTCAGAACTGTAACCTTCTTGAAATACTTGACGTACTTAGTAACACCTATTAGGGTATAGAATGAGGTTAGGCAACGTTAATAAGGCAAACATTAGACGCAGATAACCCGTCCCAGGTGCGGAAAATCAATTGTTTATTCGTGTATATATATATATATATATATATATATATATATATATATATATATATATATATATATATATATATATATCATGAAGTGTTACATTCGAACATGCACATACCCACTACAAAACTGTACATATTTTTTCAACGTTAAAAATGTTTTAAACGTTTCATCAGGTGAGAAATGACGATGCTACTAAAATATTTTTATAAAATATTTTAGTAGCATCATGATTTCTCACCTGACGAAACGTGAACAAAAATGTTTAACGCTGAAACAAGATGTACAGCTTTGTAGTGGGTATGTGCATGTTCTAATGTAACACTGAATAATAAATAAATAGTTATTACTCTGCTTTTGTATTGAGCTCTGTTTTAAATTAATGTTTTGAACGATGAAATCTTACTCTTCGTTCTTTTACATTTGGATATATATATATATATATATATATATATATATATATATATATATATATATGCTATTTACATTGTTCGGGCTGCTTTCTTCGGCATTATTGCCACATTCACGACGTTTCGGACGTTGTACTATCCGGCCTTCTTCAGGTGATATTTGTTGGAATTCCGAACTGAATACTTCTGAAGAAGGCCGGAGCGTACAACGGCCGAAACTCCGGGAATATGGCAATACAGATGAGGATAACAGTCCGAACAATGTAAACAGCGCAAATAGTTAAAATACTTCATATATATATATATATCTTTAACAAAAGACTGAAGAGACTAGGTCCAAATCGCTACTGAGAGTGAGAGATTCCCAGTATCACAACACGTTCATTAGACGACAAGAGATGTTCTTGAGAGATCAAATGTTTGGTCACATTACCTGGTATTGTCATAGCATAAACATTTGAATGACTTACAACCGTCTGCCCGTAAAATGTGTGAATTTTGAGTGTGCGCGATGATTGGCAAAACACTGTTCGCTCTTGTATACACATACACACACACACATATATATATATATGTGTGTGTGTGTGTGTAGGCCGAAAACGTTTCAGGAATCCTAGTATATATGTTTCCCTCTGTTTTGCTCCGTTTTGTATGTCTCCTCTGTCTTTCTCCCCACTCTCTGTTTCTCCCTATCTCTCTCTCTCTTTTTCTCTCTGTCTTTCTCTCTTGCTATTCATATCTTTCTCTAACTTTATCTCTCCCTCTCTCTTTCTACCTGTCTTTCAGTTCATATCACTCTTTATTCTCTCTCTCTCTCTCTCTCTCTCTCTCTATCTCTCTCTCTCTCTCATATCTCTTTTTGGTTTTCTCACTTTGCTCATATCCATCTCCCTCTGTGGGTGTCAGTCTGTTCTTATCACTCTCTCTACCCGTTTCTCTCCGTTTATATCCACTACTTCTCTGTTACAGTTCCTTGCTCTCCCTCTATCTGTCAATCTTGTCTGTCTGACAGATTAGTGAGTTTGATTCTGACCAAGTGCCCCGTATATTTGGCCTTGTGTTAAAAGCTAAAATAAGATTAGAAAACAGCTTCCATATCTCCTCATGCCGCACACACACAAGAACAAACACACACGCTCACACACAAACGAACTTCGTAAAACTAGAACAATTAACAACAGGCAATGAAAATAATATTTATGCTATGACCTCTGCACCTGAAAATGCTGGATATTACTCTGTCTGACCTCTGAACTCTTTCTGTTTATAATTCATAGATTGCACATGAGAAAGCCTGGCAAATCGCAGACTGTAAAAGAAACGAAATTGAATCTCACGGAATCCTTGTTTATAGGAAAAGCTGAAGCATTCGATTGCATAAAGTCTCCGGACAATTCACTTCATGTTAATTCAGGTGCTGTGAGAAAGAGCAACAAAGGAATTTTTTAAAGTAAATCGTTGCAAGCGAGCGTCTGCTATGTTTTACAGTTAATGCAACAGAATTTTGCTTTTATTATTGCCGTGGCGTTAGTTATTGAAGAAGACGTTTCTTAATGTCTTCCTTGTAAAACCTTGTGGACTGCCATAAGTAGAATATTTTTGTCCAATTTTCTGGTGACGGAACACGGGGCAGGAATGTGAATTCATGCCTTTTCCCAAAGATATTTTATCTGAAGGAAGCATAAACAAACTGAGCTGAAATTCGAAATCATTTTGATAAGTGTTTACGCTGTCTCACACTTCCCACTTGAGTGTATATATATATATATATATCCATATATATATATATATATATATATATATATATATATATATATATATCCATATATATATATATATATATATATATATATATATATATATATATATATATATCCATATAAACCTACAACTATATAGTTTTGATTCTGACTTTTGTGTACATTGCATATGCTACAAAGTTAAAGTGAGATATTTTTATGCGAAGCATTAGGTAAACGAAATTGTTAGCGCCGGTGTTGTTATGGTATGGCATTAAGAAGAAGTAGTTTTAACTTCACACCCAAAGATCGCTTTAGGCTTTTTATATCTATCCCGCAATTTGTAACAAATTTGTCGAAATGTCGTACTTTTGTTTATCGACACTAACGATGAAGATGCAAAAACAACATTTGCAGCGATTTTATTTTTAAAAAAACTTTAAAATATGGCTTGCATGCAAGACAAAAGGTATGTGCTGTTTGTGGAGAAGGTTCTGTAAATGATCAAACGTGTCAAAAATGGTTGACGAAGTTTCCTGCTGTAAATCTCTCTTAAAACAATGCTCCACGATCGTGTAGATAACGACCAAATAAAAACATACTAGAGACAATTATGCGTTATATGGCGCGAATATTCAACATTAATTCTCAGAATTATTCAAATAAAGCTTTGAAAATCATTTGCATTAATTGGTCTTATTAATAACTTTGATGCGTGACTTCCGCATAAAGAGGGATAAATAACTAGACCGTGTTTTCATAAGTTGTTCACTACATTAATAAAAAGATAATATCCTGTTTTTGAAACAAAGACGCATAATAAAACGTAGATACTTTACAACACCATGGAACACAACAGATAATGTGCCAAGTGAAATAAAATACCATTTACTGTAACAAAAGCTGGTCTTTATTCAAATAATCTGCACAATGGCAATGAAAGGGAATCGTCTATCATACTTAAACCAACTGAAGGCAGTCGTCGATGAAAAGCGCCTAGAATGAGAGAGAGGACGTAGGAATCAGGATAAAAAGAGAATGTATTAGGTTGGTGCAAAAATAATTTCGTTTTCTAACATATGTTACTATGTGAGAAAACGAAATTATTTTTGCACCAATCTAATATCTTTCTTTGACGACAAAAAGAAAAATTATTAGTGCTTGACTGAAATGTTTCAATCTCCTACCAGATTCACCAGATATTGCGCCATCGGATTACCATTCTTTATATTAGGTTGGTGCAAAAATAATGACGTAATAATGTCGTTTTTTGACGTTAAAAAATACGTCAAAAAACGACATTATTACGTCATTATTTTTGCACCAACCTATTAGAATTATCTTCATGGGAAAAAATCCTTGGAAATTGCAGAAAAAGCTTAGAATATGTATTTGTTGATAAAGACAAAAAGTTCGGGGCGAGGGAGGTTGCAATTATGGAGTTCCATAAAGATGGCAGAAAACCGTAGAACACAATAATAAATATGTTGGTCAATAAATGTAATGTTAACCATTCTTAAAGTTTCTTTTTTTTTACTTAAAAACTGGACGCACTTTTATCCTCCCCCCCCCCCACATCATTCTGTAATTGCAAATAAACATATGTACATGGGTCAGCTTACAATTGGGGTAGATTTGCCACAATGGTTAGCAAAACGGGTTATAAAATCGGTAAATCAAGTTAGAAATTTCTGTTACTTTCATTGCCAACCTTTACAGGATCCAATCATATTATTTACTCGGCTTTCTCGATATTAACTAAGCACCAATAAGGAGTACCCAATGAGGATCGAACTCACTATTCAGTGGGAATAAGTCAACCAGTCTAGTTAGTTAACTATCATTTCACGCCAGTTGAAGAGGTGCGGTGTCGCTAAATTTGTTTTTTTCCTAAATCCAGTTTGGTTTGGCATAAGGCTATAAGTACGGAGCACCTAGTAACGATTGAATTGACTAGTAATGGTCAGCCAGATTAACACATTAACTATTGCACCACGATGAGCCGCAGTCCTTTCTTTTCTTTGATTTTTTCTTCTTTTATGTTTTTAGTTTAATTTGGGCACAAGTGTTGATATATGGGGACAGGACATGAGGCTTGAACTCACGACTCAATAGTAATAGTCAACACCGTTAAACTTTATTCAAATCTGATAACTCTCCACAGCTTACATAAGTCCACCAAAAAGTCCGACAATAGTGATTCCAAGTTAGGGCCTTGTGTACAGGATGCGATAGATGAATTGTCGTCTAAATTGCGCAAAAATTAAAATAACACTGACATCACATTTTAACTGATATATTTACCAAAATTAGACAAAAATATCATACAAATTTATTCAATAAAATCGCCATTGCTTGAACCATGGCCTCCAGATGACTTCGGAATCTCCTGCATCTCTTCTGAATGGTTGGTGAATAGTTGTCATAATCTTTACTTTCAGTCCATCTTTAGTGTTACAATCGGTTTTGTTGGTCTCTCGCTCAACTGCGCCCCACACATAATAATCAAAGGGGTTGCAGTCTGGGGAGTTAAGTGACCAGATGTAAGGGGTTATGTCGTTGTAAAAATTGTCTGACAGTCATGACTGCATTCTCCTGTTTGTGTGGCATGGTGCAGAGTGCTGTGGCCAGACTTAATTTCTTCCAGCAGCCTCTTGATCCAAGGCAGCACTACCTCTTCAAAGCAATTGATGTATGCCTCCGAGTTGAAGCCCTGTGGGAAGATGAATGGAGACATAACATCGCTATCATTAGTGATCACTCCAAACACCTTCGTAATCGCCATTAGACTCATCTAACTCTTTCCAAATGATCTGTACTATCCTCAGATCGACATCTAAACACTAAAATGTTCGTCTTGGATATTCCGAAGCCAATACCAAGCAATAGGTACAGCATGCCGTTTCCAAATTTCTTGTGAATTACGTCATGGTGCTTTTTTTTTCTTACAGACGGGGCCCAACTGACCCAAATATACTGTTTACTTGACAAAATCAAGAGGTAATAACGCGCATCGGCGAAATTAAAAATATAAAATGGCGACAATTTACCTATCGCACCCTTTATATATGTTTATGTGTGTATGAGAATCTTTTTTTGTGCCGTATCCCATATATATATATATATATATATATATATATATATATTCATCTTTGTCGTGAGTACGTGTTTGTTTGTCCGTATTTGTCCGTATATAACATCTTTATATTATTTACATTATTCGGACTATTGTCCTCATCTTTGTCCTCATATTTATTACAACGTTTCGGGCGTTGTACGCTCCGGCCTTCTTCAGGTGGTTGGAATGTCGAACTGAACCCTTTATTTTGCTCACTTCGGTAGACTGTTCTAGTTCCACGTGCCATGTTTGATGGATGTCAGTTATCAGTTATTTCCTGCTAATTTCCCTCTAAAAGTTCTCCACTGCCTTAAACGGGTATTGAACTCACGCTGTTTTGGTCCTATCACTGGATTTAACTAACGCCTTTATCCACTGTGACATGCGTCCTTGACTGCGTCTGACCCCACATTGTACATATATGTATACGTTTGTGCGAATGACAATACGTACACCTGAATGTATATATGTCTGCGTACATATGAGTGCCATCCCAAAATGGACGCAGAGGAGAATTTCCCCAGCCCCCAATACCATTAAACATCACCAAACAGACACTGACATAGATTCAAATTTTAAAAAATAAATCAGTTTGTCTGAGGATCGTAAAAGCGTTAAACCTAGGGTTCCAGACTCACATCCATACAACTAAGTATGTCAGATTTATCATGATATTGAGCGCTTTCCAATAAGTACTGCTCATATATAATATATAAATAATATATATATAAATCACACACTGTTGAGGGGTTCTCCCCTTTTTACATAAATGGACTCACCCAGTATATACATATACTACGGCTACGTGAAGACCCGAGAGTGCAAGACGGAAGAGTCGAGTCCAGAGTGACAGAGTAAAAGGTTGTAGGTAACCGGAAGAGTGAGGGTGAGGTCACAGCGTTGTAGAAGTCACAGTGAGCGAGCACGTACACTCAGTAAGAAGTCATACAGCGATACTTCAATACCAAAGACTGTATAGATATTTTGCTACTGACCAGTATTCATGAAACTACTAACCTGCTTTATCAGTTTGTATTATTACGTTAATACATTATTTTCATATATTCATTCCTGGCTTTTGTTATTTATTGGTACCCGATTTCATCCCGGAATCCACAACACACACACACACACACACACACACATATATATATATATATATATATATATATATATATATATATATATATATATACCCAATATAGGATTAGTGTATATGGAATAAATTCCAATAACCAACAAATACTATTATTAAAAGAATGCTCAATACAGAGTAAAGCAAATATAATTATTTATTCGAAAATTATAACATAAATATGCTATGAAATCACTACAAAAATAACCATTTTGTTTCAACACTTCTGGTGTCTTCTTTTTACTGAGTGGGTTAGTTTCGGGGTCAGGGAAATGTTTTTTGATGAAGTTTAGAAATTTACGTCCTAGTTTTGTTTTAAAGTGTTGAAACAAAATGTCTATTTTTTTAGTGATTTTATAACATATGTATGTTATAATTTTCGAATAAATAATTATATATATATATATATATATATATATATATATATCAATGGTATGAACATAGGTTTTCCACGCTGAATGGCAACAGTCTGTTTCAAAGTTAAACGCAATTCTTAGTCCACATATATATATATATATATATATATATATATATGCGACAGCAATTTTTTTGCATACATATCTTGAATAGTTATTTTGTTTATCAAGATTATTAATCATTTTTTTAATACACGAAAAAAAATTACGCAAATATAGCTGTTTTCATCTACAACAGCCACATTTGCGAAAAGTTATACTCATATTAGAAAATTGATTAACTAATGTAAAAGAGATAAAATTTCTCTTCTTTTTTAATGTAATACACACACATACGTGCGCATATATATATATATATATATATATATATATATATATGTGTGTGTGTGTGTGTGTTGAATTAATAGGCTGGTTAATGAAATTTAAGAAATAAAATGTCAACAAAATTATAACAATATTTACAATAAAATTGATGATATTATAAATCTGCTTTTTGACTAATTTGAAGCACGATGAGAAAGATTTGAAATTTTCGGACACGACCGTCTCTTTCTTCAACGAGACGAGGAATAAACAAAGAATTGGGACTTACTCTTCTAAGTAATGTTGTTGGTGGTGGTTAGAGGGTTCCCTAACCAACAACTAGTTTTATTTCTCAAATTTCAT
Source organism: Acanthosepion lycidas (assembly GCA_963932145.1). NCBI lineage: Eukaryota > Metazoa > Mollusca > Cephalopoda > Sepiida > Sepiidae > Acanthosepion > Acanthosepion lycidas. The sequence goes on from OZ010600.1 coordinate 2,650,240, forward strand.
TAACCGGCTTATTAAATTTACATATTATAAGAAGCACATGTGAACCATCTTTCGTTTTAATTAGAGAGAGAGAGAGAGATAGAGAGAGATGGTTAAATTGTCGCTATTTTATATTTTTAATTTCGCGCATGCGCGTTTTTTGATTTTGATTTTGTTGACTGCACAGTATAGTAAGGTGAGCTCCATGACACAATTCATTCCGCCAGGAATTTGGAAACTGCCTACATTTCTGCTTGGCATTCGCACCGGAAGTTAAAGTACGAACATCGAATTTCAGAGTGTTTGTGTGTCAATCTGAGGAGAGAGCAGAGGATTCAAAAAGAGTTGGATGAGTCTAATGATGATTACGAAGCTACGGCAGTTCGGAAAACTCACTCTGATCGGTCTGATAAAAAAATAAAACAGACTCAACACGAAGGTCAACATTAAGTGTCTTGGGAAGGTAGTGCTGTCCTGAGTCAAGAGGGTGGCTACTGGAAGAACCTATGTCTGGCAACAGGATTCTGCACTATGCCACACAAGCAGGAGAACCCAGTCATGGTTGTCAGACAATTTCTACGATCACATCACCCCTTACATCTGGTACCTAACTCTTCAGACTGTAACCGCCTTGATTATTATGTGTGGGGTGCAGGTGAGTGAGAGAACAACAAATCTTCTTGTAACACCAAAGATGAAATGAAGGCAAGGATTATGGCAGCATTCACCAACTGAAACAATGAGGTCGTCCAGAATCGTTACAGGAGATTCCGAAGTCGTCTGGAGGTCGTGGTTGAAGTCAATGGTGATTTTGTTGAATAAATTTACTCTTACAGATTTCAAGATATTTTGAGGGTAATTTTGTTAAATATATCTGTTAAAATGATATGTCAGTGTTATTTTAAATTTTGCGTAATTTAGACGACAATTTATCTATATATGTATATAAATATATAAATATTACTATAAACGTATTACTATAAACGTTATTTTTAGTAAGTATACGTGTCTGATTTTCCATCACCGTTTTTATTTGAAATTAATAAAGCTGACCTATATATATATATATATATATATATATATATATATATTATTTTCACATGTGTCAGTGGCATAGTACATTTCTCATAGATATCTGTCTGAGTGCTTACTATGTACCCATGTGTATACTTATTTGAATAGGTATCATTGAATCATTTCTTGTGTATGTGCGCGCACTCACGTGCCAAAAAGCGTACGCAAAAATTAGGTGACCCAGTTTTTAAATCTATAAATAAAATTTTTGTTTTGTTTTGTTTTTTGTTTGATTATCTTTCGTTTAGTTCTTTCACAACAGAAACCTCAAAAATCGGATCGGCGCATTCATTATTACAGACGGCCACACTTTCATTTTAATGTCTTACTATATAGTTTATTATATAATAGAAAACAAACTGATCATGTGTTCGAATTCCTATTTTTTGATGTCATATATCCAGAGACAGGCTTTTTCGTTTTGTAAAGACCGTTAGCTGCTCTCCACAACGTCTTACATTATTAGCCACTTTTAATAATTTAATTCATAAATATTTTCACTATTAACTTTGCAAAGTGTTTTGCATAATATGTATAAAAATCAAAACATGTATTAATTATTGTAGGCAACATGTTATTTTTATATGACAACAGTTTTATGTTTTTTACGGGATTTTCTAACTTTTACTTTTTATGTCAGGAAACTAACTTAAAAAATATTAAGAATTGAAATTATAGAATTTGCGCAATGTTTATAAACACAAAGATTTTGAACAAAAAATTGAAAATATTGTCCTTATGATAGCAACAAAGTTATAAAGACAACATTAATGTGAAATGTATGTACCTTCAAAACAATCCATATATATGTGTGTGTGTGCGTGTGTATGTGTGTGTGTGCGTGTGTGTATCTTACCATCTGAAACTCATTATATGTCTATCATCACACTACAACCAAAGAACTTGAAGGGTGGCCACAAGAAGTTATGTCTTCCATACCACAAGAGTTTCGGGGGAAATCCAGTGATGTGATTCCTGGGCAGTTAAAGAATCTGGTAGCAAAATCTGGTGCCTGTATTGAATTTTAAATAAAATCTCATGTTGAACACTTTCCTCACATATTTATTTCTTGTAAAAATTATAGTCAACAAATAAATTATAAGTATTTTAAAAAAGGGAGTTACTTTTCAATCACCTTGTATATAAATTATAGCTGACTAAATGTCACTCTTATGATGTGGCAATAATTTTATGAATTTTACTGGATTTTCCAAGTTTTCTATTATCAGCCAAATTACTGAAATACCAAGGAACATTATCTTAGAATCAAAACTTATAATTACAGAACATGTGTTAACTTTACAAAAGATAATTGTTTTGAAGCAAACATTAAAAACAATCTCATTATAAAGACAACATTAATGTGAAGTGTATGTTCCATGCTTTCAAACTAATTTTAAAAGTTGTTCCTTCATTGATTTTTATGAGCTGTTGTATATCTTCATATGAAACATACTGCACAACATCTAGGATGACATTTCAAAAGTCATCTTTGTTAGCAAATTGATGTCTGCCAATGTAAACCTTCCTCTTTAGAATGCATTATATTTATATAATTATATATTGGCTGAAGATTGAACAAACAAGCTAGCATTTTGTGCAAATCTTCACGAGTTATCTTCTTTGAATGTCATGAGGTATTTTTGTGCATAAAAATCATCACCTTTCTGAAAGCATTTGACAACTTCTCGAACTATAGCACCACATTTGTCTTCAAAACAATCTGTATATATCTGAGTTGTCATTTTAACATCATCTGCAGATAATAATGTGCTCACCACTTCACGACACATGCCATCACAAACAGACACAACCACCAACTCCGCCTTGTTGATGTATCAACTTGTTTCTGCTGACAGTCATTCAGCCATTCTCCCCCGTCTCGCCCATCTTTAAAGTATTCTGTTGTCCATTCCATTCGATTTTCCTTATAGATATATTTTAAAGTTCTAGTGATTGGTTTACTGTTGTTTCTAAATCGCATACCATGAGGGCGTTGATCCCAACAACCACCTTGTACCTACATCTCACATGGTCTTTGCAGAGCACCAGAATATCTTGCAGGGGCAGATTAATCTGCTGGAGGTTCTAGCGGTCGACATCTTTCCAGCGGCTGTGCTACCGCGAGGTCATCAGCAATTTGCAGATGGCAGGTCGAAGTGGTAGATAACTCTGGTAAGGTGGTCATCAGGTCGTCGCAACATGGCCGGTCCACCGGCGGATCTCCTTACAAGATTGGACCAGTGCACCCCCTCGATGGACCTGAGGGCGTGGGACTCGAAATCATGAACGTGGGAGACGATGGTTTGGCTGAGAAGACACGTCTCGGCGATGTATAGCATCACAGATACGACGGTTGAATATGATAGATACCGCCAATGTGGACTCCAGAGATTTCTCGTGACACCTGCAGCTAGCCCACGTCTGGATCTCTGTGATGAGGTCACCGTTGTTGAAAGCTTCTGAGTATACGAAAGACGTGACGAACTCGTTGGGGTTGCTGCCAATAATGATGGGCAGTAGATGGGACCATCCCACGAGCATCAGCTTGATCTTCAACCAAATGACGCGCAACCCAAGCCTCTTTACCTCCTTGTTGAACACGTGATTAGTTTGATTTCCTCTAGAATAGACCGTTTGATTTCCTTTAGAATAGACCGTGTGAAAATTCTCTGCCATATACAGGGTGCGGTGGCTAAATTGTCGCTATTTTATATTTTTAATTTCGCACATGCGCGTTGTTTATTTCATTTTGTCGACTGCACAGTATAGCAGGGTCAGATCGGCACCGTCTGTGAGGAAAAGAGCGCCATGACGTAATTCATTCCGACAGGAATTTGGAAACAGTGCGCTATACTTCTTGACATTCTCGTCGGAAGATCCAATACGGACATTTCAGAGTATTGAGGTCTCAATCTGAGGACTTTGCTGAGGATTTGAAAAGAGTTGGATGAGTTTTATGGTGATTACGAAGATACGGCAGATCGAAAAACTCACTCTCATCGTTCTCATAAGAAAAGAAGTTATATTATTTTTACCGAATTTCAAAAATATGGTCTTTTTACTATTATACATGGATTATATCCACCTTTTTTCCTCGCTGTAGTTGTATTTTTTGGTCGCTACCAGGTTCCAACCTTTCTAGCAGCTCTTTGTATTTAGTAACTCTCAAAGAATCTCAGTCTGATTCTTGTTACGTCCAATTGTATTTACCTCAGGAACTTCAAATTTTACAATTCTCAATTCTTCCTCGTGTTGCAACTTTCCCTCTCCTTTAGGCTGGTGTTTATTTCTATATTGCCTGGTACTGAGATTGAACTCACGGCCTCTAGGGAACCAGTATCTTTCAGGTCACTTTCAGTAGAAACTAATTTCATACCGGTGGCTTCGCTGACAGCAAGATGATCAATCTTCGAATCTAAATTTTTTGTCCATTTAAAATACTACAAGGTGTGTGCCCATAAATACAGGTCGTGTCCATAAAATATGGGAACATAGGCAAAAATGCATCTTTTCACAAAATTAAATTTTCAGCAACATTTTATTGAATTGGAATATTACCAAATAACATCTTCAATATGATTTCCATCATTTGTGATGCAAAGGTCGATGTGCTTGGCGTAATCCCGATGCAATAACTCCACATTATTTTAGGAACGGAACAATAGAGTCATTATCGCAAATAAATAATGCGCCATTACATTTTGAGTTCGAGGATAAACGGAAGTATTAGGTTGGTGCAAAAATAATGTCGTTTTTTGACGTATTTTTAACGTATTATTTTTGCACCAACCTAATAAAAGACGTATCAGATATTGTTTTTGTTTTAGTGTAAGAAAGAAAGAAAGAAAGAAAGAAAGGAAATGATAGAAGTATGAAATTATAATTAAGGATCACAAGAGTAATAAAAAATATATATTTAAGAAAGAAAGAAAGAAAGAAAGAAAGAAAGAAAGAAAGAAAGAAAGAAAGAAAGAAAGAGAGGAAATGATAGAAGTATGAAATTATAATTAAGGATCACAGGAGGAATAAAAAATATATATTTAAGAAAGAAAGAAAGAAAGAAAGAACCAGGTCTAGAAAGAAAGAAAGAAAGAAAGAAAGAAAGAAAGAAAGAAAGAAAGAAAGAAAGAAAGAAAGAAAGGAAATGATAGAAGTATGAAATTATAATTAAGCATCATAAAAAATATATATTTAAGAAAGAAAGAAAGAAAGAAAGAAAGAAAGAAAGAACGAAAGAAAGAAAGAAAAAAAGAAAGAGAGGAAATGATAAAAGTATGAAATTATAATTAAGGATCACAGGAGGAATAAAAAATATATATTTAAGAAAGAAAGAAAGAAAGAAAGAAAGAAAGAACCAGGTCTAGAAAGAAAGAAAGAAAGAAAGAAAGAAAGAAAGAAAGAAAGAAAGAAAGAAAGGGGAGATAACGGTCTCATGTGTTTAACCCTTGCTTCAGTGAAATGGAAAACCTTGTCAAATTTTGAATGTTTTTATTTGTACCCTCTTTGTTTAAATAAAGATTTGTGATTGTTATTGAAACGTTAAAGTTGTAAAGCTCAAATTTTTAATCGTGCCATAAGGGATTACGCTCATATTACGCTAAAACACCTGCTTCCGTATGATCACATAATTTAAGCAACGTCGTACCCTAACCCTAACCCTAACTAGGTGCTGTAAGTTTAGATGTGCGGGTGGTGTCATAGATAATGTTGCGGAATTGTTAATTGGAGAGCCAAGTTCCAATTTCTGTTGAGTTTATTATATTCATCTACGCGTAAATACCCTTTAGAAAGGGTTTCAATCCACCCCTTTTCGTAAGACTTGTATCACTAAACCATTATAATCTCGAAAAATTCTTATAATTTAAAAGAAAATATATCTTCTGGGTTTAAATAACCTACAAAGGGTTGATAAACCGTAAAAAACGAATCAATCAATCAATGAAATACTGGAAATTCCACGAGTAGTTTTGATTAACCTAAGAATTATGATTTATCAGAAAATTAGGAAAACCGTTAAATTTTCACAGATAGCTCCAGTTAATATCTTTTTTTTTTTTAATTTTATTTGCTTTGAAATTCTTAAATGAAATATTATCCTTATTAATTTGAAATCGTTTTCGTATTTATTATTATTGTTTTGTATACCATCTCCAATGCACTTTACGACTGTTACAATAATCACAGGCGGAATCAGAACCTTCGACTTGACTTGAACTCAGCTCGCAAGTTTGATTTATAAGAAGTTTTCTTAGCTGAATTGATTAAAGTGTTTTCGATGTCATACGAGGTCACGGGATACGAAATGCGAAGTATTGTCGAAAGTTGCTTCATTATTGTAATTTCACGCTGGTTTATTTTTACAGTCGAAAAGTGGACCGACCTAAAATAGTAGCGAAAAGTCATTAATCATTCCTTTAAAAAAAAAAAAAAAAAAATTAACAGATTGACGCAGCTTTTGCAAGAATTACCAAACTTCTCCCATTTCCTAAATTTAAGGGTGTGCTGAAAAATTTTTTCTCAAATTTTGACCAATGAACAGAAATCATATTTTAAAGGTGAAGTGGCTTTCTCAGCTTGTCCGAGAAATTTTCAGCATATATATATATATATATATATATATATATATATATATATATATATATATATATATATATATATATATATACACTACAGTTCAAAAGTTTGATGCAAACCACAGAATTAGCATGGGATGAACTTGACAGAAGTGTGGTAAAAAAATAAAAAAGAGTTCTTAGAGTCATTGAAAAAAGAATGGAATCAATTACCAAACTTATACTTTGAGAAACTTTTGCAACGAATGCCAAAAATTTGTGATGAAGTAATCAAGTCTAAAGGAAGATATTTTGAGGAAATTAAAATTTAATTATAAAATGTGATTTCTTTTCAATTTGTCATAATAAAATTTCTAATAAAACTTTTTTAATTATGTATATTAATTTAACTTAAAATACAAAACTACTTTATGGGCCAATTTAAAAAATTAGAGGAGGCCTCAAACTTTTGAAATATAATATGTATATGTGTGTGCGCGCGGGCGCATGTGCGTATGTGTATGTGTATGTGTGTGTGTGTGTGTGTATGTGTGTGTGTATGTGCCTGTGTATGTGCGTGGTATCACTGAAATTTTTCACATTTTTTTCTCATGGAAAATTTTAAATCATCGGAAATTCAAATAATTTTTGCATTTCAATAAAAATTTTGTTTACTCATTTCAACATTTATCTAATTTTTGAGAAATTTATATAAAAAAAAAATCTGATGATAATGTATGTTTTTTTATGTAAATACATCAAATAATTTTTTTTAAAAAAAAAGCATTACCTGTTCAACTACGAATTATAAAAATTTTCAAAAATTATGCCAATCGAAATTCCCAGACTTAATACACACACACGCATACAGAGACACACATATATATATATATATATATATATATATATATATATATATATATATATATATATATATATATATATACATACATATATATATATATATATATATATATATATATATACTCGCACACGCACACACACACACACACACACACACAGAGGGTGCGATGGCTAAATTGTCGCTATTTTATATTTTTAATTTCGTACACGTGCGTTGTTTGTTTTTGATTTTGTCGACTGCACAGTATAGTAGGGTCAGTTGGGCACCGTCTGTGACAAAAAAGAGCACCATGATGCAATTCATTCCACCAGAAATTTGGAAACGGCATGCTGTATTGCTTGGCAATCGCACCGAAAGTTCTAATGCAGACATTTCAGAGTGTCTGGATGTCAATCTGAGGACAATTCAGAAGATTTCAAAAGAGTTGGATGAGTTTAATGAAGATTACGAAGGTACGGCAAGTGTAAAAACTCACTCTGATCGTTCTGATGAGAAAAAAAAACTCCCGAATTTGTTGGTGAGATCCAAGCCATGATTGACAACGATCCCTCCATGATTGACAACGATCCCTCCATGATTGACAACGATCCCTCCATGTCAATCAGGTCCATAGCCAGGGACACAGGAGTGTCTGAGTTGCTTTGAGGCGGTTAATGAAGACATTCAATATTTCTCATAGAATTATACAATTCATACAAGACAATTTTCATCCCAACCCATGAAGGACAAAGGGAAAGACCGCGCTATGAAGCTTTTGAAAAAACTCAAGTATACTTTCCAACCGAACATGATTTGTTTTTTCTCAGACGAGAACAATGTCTGCCAAAATAAGATGGTAAACACACAGCCCAACTGTTGGCTTGGTTTGTCCCAAAAAGATGTAGCGAGAATGATGAAAATCAAATATCCAGTCAAAATCATGGTGTTTGGAGTGATTACTAGCGATGGTGACATTATGCCTCCATTCGTCTTCCCACAGGGCCCCAGATTCAACAAAGAAGACCACATCAAGTGCTTTGAGGAGTTAGTGTTGCCCTGAGTTAAGATGGTGGCTGCTGGAAGACCCTATTCTGGCAACAGGACTCTGCACCATGCTACAGAGGCAGGAGAACGCAGTCATGGCTGTCAGACAATTTCTGCGGCCTTATCACCCTTACATCTGACCACCTAACTCCCCAGACAGCAACCCGCTTGATTATTATTACTTTTTAACACTATATACAATCTATCCATCTCTTTTTTTTTCTTCTTCTTCACTTCTCCCCCCGATTGTCTTACCGATGAAAGTACCGGAACTTGCTTAATTCCAAAATGTAATGTTTTCTTATATTTTTACAATTTCCGAATGAGATGTACATCGATACTAAAATTATGAATAAATAACACCCAATTCTTGATAATGACTGAGATAGACGAAAGTCCTTGAACAAAACAAAAAGCATGAACATTGAACAGTTTATTCATCATTTAAGTTCCGATGTATGTCTTCGGAAACTGAAAAAATATAATATAACATTAAACAGACAGACGTTTTCGGTTGAATATATATATAGAGAGAGTGAGAGTTGTTGGTTGTTTTTGTTTTTTTAGTAGCATATTAAACTCTATGTAATATTTAATCTAAATAATTTGTACGTAAAATTTTATTTTTTTGATAATAATGTTTTCAGCGGTAAAAATCTTATTTTTTAATCCATAGCTGGGGGAGAATAGGTGGATTCCTACCTTTCCCAAGGGTATTTACGTGTAAATGAAAATAACGAACTCAACTGGAAATAGAAATCAGCTCCTCAATGAACAATTCCATGTCATTACACCACTCGCATATCCAAGCTTACAAGACCTGCTATCGGGAGAAATAAAGAAAGAGAAAGACTAAAAGAAAGTTCGGTTCGTTCAGTTTTCGTGATCGATTAATTTTATTATCAAATTATTGACAAGAATGTGCGGAATAGAATGGTTGTTGCTTTTATTAATAAAGTTCAAGTTTTTGCGAAATGATGATCATTTAAAATCTGCAATTTATTTTTTTTATTCTAATGCATGTTTGTATGTGTGTATGTGTGTTCGTGCGCAGACACTCAAATACGTGTAATGGCTGCCATAATGGCTGCCATAATGGCTGACTTTGGCGCTCTTTTCCTGTAAGTCTAATCAATTTGACCAGATATCTTCTCCTCTTACTGCTACTCGAACTATATTAAATATTTCCGTAACACGCCTCTCAACAAAAAGTCCGACTAAATTCAAAGAAATTATACATTCCACAATGCGTCATCTCACCTAAATTAATATTTCAGTCATGTATCACGATTTTTATAGCGAGTATCAAACAATTGCCCTTTACAGACAGTATAAGATTACATGGCAATCATCATACAGCGAGGAGTTTTTAGTTAGCTGCAATTAAAAAATATGAGCTTCATAACAATACTGTCAGCAAAACGACTAAAAGAAGTCATTAAATTTACACCTGCATCACTATTGCAATCATCAGTAATGTTTTCCATATCCCGCTCCCAGAGAGGAGGAGCGGCCGTCTCACTGTTTATCGGGGAGATTTGAAAGATATGACGTTACTTATTTGTGTTCAGAAGAGAATTGTGTGGTTGCAAAATAAATATTCTTTTGTGCGTAGGCGAATGAATTTGAAAAAAAAAAAGTTTCTAGAACTAAAGATGGGAAGGAAACAGGATCTTCTCACGGTACAATTTTCGTTCGAACATTATATATATATATATATATATATATATATATATATATATATATATATATTGTACGAACGAATATATATATATATATATATATATATATATATATATATATATATATATATATATATATATATATATATATATATATATATATATATTAAATTAGGATATAGAAATTCCAACAGAGTCATTTTAAATTTTGACAAATGGAGACGTTTCATGAAATAGATTTGATTGAAAATAGATTCATGGTTACGTCAGAGATCCGAAAACAAAAGAATGAAATATATGTGTATTTGTGTGGATGCTTAAATAATGGATCTTAGTACTTTTCATTCTTATATATATATATATATATATATATATATATATATATATATATATATATATATATATATATATATATGTATGTATGTATATATATATATATATATATATATAATTATATATATACATAATTATATACATATAATTATATATATATAATTATATATATATATAATTATATATATATATATAATTATATATATATATAATTATATATATATAATATATATATATATATATATATATGTATATATATATATATATATATATATATATATATATATATATATATATATATATATATATACATACATATATATATATATAATTTATATTTTCCTTAAATATAATAGTGCTCCATTTAAATAATTTTAAAAGAGATTTAAGTACACATAAAAAAATAACATTTTTTAATAGGAACCTGGTACGCTTTGCTATTTTTCAGAATGGGTGCTACTATAGATCTCGAATGCGTCCACAATTACCAAGCCCCCATTTTGAAAAACTCTACATATATATCAGGTCATCCCATAAGTTCTGTCCGAATTTTAACTTTTTGTTAAAATGAACGAAATTTAAAGAGTATTTTATAATGTCTAATGGAGCTGAACATTATTTTTATGTTTAGATGCATTTAAACTGATTAAATTTTATTTCAGAGAACAATAAAATTAAATTTTGTTTGATTAAAACCCTGCTAACATGGAAGTACCCAAGAATCATTTGAGGCACATAATGCTTTATGAGTTCAAGAAAGGAAACTCAGTAGCCGAAGTGGCTAGAAACATTCACTCAATTTATGGGGAGGAATGTGTGAATGAAAGAACTTGCAGAAGATGCTTTGCAAAATTCAGAGGTGGAGATTTCACCCTTGAAGATGAAGATCGAACCGGACGTCCAGTTGAGTTTGATGAAAAGCTTCTTGAAGCAGCCCTTGAAGAAAATCCTGCTTTATCAGTTGAGGAATTGGCAGTGGTTCTCAGTTCAAACCATACAACTGTTCATCGTCATCTTCAACAACTTGGAAAAGTTCCTAAACTTGGAAAATGGGTGCCTCATGAATTGTCTGAAAACAACCTCAAATCCCGAGTTGACATCTGCTCTTCTCTCCATTCTCGCCAACTTGTTTCACCTTTTTTGGATAGACTTGTGACTTGCGACGAAAAATGGATCTTTTATCGAAATGTTAAGTGTCGTAGACAGTGGCTTGGTAAAGGGGAAGGACCCCAGCCACAGCCGAGAAGGGAACTTCATGGGCAAAATGTTCTTCTTTCAATCTGATGGGATCGCCAAGGAATAATCCACTTTGAATTCTTACCACCTAATGCAACAATTAATGCTCAAATATACTGTCGGCAATTAGAGCGTTTGAACCAAGCTTTGAGGAAAAAAGACCTACTCTAGTGAATCGAAAAGAGGTGATGTTTCATCAGGACAATGCGCGACCCCACACAGCAAGAATCACGTCACAAAAGATCGAAGAACTTGGTTTGGATAAAATTCCTCATCCACCTTATTTTCCCGATCTTGCTCCTTCAGACTACCCTTTTTTTATAGCTTACAGAATCATTTGGAAGAAACAGCTTTTGTAACACAGGAAGAGGTTAAAACTGACATTTGTGAGTTCTTCGAACCAAAGCCAAAAGAATTTTACAGTAATGGAATTAGTAAGCTTGTTAATAGATGGAAGGAAGTCATAGATAATCAGGGAAAATACATTGTTGATTGAATCTGTACTTAAATGCAACATTTGGTCGCTTGTTTTCTTTATTCAAAATTCGGACAGAACTTATGGGATGACCTGATATATTTATATATATATATATAATATTTATATATATATATATATATATATGTGTGTGTGTGTGTGTGTGTCTGTGTGGCTGAGTGTGTGTCTGTGTCTGTGTGGCTGAGTGTGTGTCTGTGTGTGTGTGTGTGTGTATGTGTCTGAGCGTGTGTCTGAGTGAGTGAGTCGCATAACCGTCATTGGTTGGCAAAGTGATATCGTCGATCCGAGTTCAAATCCCGGTTGCATTCTGCTTTGTTCGTTTGTGCTAATTCCGTTAGAAATATCGAGAGTCCCTCTTCTTACAGCTTCTAGATCTAAATAGCAGGGACTGGATTCTCTTGCTTTCAAATGGCAACCAGTCTAGAAGAAGGAAAATACCCACCACACATATATATGTGTATATATATATATATATATATATATATATATATAAATGAAAAATAGACCACTTTAAGGTACCATTATAATAATTTATTTCACCAGAGCCCTTTTAAAGGACGCCGGATCATCAGATAGCACTTCCAAAAATGAAATGAAACGAAAAATGAAATTAAAATTGATGGGTAGTGTAAGTTTTTCTAATTTAACAGAGAGTGTAAAAGGGATAGTTAAAGAGACATGGTAGAGTATAGGGAGGGGTTAATTTCATATCTCTCTCAAGCATACTTTGTATTGGGGGAGGAGCAGTGACCAGACCTTGACCTATTTAGACGTTTAACTTAACGGAAGTGATATATAGAAATGGGAGAGGAGAAGGGAGAAAAAAAAAGGAAAAAGAAAGAAGAGGGAGAGGAAAGTAAAGAGAAAGAGGCTGTAATTGGGTTTTAGCAATTTATGTAAAGAATAGATTTTAATGCTTGATAGTAATTTAGATGTCTAAATATATATATATATATCTGTAAATACACCTAATAAATAGATATGTTCTTTGGCAAACAGATGCATTTTTGTAGTACTGCTTATCTGAAATAATGTCTTCATATCGCAGAATTATGTACGGGTAGCGTAACGGTTATCGGCGAGGAACGTGAAAATAACGAACAGAGTTCAGATTGCAGCCAAGTCAGTTGCTTCCAATTTTACACTAATGCCCTTGGCCAATCAACCCCTACTATCGGTTAAATAAAAAGATACACTGATTTTATGGCCTTGGACAGCAAACAGTTTAGTCCATGTGTCTCAACCTTTTTAAGCAACGGCTCACCTAAGAGCAAATGCAAATATCACGGGAGACTTAGCAAAAATTTTCAGAGAAATATACTTTTAAAAAATTGGAAAATTATTTAATCAAACGCTCATTACTGCATATCGGAAAGTTTGACAATATGAATTCATAATCCAATATAACTTTGTAAAAAGTTTGAATTAAACAAAGAATCTTGAATATAAGTATATGAAAAATGGTTAATATTAATTTAGTCAATTAAAGGAAAAATTCTAAAAGTTAAATTAAAAAAATAAAAATACTTTTAAAAAATTAATATTAGGTTGGTGCAAAAATAATGACGTAATAATGTCGTTTTTTACGTTAAAAAATACGTCAAAAAACGACATTATTACGTCATTATTTTTGCACCAACCTAATACTAAATCAAGGTATTTAAAATAACATAATCGAAGAATAGTTAAAAGAATTATTTGAAAAAAAGTTCAATACTTATTCATTTATCTCAATACTAACGCTATATAATTACAACTTCCACACACACACACATATATATATATGGATGCTGTGACAGTATTTCGCGGTACACTTAAGAGGATCCCGCGGCACACTAGCGAGCCGCGGCACGGCGGTTGAGAATCACTTGTCTGGTCTGAATTAAAAACGGTGGGGAAGGTGACAGAAAATTACTCCACTATCTTTCCCGAGAAATCACAGCAATTCACCGATATTAAAAAGGCAATCTTCAGAGAACTATTAGGTTGGTGCAAAAATAATGTCATTTTCTCACATATATTACTATGTAAGAAAACGACATTAGTTTTGCACCAACCTAATATGAGCACCTACAACCTTAAGCGACATCGCATTAATACATTTATATAGTTATGTAGTTGGGCAGCAATCCCTCTCAAATACATGTTCTGTTAAAGTGACCGACTTGATATTTCTGTTAAGATTTTTATTTAATATTAGTTATAAGTACAATGGTAATAGGATCAACACTGATAATTAAAAAGACAATCGTTTTACTTTTTGTCGGAGACAGGGATACAATACTGAACTTTTACGTGATACCTGCCCTCCTATATGACAGTAAATGCTAGACAATCTCCTCACAAAAGAAGAAGAGACTTGAAGCAACAGAAATATGGTTCTACAGAAAGATGCTGAGGATACCACGGACCGAACATAGGATCAACGATTAAGTTTTAGAGAAAATGGAAACAAAAATGACATTTATACTTAACTCCAGAAAGAGACGGTTGAAATTTCTAAGGCATATAATGAGGAAAGAAGGCTTGCAAAATTTGATACTCACAGGACAGATTGACAGAAAGAGGGACAGAACAAAACACATAATCTAACTGGTAAGCTTGAATAAATGTAAGGATACAGGATACAGGATTTTGTGAGAAATAACAAAAAGTCAAAATTTGTTAAGAGCTACAAAGCGCAGGAAATTGTGGAGAGCCATGATCACCAACGCCCTGATGGGACATGGCACATAGAAGAAAAATGAATTTGTGTAAGCGAATCGCGGAACAGAGTTATGAGGAGATAACAAAAAGACAAAATTTACTATAAACTACAAAGGACAGGAAAATGTGAAGAGCCACGATCACCAACGTCCCAAAGGGACACGGCACGTAGAAGAAGAAGAACATGTGTAAATGGATGGCGGAACAGGTTTTAAGGGAGATAAGAAAGAGATAAAATTAATTAAGAGCTACAAAGGACAGGAAAATGTGGAGAGCCATGGTCGGCAACGCCCTGAAGGGACACGGCACATATAAGAAGAAGAATGAGTTTGTGTAAATAGATGGCGGAACAGCATTAAGTGAGATAACCAAAAGACAAAATTTATTAAGAGCTACAAAGGACAGGAAAATGTGGAGAGCCATGATCGCCAACGCCCTGAAGGCACACGATACATAGAAGAAGTTTGTGTAAATGGATGCCAGTACAGGGCTTGTGAGAGATAGCAAAAAGACAAAATTTATTAAGAGCTACAAAGGAAGGGAAATTGTGGAGAGCCATGATTGCCAACGTATTGAAGGGACTCGGGACATAGAAGAAGAAGAAGAAGAAGAAGAAGAAGAAGAAGAACGAGCTTGTGTAAATTTTTGTCGGAATAGAGTTTGTGGGAAATAAAAAAAAGACAAAATTTATTAAGAACTAAAAAGAACCATGTTCGCCAACGTCCAGAAGGGACACGGTACGAAGAAGAAGATTCGATATCCTAAGATTTAATGGAAAACTCAAAAACTAATTAGAATGGAATGTCGAATCCCTCTCATGTCATTTCAACAGCCAAAACTAACATCAGTATTCCCAAATTTATATAAAGCAAGATTAATATTCAAAAGGAAACTGAATGAATGAACGTTAGTCAACCTATCCTAGACTTAAAATTATTAATATATATATATATATATATATATATATATATATATATATATTAGTCAGGCAATTATATTGTAAATGGCTTATCCTAAAGCGTTGGTTGTATGAGGTTACTGACTGGGGTTGCAGTAAAGTTAGGTTAGAGGAGGATGGAGCGTTCCAAAATATTTGACCTGATGACCCCACCGGACATGCCGTGCCCAGAAGGACAAAGTCTTCTGCTCTAGCTACTTAGGCGACAAGTATTGCCTTATTTCCGGCTATTCCTTCAGAAAGAGATATCTTCAAGTCTACGAGTGCGTGTGAGAGCGATTCTGAAACAAAGAAATTAGAACATCGACTGATATTTGTATAAAAAAAAAAAAAAAAAAAAAAAAAAAAAAGTGCATTGTCTTCTTACACGTCATTATCTAATCGTGTCGATTGGACGATTTTACGACAAACGTTTGGGGTCAATGAAAAAAATGCTTCGATCACCCACAACACTTTCTCATTATTATTATTCCTTTGATTTCTGTTGTATACACATTTCCTTCTGGGTCCCAACCAGAGACCTAAGGTCAGGAATGGTTTCATAACATTTTCCACGGATCATTTTTGTAAAAAAACCAAAAAACAAGACAAAAACGCACAATTTTCATAAAGCTCTTCGTAATTTGTGAGCTGAACTTGTGAGAATAATTTTTGTATTCCTTTAAGGCATGGGCTACCAGGAATCCTTTCAATGATTCTATCGGAACTTTTTCCAATCAATCCAGAGACTCCAACTACAACTGGAATTACTGATGTCCTTATGTGCCACATTTTTTTAGATTTCCACTTGTATTTTGATACATTTTTGAAGATCTTCAACGATACATTCAGCAGGGACTGCTGTATCATTAAGCAAGCACACTCTGTTCTTGCTGTGACCCGAGGTTCTCCGACTAATGGCATTCCCAAGTATCTAGATACGACTTCCAAATCACTCTGGCTGCCTTATCCTTCAACTTTAAAATATAAACCTTCTCGACACCAAAACACAATGCTTTCTAACTACTCGCTTTCATGAACAGAGATGTACGCTGTACCTAAGGGTTCATGCCAAACTGGTTAAAATCAGGCAAATCTGTTGTACTGAACGGAAAATTTACTGTAGCTCATCTAAATTTACCACAATAAAACATGTGGAGGCGTTAACACCTTTCAATGAATTAAGATCAAACGCCATGTGATCCTTGCCAGGTGTCGCATCAAGGCATTATTATTATTAATAATAATAATAATAATAATAATAATAATAATAATAATAATAATAATAAACCTTTGAAGTATATCTTCCCATATTTTGCCTCACTTCCAGATGAATGATATTTCCAAGAAAAGAAAAATTAAAAAAGAAAAGACAATATTAACAATGTGTAACACTATTTTGATAGTATGTCTTCTTCAATATAAAAAACAATACATACAAGTATGAAAAACAAGTGTGTGTACAAACGCTGCTTGTCTTTTAAAAATAACGGTTGCACTGGTAATCAACTCCTCTAAGTAAACGAATCGTGTCCATTGTGAAAGGAATGCAAGTCAAATGCGAGTAACATAATGGGGGGCTTTTTCATCTTAACATTCTCCGTGGTTTAATTATTTAGTTAACCTAAACTGTTTCATTACAAGCTCTTACTAAGTCAATAGACGCTCACTTACTAATTAATGGTTCTTACTAAGCTAGTAAACTCCAGTCTCCCTAAGCTGATAGATACCTACTAGTAGACTGCTTGCTGCATTCACTTATTTTATTGGTTTACTTTTTTAATCTTTTTTTTTTTTTCACTTTTTCTAGTCTTTCTCTGTTCTGTTAAGTTGGGTGTGCAGGGGGTGCAATTGTTAGTGGCTCAGAACAAGAAATCTGCGAGATGAGTTTGAATTCCGGTCCAATTCATTACATTCTGTTCCTTTAAAATAACCTAGTCTTCTCCTCCACTAATTATGGGTTAAATAGTTGTGGTTGGTAACCAGTCTATGAGAAAGAAAAAAATCTCAATTCGAAAACCGTACGTCGCCCTGGGGGAGGTACATACGCTACTACCAACGGAAGGATTGAGAGTTCACAGTGACAATATGATCACGACCGAGGTAGATGTAATGGATGGAGAATTTGCCTAGATGTGCATTTATTGAGAATAATAGCGATAAAGGGATAACGTTTTCACTTTTTAGGCTTATTAGAGTAGCAAAACATAAGAGACTAGTAATTAGTCTTTCATGTTTTACTACATCACCGATCATTTATAGTAATTTCCCAAGCGTAGCTCAGATGTGTCACAAGGCCGAAAGTATGGGGCACCCAGTGATGATCGAACTCATTACTTAGTCGTAATTGTTCTAGCAAGACAAGCTTGCTAACCATTAAACCACCTCGAGGTGCCCGGTGATTTTCCAAGCGTATATTAGATGTGGCACAAGGCCGAAAGTATGGAGGCACCCAGTGAGGATCGAACTCACTAGTTAGTCGTAAGTGTTCTAACGAGACAAGCTTACTAACCATTACACCGCCTCAAAGTGCCCTATCCCCGATCATTTATATATATCAAGTTGAGTCATAAGTAATTTTCGTTTTTGGGAACCAATTGTAAAATACCTTTCTTTAAAATAAGTTACATACGACAATACACAGAAGGCAAGGATAACTCTCCCCAAATGACGCCCCCAAAAAGCTGAGCTCCATCGAACAAATATAATGTCTTTGTGGTGGGATCATCAGGGTATTCTTCATTAATGGTTCTTAAAACACAATGCAACACTAAATGCACATTTATACGTCCAGTAGCTGCAACGTGGCTATAAAATTTTGACCAAAAAGTGCTCTGAACTCGATAATAATTTAGTTTTGGTCAAAAAGTGCCCTGAGCTCGATAATAAAGATTATGACACTTTGATCCTACAAAGAGTGGATAGATATCATTAGTCATAAGTAATTTCCATTTTGGGGACAGCATTTGTAATTATTAATGTATTGTCCTAACTAATTGTTCCTTAAATATATCACAAGTGATAAAAAAATGGGTTGCATACGGCAATGTTCAACGCAAAAAATAATGGATGGACAAGGATAAATCTCCACAAGTGACCCCTAAAAACTGAGCTCCATGGAAAAAATATATTGCTGTGTTCTGGTATCGTCGAGATATTATTCATTTAGAATTCTTAAAGCACAATGTAATACTAAATGACCATTTATACGTTCAGCAGCTGTAATTTGTCCAAAAAAATTTTTGTCACTCGTCAATTGGAAAAATATTGTTCTCCTCAGAGACAACGCAAGGCCACAAACAGCAAGAATAACACAAGGGAATAGTATGGAACTCGGCTGGTCTGTTCTACCCGACCCGCCATATTCACCTGAGCTTACACACACCAATTATTACCGTTTTTGGTCGCTGCCAAACCTTTCGATGGAGAAAACCTTCGTTAATGAAAACCAGATTCAAGAATTCGTCGAAAACTTGTTCACATAAAAACCTGCGGAATTTTACTCAAAGTTTATCGAAGTGTTGCCTAATAATTGGCAATGAGTCATTGCAAGTAATTTGTGAAAATATAATTAAATAAAATCTAACTATTCACACTATTTACATTGTTAGGTCTTTTGTCCACATCTTTAGTGTCATATTAACGAAGTTTCGGCCATTGTACGTCCCGGCATTCTTCAGGTGATATACATTGTGATTTATTTCGTTTACCGGAGTAAATTGTCCTAGTTCTGTTGTAACCTAGGAAGGGTTACTGAATTAGGAATAACCAAAACGGAGATTGGAAATGAAATGATAATCTTTATAAAATCAACAAAATACAATACTCGCCAGCGGCGTGAAGTAGGTAAACCACCGTTAGTGGTAGACTACTTTGTATATTACTCCCACTTACAATAGTGTTCAATGTATTTATGAGGATTGGAACATACACGTTAGTGTTTAGAGGTACAGTATATAACGCATAATAAAATCCCTTTCCTATGCATTTTCATAATCACTTTAAATGCGTTTTCATCGTAAAATCCTTTTCCAATGCGTTTTCATATTAAAATCACTTTCAAATGCATTTTCATATTAAAATCCCTTTCCAATTTATTTTCATAATTTTGTAATCTAGAAAAGGTTACTGAATGAGGAATAACCAAAACTGAGGTTGGAAACAAAATGGTAATCTTTATAACATAAACAAAATAAAATACTCGCCAGCGGCGTGAAGTAGGTAAACCACTGCTAGTGGTGGACTACTTAGATAGCATATTACCCTCCATTTGCAATAGTGTCCAACGTATTTATGGGGATTGGGACATACCAATTAGTATTCATAGCTACGGGGTAACAAGTTTCATGCCTTTTTCTGCATATATCAGGTTCAGTTATTTCCCTTTTTTTCACCTTTGCTGTGGGCAGGTACCGAACTCACAACTCTTTGGCTCAAGTCACTGGATGACTTCAACCAACGCTTTATTCCACTGAGCCATGAAGAAGGGCGGAACGTAAAATGACTGAAACGTCGTGAACATGACAATAAAAATGAGGACAACAGTCCGAACAATGTCAATAGTGTAAGCCGACCAAGTATAGAAATGAATACAATATGGGAACCATTAATACGTAGTGCTAGATAAAAGCAATAACAACAACAAAATTGCAATATGAGCTCTGGTAAAATAGGTTACTGAGATATTAAGTTTATAAGTCCCAAAAATTCACATGAACACATTGATAAAATTTTATTGATAAAAGCGTTGGTTGGATCCAGTGACTTGACCCAAGGAGTTGTGAGTTAAAGGGAGATAACTGAAACATCCTGAAGAAGCATGCCACGTGAAACTAGAACTATTTACACCGGTGGACGAAATAAAGAGCTCAGTTCGAAACTCCAATCACCTGAAGAAGGCCGGAGCGTACACCGGACGAAATGTCGTGAATAAAGATGAGGACAACAGTCCGAACAATGTAAATAGTGTAAATAATTACAATACGTCATCTCAGAAATTTAGACAGATACTCATTCAATAATTATTTTCAGAGATTTATGATGAATAAAATGAACTCTTTTTGTTTTGTTTTTTTGGGGTTTTTTTTTTAAATCAAAAGATGATTTGTATTTCGTATATAGGTGAATCTGTGTTATATATAAATGCCTTTATGCTTGTGTATTTGTTAAAATAATGACATAATCAGGATTTTAACATTCCACATTACTTTTGATAAAGAGTTAGAAAAGAAGTCGTTTTTAGTATCGAAAAGAGCGATAAGCGTTAATGAAACCTATTTTCCTAGATAAATTGTTTTAATAGAAAAAAATGATAAATTTCAACCGACAGCGGCACTGGCTGTTCGGTTATTGTATTGAGGAAAGAACTAATATTCTCATGAGCATTAGCATGTGGACGTCTGGAACATTGTGTGTTCATGTACCAATTAGCATATAGATTGTAGATTTGGCTGTAATCCAGTACAATCTGTCTCATGCTATTTAGAGGGGATTGGGGTACAACAAAGTCACGTCCATTGCCTCAAGAAATAGCACAAATAACCCAACATAAGTACCCCGTGACTAGGTCATAGAATAATTTAATTTTGCGTAAATTTCTATATCTAAAAATTTGGGTGTATCTGCAAGCTGCAACACTCATATGAACAAGTTATTTCCATTATAGTTTTTTTCTAATAAGTTTTCATTAGATTAAAGAATGATTTGTTTTTATATATTTGCCTGCATATATTTGCATATATTGATATTAAAAGGGAGAGAGCGAAAATATCGGCCGATATCAAAAGGGGTCAGAACGGTTGTATTCTGAGAACCGGGTTCGAATCTCACCATTGTCGATTTATCAGGAAGGAGACTTCCTGATGTTATCGGACTGCGGGGAAGGGATCGATCCCAGAGTGCCTGTAAACCATATCACGGCTTGACCCAAGCTTTGTGGGTGAAATTGGTTAGACGAAACCCTTGGGTGCCGTCGATAGCTGGGCTAGCACGGAGTTACAAGTCATCGTGGCTGAAGGCTTGAACGTGCTGGCCTTGTTCAAATTAGTGATCACGCTAGATAACACGCTCTTTCCCAGAAGCTGTAACTAAGGTCTGATAAGCGTAGTTCTAGGTGGGCTCTGTAGGTGTTGAATAAATACAAATGCACCTGAGCAAGCGTCTGCAATAGGGATTGGCTAGCCGCTATAGTAGACAGGTATCATCGAATATATATAAACTGCAGTTGACATTAAATAGCGGCAGATTATTTCATGCATAAACGCAATCATTCGGCCTGAGGCTGTGTTTAAGCATGAAAGAGGAGACTGTTTCCATTCCGTTTTGATACCTATGTCCACATTGTTGCTTATGATATTAACCACTCTTCTCTCATAAATATAGCAGATCTTAAAACCATATTTTATCACGTGTGTGTGTGCGCACGCGCGCTTTCACCAGTTCTTTTTTAAATTTCCTGGTATATTTTTAGCCAATTTTTACAAATTTCTGTTCTGCGTTTACGGATATTGCCTGTTTTCTTTCTGACCGTGACAAAGTTCTTTACAATTATACATAAATAGAACTATGCACTGTAAAAATGGTCTTGGGATTTATAGTTGTTTCAAAGTAGCTCCAATATATGCAAACATTTTCTCAGTTCACAGGATGACGTTCTTTACTTAAGATCAAGCCATCGTGCAACTCACGCCTAGAACTATCTCAAATATCGTCGTTCCACTGGGAGTGAAGATTTGTCTTTGTTTTCCTTCGGATTTGCGGGAGTTAACTAGTGACGTTGATTTAAGACATTTTTGCTTTTTACATTTGGAATAACATTAGGTTATTTAATTGAAGTATAAGATTTATTAATTTATTTCCTTCGGATTTGCTAAACTATTTTTATGTTTTCATTGCAAAAACAAAATAACAAACAATTTTATGGGAAATTAACTAAAAAAAAATATAATTTACGGCACTTGGTCTTGTTACTTGGATGTTTATTTAACATTTTTCACTTAAAGTTAATTTGATATTCTTCTCTGTGAATTTTTTACTTATAAAAGCAAATACACTAATGAAAAACTTTATTTATTTTTATGTTGTGTTTCTCTTTCTAATTAATGATAAAAGTTTTTTGTATTTTTACTTCGATATTTTATAGCGAAATTGTAACATTAAAATGTTAAAATTTCACTAAAATTTTACTTGATTTAATTTTTATCTAAAGTTTCTTATTACAAATGTTACAAAGTCTGTCCCAAGAAAATTAATTTTAATGTTTTCTTTAATTTTTAATAGACTTTTCCGAAGACTTTTTTCTTTGATTGTTTTCAAACTGCAAAATTTATTTAAAAATGCTATTATTTTTACATGAAGTTAATTTAATATTTTTTCTATATTCTTATCCATAACAACAAATATATTGATGATAAAATTTAATAATTCCTGTATCATTTGTGTTTTTCTTTCTAAAAATAAAATAAAATAAAATAGTAACAAATCCGTAATAGTATTACTGGTCCTGACATCTTAGGCTTCAGTCACTTTTTCACCACAAATGTAGCTTCCCTGCGCCTTTTCTATAAATACTTTCATGGTAATTGTTTGGATCAGCTCTTCTGGTATCTTTCGTTTCGCGTGAGTGGTTTTTTGTTTCGTATTTGTTGTGTCTGAATGAGTGCATGTCAGTGTGAGTACTTGGGATGAATGAATGTTTTTAGACTATTATAGTCCCGCATTGATTTCGGCCAGTGAAGTGATGTTTCTGCCACATTTAGTCATTGTGGGGGATTTTATTACTAATTTTATTTTCTTTAGTTTCTTGTAAATAGTTTTTTGTATTCATATTGTAAATACTTATTGGGGTTAAGTTTTAGAATTGTTATTTTATTCCCCCCCACACACAGACAACGAATTGTAAATATGGGGACTAGTTAGTATTTTCATAGAGACAAAGAGGTATTATGGTGGTTGTAGTAAGAAAGGTAAGTATGAATGTGTTGTTTTGGTGTCAGGAATATTGTTTTGTACGATTGGGTCAGTATTTGCGGCTAGCTAAGTTATAGTTAAGACAGAAGAAGACCGTCCTTTCCCCAATCCCCTTTTCGGCCTCGTGCCACATTTCTGTAGATAACAGAATAAATATTGCTCTTCTGGTATCTAGACTTTAGGAATTTAAACACAACATGAGATCGGTGGCAAGGTCTCATCAGTTCACAGTTGAATTGGCTAGATGTAACCATAATTTCTAGGCTAACAGTTTTTTTGTTTTTGTTTTTTTTGTTTTTTTCTCACTTGGCTCCATGCTTCCCAGCCAACTTTGATCTTCAAAAATTTAAATGCAATGTCAATCGTTATCTACTGTCTTCTTGATTACTCTGCTGTTGTTCTTGTTCCTTAATAATGATTCTCTTTTTCTTATTTTTTCATATTCACTAAACTTTTATGTCTTAATGGCTTTATTGCCTTGCATGAAGTAATATAATTTTAAAAAAATTTTAAGAAAGTAGAAAACAAATGTCAAGGTCCTCTTTAACCATTACTCACAATTCCGTAGCTGTAAAAATAAAGCTCATGTTGATCAATTTCTTATCCTAACGCCATACAATGTGTGTGAAAATATTATAGAAAATAGGAAAGAAACTTGTTTGGTAAATAATCCAAAGTTCCTTAGTATTTTTGTTATTATTTTAAAAAAATAGTGCTCGATACGAAAGTAGAGCATAATTATAATTATTTATTTAAAAATATGATTCCAACTCGCTACAAAAGAGGTCTCATGTTTCAAAACAAGAGCCGAAAACTTCAAAATAATATTTGAATTAACTTGAGTTAAAGTAGGCTCTGTTCCATCTTCAAGCGAAATTTTTTTGGAATAACTTATTTCTGAAATTTACGACTTTTAATAGTATATTCAGAATTGAAATCAAAATTTCCATGGTAACATCAAGGGCGGATTGTTTAGAATAGGCAGGGGTGGGGTGTTAATAATTTGTATCAGTATAGAGTTACTTTCATAGATGCCGGGTCAGGGTAAGGTGGCGGTGGCTAATTTAACGACGGAGGAAGTTTTCGCATAGTCTGGCTTGAGCGTCTATGGAGATTTATTTATTTTTTATTTTATTCTTTTATTATATCTCTTTATGAAAGGGATTTGTGTATATGAAAAAGCCGTAACGTTTGTTTTTTGACGACTTCATAAAGGGTTATCTTTTTTTGTAGGGTATTAAAACTATGTATATGGGCTATGGATTTTTAAATTTATTTTATTGTATGCGTGTTTTTAGCTAGTTATTCAAAGCGTAAGTTTGGTAGTGTCGGCAGAAAACCGTTAATTCATGCCTGTTGTTAAATAGATTTCTATTGTTTAGAATCTTAATAATGTGTAGTTTCTCATGGAGGCACAAAGGGCATGGGTCATCCCAAGTTTTGCAAGTTCTAGTCCTGTTAATAATTTTCCATTTTATTTTAGGTGTCCTATTTTTTTCTTTCAGGTGCCAAAAATATTTAGATAGAGAGGTCTGATGTCTTTTGTTTATGTTGTTGAAGGAGCATTTATGCTGCCTCCATCTGGTTTTAAAAGCATTTTTTGTGGACCCAGTGTATATCATATTATTGTTAGGGTTCTCAGTGGATGATATAGTGCATTGGTATACCACAGATTTGATGCAGCACTTATTTTCTAATGGGCAGTCTTCCGGGTTTCTACAATCGCTTAATTTTTTCCTATTATTATCTGATTTAAGTGTAGAGTTTTTATTAAAACTATTCAGGTATGGGGGTTTGTTCAGGATTTTATTATTGTGTCTTCTTATTATACCTTCTAGATTTTCAGTGCAGCTGTAACTCAATTTTAGTGTGTTCTTATTGAATATATTACTAAGCCTACTTTTGGTGGGGAAGTGTTTATCGATTAGAGCTAAGAACTTCTGTCCTAGTTTAATACTAACCATTTGGTTGAACGGAGGTGTATACCAAATGATGTTTCTTTTCCTGTTTTTTTTCTTTTGGTTATTGCAATTGTCCCTATATTTAATGTTGGCATTTTTATAACCACTACTTTTTAGGGCAGTGTTATAGAAGTCGTTATGTTGGTGGAATATTTCTTTGTTAGCGGAGTTACTGCTAATTCTATTTTCTATTGATGAGGTTATATGTTTAATTGTGAATGGAGGGTGGTTTGACTTCGGGTGTATATATAAGGGGTTAGCATTTGGTTTCCTGTAAGGTTGGTACGTGTTGATCGGTAAGTCTAGGGTTACGTCGAGGAAGTTTACCTTTTTTAATTTAGAAGAGACTGTTATCTTTAAGTTTAGATTTTTAAATTCACTAAACATAATTTTTCTGATCTTCTCTATCTTAAAGCTAGTGGAACTCCTCACCACCATGAGCCCGTCATCTCTATACAGTCCGATGTCCTGGATATCAATCTCGCGGTGTGCCGTTAGGTTGTACAATATTAAAAGACCAACCAGGTCAGAAGACTCTGCAGAGTCTAATGATCCCTAGTGATGTCAAACAGGTCGTTATTGTTTTTTATCTATTGCTCCCCATTATGAATGAGGACGGATTTTTTTGCGCTGAGGATTATGTCGGTTTCTTCCTTTGTCAGGTTAGAATATACAGCAGCAAAGTCCAGGGCGGTCGTAAAAAGATCCTTCGAAATTGATGGGTAGTAGTCCACGATATCGAACTGTAGTATATATATATTGTTCCTTAGCAATGTTTCTCTTTTTTCTTATTCATTCACACTCATTAACCCTTTGCGTCTTAGTGGCTTTATTGTCTTGCTTGGACGAAATTATTTTTAAAAATCGTGATATTTTTCATTACAAAATTAAATAAAAAAATATTAAGAGCGTTGTTATGAAAAGTTAATGTCAAAATTAAATTCAATAAATTTAATCTGATGTTGTTAGATATTGTAAACGAGGTGTGGAGAAAGTCAACTCTAAACCTGACCTTGCTGCCAAATCATAAATATTTTAGAGTCTATTGCTTCTACTTTTAGTTTTCTACATCTAGAATCATAAAAAGTATATTTATAACAAAATAAATAAGCAGAATAATAGTTACTTTATTTCTATACAATAAAATAAAATAAAATAAAATAAAATGTTATTTTCATATTTTTAGTCCAGATTTCATAGTTCCGATTTGTTTTTTGTTTTGTTTTTTTTTTGTTTGTTTGTTTTTGTTTTTTTGTTTCATTCAAACTGTTTTAATGTGGATAATTAATTCAAAGAAATGCATATAAAATGTCATACAACCTCGTTAAATTGGAGGCAAGTGATCGATTGCGAAATGATATATTAATAAAAAATATATGATGTTTAAGAGGATTGGCTTTTCGAGCGAAATTAATTAAGTTCTTATTCTTTACTCTTTTTTTCTTTAAATTTCTTAAGCCGACGACAATTAACACAAACCCTAACCGAAACTAAAAATCTTCACTCCTGGTAAAACGATGAGATTTGGGATAGGCCTTCAGTTCTAGTCGTGAGTTGCACTATGAGTTGACTTTAAGTAAAGAACGCCATAGATCCCGGGGAAAATACCTGGCTCGCGTCTCGGTTACGGTGTAACCATTTCATTCCTGTCAGCCAAAGTGGAATCTACTCAGGCAAAATTGGATGCGTTTGGTGTGATTCAAAATGAATTCTTTATTGTGATTTGTTAGAACTTGGAATTAATCTTGCTGATCAATTCTGTAGAGAGCAAAGTGACTCCTTTGTGTGAGAAAATGAAACCTAAAATATGTCTAATTTTTTTTTCTGGGCAAAGAAGCTGACCTCATAACAGCATTGTCTTCCGTTTGTAAATACAATACCGGAAATGATTATGGGGCTACGATGTGATGTTCTTCCATAGTCAGTGTATTCCGTAAACCATTTTTGTATTACTTTATCTGCGATTTAACATTCTCGGGAAAGATAAGGAAGATGTTTCTTATGGTTTAAAATGATTTCTTCTCTTAAACTGGCTTTTAGCGAAGGCATTGGTGTGAGATTGAATGCAAACGATTATCCCGGTATTTGAACTCGGCTCACCAATTGCCAATTTCCGCACCATTACACCCCACTCGACCACCCATTCGCAGAAAATAAGATTTCATATTCTCTCGTGTTTCATCCGACAATTCTTGTCTGGGCAATAATTTCAACAAAGTCAAGATCTCAAAGATTTCCTCAAATAATTCATCAAATCAAAACCGGAATCGTTCTTTTATTATAGAATACAGAAATTAGCTAAACGATCAGAGCAAGGAAAATGGTTTGATGACTAAATGATTTTATGGATTTATGTTTAAAAGATTTTGTAAAAGAATTGCTACAAATACTTGCATCAACTTAATACTTTTTCAATATGCTTTCAATGGGTTGCTGATTGACTTTTCAGATTCCTTTTCTTTATTTCCTTAACTTATTGGAAACTAATTTATAAGCCGCATTCCGTATGAACTTTTTTAAGCTCCTGATTGAACCTCCGTCGCAAAACTAACTGAACCTCTGATCCACCTTGGAAAACAAAAGTGGTAATTTTGAAAAAATAACTTTGAATTCTTCAATTCACTCCATGGAACTTCAAAACCTCACTTTAACTCAGACCGATTTGACCCGTAAGACCGATTTGACCCGTAAGAACGATTTGGGCCGAAATTCCAATCCAGGTCAAAAAGTGACCTCTTCAAATCACAATCTCCGTGGAACTTCAAAACCCCACGTCGCAAAACCTCTCGCTTTTATTCTGACTCCTTGATATTTTAAAGAAATAAAATTGATTTACTCAATTCACAAAATTTTGGAAATATTTTAAACTGAATTTAAAACAAAATTTTATTTTTAATTCACAAAGTTTTTGCGTTACTTTAAACTCAAAATAATTTAAAACTTTTAAAATCACTAACTTTTTTCAATTATTTTAAAATTTGAATTTTTACCTGTCCCCTCTTCATCCAGAATGCTGGTTGTTCAGGCACCAGATGAAGGGAAGATTTTCAATCCAAAAAGTTACAATATGTCTATGTAGAGCAGGTGTGGCCCGACTTAGAGGAGGGTGGTCAGACACACGGACAGACCGAATTTACCGTTTATTTATTTAGAAAATAGTAAAATAGTTCCCTGTTATTTTCTCGATAGTTTTGAACTTAGTAACACTTCTCTTAGAGTAGCTGCCATTCAAGTCTATAGCTCCAAGTCTGCCCAACTATTTAACCTATAGCTAAAGGGGAAAAGAGATGAATTAATACCTTTCCCAAGCTGAGAAAGTGAACGCAACAGACTAAACTGGAATTTGAACTCGGTTTTCTCTTATCGTGGCTCTAACCATGACGCTACTTCCACAATTCTAATTGTGTGTTTTTCATTTGAGTTGTTGGCCGTGCCTTTCAATGCCAGCGATTAGCGTTGAAATCAAATCAAATTCGGCTTCCGGATGCCAAATTTAACGCGACATTCTCTTTTCTGTCGAAAATTGGCGTTAAATAAAATGTTAAAAGATCGTGACCTTAAAGCAGACAATACTAGGCTGAGTAAATATCAACGTTTGCATTTGCATGTTGCACGACCCTGTGCCAGTTTTTCTTATTACAATGGAATGAGAACACCCAGAAGTTTTTATATCTAGAAAAAAAAGACTTCCTTTCTTTCTTTTTCCCTTTCTTTCCCACAATGCAGCAAATTACTAACGTCGACCAATTCGTGCCCCGATTATATCACCAACCATAACAATGTCTTCAATTCTTGGTTTCTCTCCTTAATGTCAAAGCGTTCGTAAAACACTCTTTAATACATTCAATAAAACTTTTACTTGTATATGTCTTTCTATTCCAAATAATAATTATGTTTATTCTAATGAACTTTGCTGTTGCTATCAAACAAGAAATATGTCACTCTCGGCGCTGAGAAAAGTTTCTTACTTTTAATATTTCATTTTGGATTCGGTTACCAATATTTTTTTTTTTTTAAGAGCTTATTCATTTGGGAACTAACGGATGGTTGGGTTACTACCCTTCGTCTATTACTAAATATTCTCCATCTGCCTTACACAGTCGAACTTATATACAAATGTAGAACTCAAATAACAGAATCTATAGTGTACCGTTTGTTATACATAGAATTAAGAACAGTACGAAATCGGCTGCGAGATTTTCGAGTCAGCCATTGGCAATGGTGGCATTGAGAAGAAGACGATTTCGAAAACGAATGAAGTATTCAAGTTTTCAGAGTAACGAGTACAGAAACTAACAAGCCATTGTTTTAAACAGGTATAAGATATTGAAGAGTTCTATCTGAAAAGTAAAGAGACTGGTGTCACAAACAATTTATTTAAATTCCAAAAACAAACTACATGGTTTCCCCTTCAAAGGAATCGCCGTCTAGTCTAATGCACTTTTCCATCCTTCTCTTCCCACGCTTCTATGCACTTCTCGAAGGATTCTTCTTAGATGGTCCTCAGCTCCGTCGTTACGGCCCTCTTAATGGCCCCACGCCTTCAAAATGGGTCCTCTTGATGATCCCACTGAGCCTAGGGAAAAAAGGTCACACGGAGCAAAATTAGGTAAATAGGGGGTGGTGTTCCAGTACGTCGATGTTCTTCACGGTCTGAAACTGCCGGATGCTGAGGGCGTTGTGAGCAGATGCATTATCAGGGTGGATTAGCCACGATCAATCCTGCACAACTTTCGCATGTGAAAAGGAAATGCAATGGTTGCAGAGAGCTAAGATTACAGTTATGTACTCCCAAGATATCATGTTGGATGATAACACAATCCGCTTAGACCTCTTTCGCCCAGAGATCGCACAGCATAACCAGTCCCGTTACTTTTCAGACAGATCTCGTATGATGCCAAGTCATTCTACGTAGGGTACTGGTACCCTAAACACATTACTATCTGCCAGTAAGATTAACAAACAAGACTTGTTAAAGGGCAGATAAAGCTTCTTGATGGATAGCGGCTCGGATTGAAAAATCAGAGAGCCGAGTTCGAATTCCATTCAAATCTATTACATTCACTTACGTGCTAATACCCTTGGGAAAGATATGAATCCTCTTTTTCTCCTCCTTCTCCAGATATGGGTAAATAGCAGGATAGACTGTGTTCTATAGCCTTGGATGGCAACTGGTCTACCGCAGAAAGAAATGACAACCTACTGCGGGAAAAAATATGCCTCGTCAGTCATGTATCGAAATATACATGATCCCCTATGCGTGTATCACGCATGGCACATAACTGACTGATAGGGTTAACTGCCATTTAGCATGATGGAGTATATTGGACTCTATAGCTATGGATATAGCCACTGCAGTGATAACAAGATACCACTGGAGGAAGAGGCCTTCTTAAACGGAAGTCAACGACCAGAGTGGCAGATTCAACGGCTATTTGTCCGTGACCAAGGTGAGCCTTCAAGTTGGATCACATCGGGTACTGTTTAACCTGGAGAGGGATGATCTCCACCATGTCAACTTGGCCGATACACGCTACGCATCAATAAATACCTATCCAGCTTTTAGTACAGATATGCTGATGGAACTAGTCAGGTGCTCACTTGCGCAACGACCCTACGACCAAGGCCGGTCATCGGGCTAATGGCGATTATGTTGAACCATTCGAAAGAACAAAAATAATTTGACTATAAGGAATTAATTTGTATCGTTGAAAGGTTTAACGAGTTTCAACGCATAACAGCTGATGACGTAGATATAATAATTGACCATAAAATTGGGCCTAATGTCAAATATGTCCTCGTGTCACCGACTCAACCAGATGCGACCAAAATTCACCGACATGAGAATTGGCGATGAGAAAGTTTAATTATATTTAAGGAATGCATTACAAATGTTTAAAAAGTGTACAGGTATAATAAGCTGTATTATGTTTGCAAATACTCACTACATAGCAATTTGTATAGTGAATGATAGACTTGGTCATAGAATAAATTACTCAAAATAGCGACAAAAGGTAACAATTATACAAGCAGTAGTTTTCATGGCGACCTGTTTTTACATTCTTGTAAGTGTTGAACGTACATCTGAAAAACACTTGTGACTGGTGTAAGAAGTCAATTGCTGATAACCCCTGAAGAGTGGATGGACAGATCCATCTACGGATCTCTGGAATCGAAATACTAGAGGTAACATCAATAAGTAACAAACATTTCATATATATTAATTATATATATATATATATATATATATATATATATATATATATATATATATATTATCCTTTGGTTATGTGGATAATCCCGAGGAGTCACTGAAAAATGAATATCCAGGTAAAACACTAGTAGAGGGCTCAATACTAAAAAATGAATATCCAAGTAAAATTTCATATATATATATATATATATATATATATATATATATATATATATATATATATATATATATATAAATAAAAAAATAAATAAATCTACATAGACACTTAACTAGACTAGCATTGTCATCTTCCGCTTTAAATTTAGACACCCCAACCTTACCCTGACCTGACATCTGTTAAATGTAACTGAGACATTGATACAAATTATTAACACCTTACGCCCCTTTTCTTTAAACAATTGCTCTAGCCGTTACCATAGAAATCTTGATTTCAATAATGAATATGCTTATAAGACGCGTAAACTTCAGAAATAAGTTATTACAAAAATATTTCGCTTGAAGATGGAACAGAGCTTAATACTTTAATTCAAATAATTATATTGAAGTTTTCGGCTCTTGTTTTGAAACATGAGAACTCTTATGTAGGGTGTTGGAATCCTATTTTCAAATAAATAATTATATATATATATATATATATATATATATATATATATATATATATATATATATGGGTGTATAATAATAAAAAATTAATTTTATTAACGACGCGTTTTACCGGAGTGTGTGTGCTCTCTTTATTTGGTTTACTCACCTAAAGAGAGCATACACTGTCCGACGAAACGAATATATGTATGTATGTATATGTGTGTGTGTGTGTGTGTTTCTATTTATCTATTTATGGCTGTTTCTAGAATCCGCTAATCTATCTCTCACTCTCTCTCTCTCTCTCTCTCTCTCTCTCTCTATATATATATATATATATATATATATATATATATATATATATATATATAAATTTGGTCATATCTATCTCAGTTTCGTCATTATCTATATGTTTGTGTGTCTATTCATATCTGTCTCTATCTTTGTCTGTTTCTAACTGTCAACTACAGTCTGTTAATCTATTTATCTATCTATATAGGTAACTGGCTACCTATGTCAGTGTCTATCTATTTATCTATCTATCTATCCATATATATATATATATATATATATATATATATATATATATATAGAGAGAGAGAGAGAGATAGATAGATAGATAGATAGATAGATAGATAGATAGATAGATAGATAGATAGATAGATAGATCAATTTGGCCATATCTATCGCAGTTTGGTCATTATATATATATATATGTGTGTGTGTGTGTGTCTGTTCCTATCTATCTGTCTCTCTATGTTAGTTTCTGTCTATTAATTACAGTCTATTAATCTATCTATTTATCTGTCTATAGAGGTAACTGGCTATCTATGTCAGTCTATGCCTATCTATCTATCTATCTATTTCTAACTGCCATTTTTAACCCGTTCTCTCTTTTCCTGCCTATTAATTTTCACTTTCTCACCTGAAAATTTTATTCCAGTCTATTTCCTACCGAACGTCAGCACCACAATTGCTTCCCTTGTTTTTGTTTTTAATCATCCTCATCTTTTATTTTTATATCCCCCCCACCCAAACCCACACACACTCGGCTCATTCTTTTTATCTATTTATCTTTCATGAACCAATCCCTGTTTGTTTTTCTTCGTATAAATAATGAAGTGTTCTTCATCCTCAAATACTTGTTTTCTACCCGGTGATAAGCGAAATGCAAGCATTTTCTGTAAATTCTTTTTATTGGAACCTGATTGAAGTAGAAGCCACCTCACATCCCTTTTGGCTATCTGACGTCAGTTTCAAACAAAATGCCTTTTTTTTCGGCTTTAGTTTCGACATTCATTAATTACGATTATATTTCAGATTTGCGTAGCGATGTTTATTACAACGATATTCTTTGTTTTAAATCATTTTAAAACTTAAGCCGTGAACACTGACTCAGGTTAACATCTGTAGTGACGCTGCTGTTTAAATGTGACCATCAGATTTCAAAGCTTAATAACCTAAAGAGATGTATAGAATCGCATATTCGCCTTCATGACGAGAGTTAAAGTATTGTTCAAAACTTACATAAAAACATAAACAGTAATTATTCTACCTATGTAAATAGCTATTCCCTATAATCTAATACCAGTAATGGAATATAAGAATACAAAAGAATATATTTTAAAATAATATATCTCGATTTCAGTCGCTCTCCCACCGCTATAAAGTGGCTTTCCTCTGTCTTTTCTATAAATATTTTAATGGCGGTTCTTCTGATGAGTAGAACAAGAAACAAGAAATAAAAAAAAACACAAAAAGAACACAAAAATCGGTCAGACTCTTACAAATATAAGCAAGATATTTCCATGCAAATTCTTCGATTCTTCGTCTACGTACCGTGTCTCTTCTAATCATGTCTCTTTTTTTTAATCATTTCACTCCAAGCAAGGCGATAATGCCACTAAGACACAATGGTCTCCGGGAGTGAATGAACAAGATCAGTGGAGAGAAAGGACAATAAAGGAACAGAGTTCAGTAAGACAAATGATGACGATTGACGTTGTATTTATATTTTTTGTGGATTTCTTGCATCCCTGTCAAATACAATCTTCAAAAAATATAAATGCAACGTCAATCGTCGTCTTTGGTCTCCAGTAAAATAAAAGATGCCGATTGTTCTTTTATTGTCCTTTCTCCTCACTAATCTACTTGTTCATTCACTCCCGGAGACCATTGCGTCTTAGTGGCATTATTGCCTTGCTTGGAGTGAAATTATTAAAAAATGAACATGATTAGAAGAGACACGGTACGTAGACGAAGAATAGAAGAATTTGCAGGCAAATATCTTGCTTATATTTGGAAGAGCTTTTCATCTATTTTGGTGTTTCTTTTTTTTTCTTTTTTATTTCTTGTCAATTTCTTTTTTCTTTTGAACACTAAATAAAAGCACTGCTTTTCTGTTAATTTGCAATCAACCAGAATCTGGTATCACGGTATTCTCACTGATAACTTTGGTAATGCTCGACCACCAGCCCTACACAGCTGAACGTAGACGAGAGACTTCTGATACTTGCCAAAAAACTCCATATTGACGGAAATCTATCAGAAATAATTTGGAGTTCAGCAATTGTAATTGTCGTTGACATCTTAGTTATACATTTAACTTTTCAGCTTAAGGCAAATACTAAATTCTGAAAATAAAAATTGTCTAGTGTGAAGGATATCATAGATTTTATAAGTATATGAAAGACCACCATAACAAAGAGGTTCTCTAATTCTATATTTAACGATACCTCGCTATAAAATGCTTATTCTGATGTCATGCTTATTTTGAACAACTGTATTAGACAGAATGATTGTCAAAACAGACACATCCATAACAAAATATTTTTCATTACAGAAAGACATCATGAATAAAATTTCTTTTCTCTATACAAAAATATCCGATTTTCATACCAAGAAACAATCCGACTATTACATTTGTTTATCAAAAGAACAAATTGTGATTGTTTAATAAAACAACAGATATCTGAATGCAGATTTAGTGAAGTTGATAAATTATTTCTTGTTTGATTTGAGAGTTCTAAAGACAGACAGATAGACAAAAAGATAGAACATGTTCGAATATAATCCAAACCCACCACTGCATCATCGATTGATTTGTTGTTTTTATGGTTTATCCACCCCTTTGTGGATTATTTTTTACGGTTTATCCACCCCTTTATGGATTATTTTTTACGGTTTATCTACACCTTTGTGGATTATTTTTTACGGTTTATCCAGTCCTTTGTGGATTATTTTTTTACGGTTTATCCACCCCTTTGTGGATTATTTTTTACGGTTTATCAACCCTTTTGTGGATTATTTAATGCCGAAACATATTTTGGATTGTGAGAATATTTTAAAAAAAAAACTAAATAAGGCATTAAGATTTTTTCTTTTTCTTTTTTTTTTTTTTTTTTTTTTGAGAATAACAATGATTTTTCCAGATACAAGTCTTACTATTTAACCGATAGCTGGGGAGAAAGCGATGGATTCTTTTATTTTCCAAGCGTATTTGCGCTTAAGTGAATATAACGAAACCGACTAGAAATCGAATTCAGATCTCCGATTTCTCCTTCCGCACATCCACCCTATCACTGCATGAAGCCCCATATTACATGTACTCCGTTTTATTGCCAGTTGTCGATTTTGTATAAATTTTATTCGTTGCAAAAAAAAATACATATTCTTTATTCGAACGCCTGTCGAAAAATAATAGTCACTTTGCTAAAAAGACGAAAATGAAAACAAATAACATTTCTTCAAATGCAACTTTGATCTTTTTTACATATAGGTGAACAAGAAAGAGATTTTATTTAAGTTTCATATTTCAATATTACGGCCACATCACGTTGAAACACCGGTTCCCATAAAATCACCGCAGCTAAGCAACGTCGAGCATGGTCAGTACTTAGATGGGTGACCGTTTTGGAATACAAGGTACTGCTCGGATGTGCGGATGGTGTAATAGATATTACTTGTAAATTGGAGAGACGAGTTTCAATTCCCATTGCGTTCGTTATATTAATTTATGCACAAGTATCCTTGGGAATGGTACGAATTCACCTCTTCTCCCCCAGCTATGGGTTAATTAATAAAATGTGTATTACTAAAAAATATTACTATCTCAAAAAAAAAAGATTCTTACAATCTAAAAATATTTTCCGGCTTTAAATAACCTGCAAAGGGTTAGTAATTCGTAGAAAACGAACCAATCTACGAAATACCGATTAGCTACACAGGCATGTCTTTTAGATTTATTTATATTCTCTGGAATATAAATGTATACAGAAACTACCGTGGCCACAAAGTGAGGACTCAGATTATATGTTGAGTGTAATATAGAATTGATCCCTCACTTTATATCCATATTATTTCTTGTTTGTTTATCAAATTCTGATTAATTATGAATCCACTCTTCTCACACACACCCCGCTATGAGTTAATTACTAAAACTTGTGTCACTAAATCATTATCTACCCGCAAAATTCATAAAATCTAAAAAAATATTTTGGGCCTTAAAAGAGTTGATAAGCTGTAAAAAACGAATTAATCAATCTA
Source organism: Acanthosepion lycidas (assembly GCA_963932145.1). Classification (NCBI taxonomy): domain Eukaryota; kingdom Metazoa; phylum Mollusca; class Cephalopoda; order Sepiida; family Sepiidae; genus Acanthosepion; species Acanthosepion lycidas. The sequence goes on from OZ010600.1 coordinate 2,687,396, forward strand.
TTCTCATCTGTTAAATGTCTTTTGCGTGCGCTGTAAGAGGATCAAGAACCTACAGTCCTGTGTTTCTCCGCTGAATGTCTGCATCGAAACAATAAGTATTGTTCGTTAAGTTAAGCTAGTATCAATTTACAAAAATGAATACCTCCAAAATAATGTCAAGAAAAATAAGTACATAATGAATATTTATTTGAATGTCTCTCTTCGAACCAAGGACTGGATTGCATGTTTTGTTTCGAGGCTAGTATGACTAATGGACAACTTTCATGCACTTGACAAAAGAAAATTCTTGATTATAATCTAGAAAGAAAAACAAAAGTATTTCTTTTTAATCATTTAACCCGAAGCAAGGAAATAAAGCCGCTAAGATGCAAGGTCTTACTGAGTGTGAAAGAATATGAGAAAAAGAAAAACGTGATTAAGGAGAGAGAACAATAAAAGAATAGGATTCAAGGAAATAGAAGATGGTGACAGACATTGCATTTAAATTTTTAAAAATCAAAGTTGACTGGAAATCAAGATGCCGGAAAAGAGGTTCTAAAAGTACAAGAGATTAAACAGTTAGCATAGAAATTACGGTTATCTAGCCATTTCAGCTGTAAAATGGTGAGACCTAGCTGCCAATCCAGTATTACGTTTAAATTCGTAAAGTCTAGGTAACAATGAGGAAAGCTTATCAGACCAATTACTAATAATTCAGAATCAATTTTGGAACTTTTGCAAGTGAAAAACTGAAAAACCAAAAGCAATTTATCGAAGCTGTCAGAGAATAATTTGTTTTTTGTTTTTTTGTTTTTTTGCTTTTTTTTTTGTTTTTTTTTTTAATCATTTCACCTGAAGCAAATCAATAAAGCCGCTAAGAAGCAAGCGGTTAATGAAAGAATATAAGAAAAAGAAGAATATTATGGAGAAAGAACAATAAAAGAAGAGGAATTAAGAAAATACAACTCGCGATAGCGTTAGACAACGAGTTGATTTTTGGAGTATAAACTTACTTATCTGAACATTTATTTTTGTTATTATCGTAATTCCCCATGTATAATACGCATTTTTCCTAAAAAAATATAATAAGCAAAATTAAAAGTATGTATTATGTACAGTTACAAATACACCTTTAAAAATTGCCGTTTCATAGGTCGATTTCAGTTGCGAAAATACCACTAAATAGCACAACCATACGACAATATGACCCTAACATTCGGCGACTGCGACCCCCTAAGGATGTTAAATACAATCATATGTACGTAACAATACTTACAAGTGGAAAATAAAATAAGAATTATCATAAAACTAAATTGCATTAATATTATTCTGTGTTTAAAACCATTTTTTAATCAGAGTAGGAAACGCTGGCCGTAATGAAATTAGAGAGGTACAATTTATAGGGTTTGATTACCAAACAAGTGGTGCGTATTATGCATGAGTAGAATCCTTCTCCCACATTTTCAGTACAATTTTAGGGGTGTGTATTATGGATGAAGGTGTATTATACATGGGAAATTACGGTATTTATTTAGCAAAGTATTTCAATTTAAAATTAAAACATTCTTTAAACCTAATTAAACCGTATAAGATAATTTAGAAATGATTAAATAATAAAAATGGTGCTAACAACTTCAAAATAATGAGCATTTCGGTCATTAAAATATCTGTTCCTTTTTCTCTCTTTCTTTTCACAAATATGTCTTCATGTATCTTTCTTTTTATGTGCCGTGTCCTTTCAGGACGTAGGCGATCATGACTCTCCACTTCACCCTATCCCTTGTAGCTCTCAATAAGTTTCGTCCCTCTGTCACCTCCCCCAGGTCACTCCCTTAAGCCCGCCAGGTATGTCATGCGTTGCTTTCCTTTGTCTCTCTATTCGATCTGTGAGTATCAAATTCTCCAGGCCACGCTTATTTAGCTAAACGACACAGATAAGGAATGTTTTATTTTTCAATTTTACATAGCCTTTGCGGTTGATACAATCGACAGACACTTCTTCTGTGTTGTCTCATGCGTGATGTCATCATAGGGGTCAAACGTTTTAAAAATTGCAATCTATATCTATCTAGCTAGCTATCTATCTAACAGTCTGCACTTTATGAATAGTAAAAAGGAAAATTTTGGAAACTAAATAGAAAAATAAAAAAAATAAATCGTTAATTTAAATCTTAAATCGTTAATTTTAAAAAATAATTCCTTGTAAGGATAGTAAACTTGATGAGTTCTCTCGCTACATTCGCATCATTTTTTACTTGTGCGCTAATGTGTGTTAATTTGTGTCTATTTCAATTAATATTTGACGTTTAACGATATATATATATATATATATATATATATATATATATATATATATATATATATATATATATATATATGAGCAGGCATCTACCTCGTAACCGCACCCCACACACAGGTTCGGAATACAAAGCGATTGAAAGTAACAGGTTATACATATTAACACAATGGCCCCACTGAAGTAGATATGAACGCATGCTCAAATCGCTTCCATGTATGCAAGGGTAACTAAATGGGAACTATTTCTTTTTGCTACTATGCCAAATTTTCAAAAGCTGCAAAAGGGCAAAGCATCAATGCATCGGAATAGGACGTGAGAACTTGTGGAATATGCGGAGTTTTATTAAAAAAAAAACTTGACATTGTGAACTGGTGACACGAATTCCGTCATCTTCGTAGCTATTATAATTGCTAGAATTGATTATGCCCGTAAAAAAAGAGGGCATGTTTAATGAAAGAGAAAGGTCGAAGCTGAAGACAAAAGAGAAAAAAGGTGTAATGAAATAGCAAAGCATGAGACGTGACCATTTTTTTTTAATTTTTACGTAAGGTTTAGGGGTTACTAGCATTCCTGATGAGTATGTCATCTAGAGTCACCCGTAAGAATGAATTTGTTATTTCAGTCTATTCCTATGAAATGTACTATTCATCAACCTGTCGAGTCAAATCTATTTCTATCTTCGTTTGTTTTAGTTTATTTTTTGATCTATCGAACTAAATGTCTACGAATGTATGTATGATATATATCTATATAACTATTCTATATATTATTCGGACTATTGTATTCATCTTCCAACAAAAACCAAAACATAGGGGGTCTGTCTGAAAAGTAAAGAGACTGGTGTCAAAAACTATTTCAATTCCAAAAACAAACTACATGGTTTCCCCTTCAAAGGAATCGCCGTCTCGTCTAATGCACTTTTCCATCCTTCTCTGCCACGCTCCTATGCTGGAAGGATTCTTCTTAGATAGCCCTCAGCTCCGTTGTTACGGCCCTTTTAATGGCCCCACGCCTTCAAAATGGGTCCTCTTAATGATCCCATTGAACCTAGAAAAAAAATGTCACACAGTGCAAAATCAAGTGAATGAGGTGTTTCAGTACGGCGATGTTCTTCACGGTCAGAAACTGACGGATGCTGAGGGTGCTGTGAGAAGGTGCAATGTCGTAAAGTGAAGCAGCCGCGATTTGTCCTACCACAACTCTCGTCTCTTCTCCCATAATGACCGTAGCAAAAACCGCAGAATCTCTTTGTAGACAAGCTGATTGGTCGTCTAGCCCTTTAGCAAGAACTCACTGTGGACGATTCTTTTCACATGGAAGAACGTAATCAGTCCCGCCACTTTTCAGACAAACCTCGTATAGCAGTCGAAAGATTGTGTTTAATCAAAAGTAATAAAGACAAATCTAATTACGAATTTACGTAATTTGCATGTTGGGCTGTCCCTTTTGCTAAAAGATGGTACGACTTAGTGAATATTAACGAGGCGTATAAAAATCTGGCCTTACACATCCTCATTACTGACTATGACTTCAATCCTCACTGTATGCCCCACACTTGTATCTTTATAATATATAAATAAACACTACGCCATTGAGGCATAAAAATCTAAAGTGTACTGCATTTTTTTTTTTTTTTTGCACTGACTTTTCTCTCGGGCTAAAATCAAATGTTCTCTTTATGAGAAGAAAAAAATTTCTATTGTAGCTGAATTTCTATTTCTGCAAATATGTCTGCTTCTCTGTTAATCTGTTTATCCTATCATATACTTTTTAAGGACACGGGGTGCGGTCATTATTAAAATCAGTGAAACAAGGACCTAGTTTTTGACAAACGGACGCACCTACCCATCATCAAGCAGGATTCCCTCGCATTTTTTTTAACATTGTCGAACAGGTTTTGAAAATCTGTCCACTTTGCGTCCACTAATCAAACAGTTACCCGGGTGACACCAATTTTTCTACAGCTGTTCACCTGCTTACACGAATCATGTCATCACAGATCAACGAAAGAATCGTTGAAGTGGTGTTACTTGCAATGGAGAACAAGAGAAAAGGAAAAGAATGAAAAAGCGAGAAAGAATTGCGTATTAAAAAAAAATGAACGTTGTGCGGTGTACAATATGAAACCCCTTCTTAACACTTTTCAAGTAGTGCTTAGGCAAACAACAATATGGCGGCTCCCATTCCATCTGTCTTACTTATTTCAGCTGAAACCGACAAATGGTTAAGAGGATATATATATATATATATATATATATATATATATATATATATATATATATATATATATATATATATATATATACACACACATTTGGGCACCAAGCTTTCTTTTAAACATCTTTTGTTAAAAGAAAATTTAATTAATTTTCTATTTAGTTTCACCAGCGTTCTCAAATTTTTCCGTTTGTTGTGAGTAAGGAAGTGCAAAAACTGTCCATATCGTCCGAAGCGCTTTCGATCACTGCTTTAGCCATTTTCAAGTGGGGTTCGTTGTAGGTGTTGCCAATTCCTCTTTATGTTTTGACTGTTAAAGATGTATTTTATTTTTGTATTATTTTGAATAATAATAGGAGCGTTTATTTCGAGCCTTTACGTGTTGGGCAAAACAAAAATTAAATTAAAAATTAGATAGATAGATAGATAGATAGATAGATAGATAGATAGATAGATAGACTGTTGTCTGAGAGAGATATGGACATAGATAGACTGTCGTCTGATATAGATAGATAGATAGATAGATAGATAGATAGATAGATAGATAGATAGATAGATAGATAGATTACCGTATGTGAGAGATATGATCATAGATAGATAGATAGATAGATAGATAGATAGATAGATAGATAGATAGACTGTTGTCTGAGAGTTATATAATCATACATAGATATAGAAATGTAAATATTTTGGACACAATTTTGACTTCAACTATGGATATTTTGTAAATAATTATATACTTTCCGGATAAAGGGATGTTTTATAGATATATAGTTTGTAGATGATCTATTGCATGGGGTTATATCTTTTTGGTATAAACCTATTTCTTTAAGGTAGGACATTATTTTGACGGTTTCAATATTTTCAAAGCTTTCCCATGTTGCTTTCCTTTTAATATTTATGTCTAAATAGAGTCTAAGTGAGTCATTGGGATGAAATATGTTTCACCGTCAGTGCATGTTGACATATTGTACACGTTTACATATAGATATAGAATATAAAAATGGACACTAGGTTCAACACCGAGCGGCGACAGTCTGTTTCATTCTTGAATCATCCATATCTGCCGAATATGACATTAGTCTTTTTTACAGTTTATATAACGTTGTCTTCTATTTTTTTTAATTCTTCGTCTTCCCTTTATGAGGGGCTGATCCTTACTCAGACAGAGACACAACACAGGCACGTCAGCCAGAAAATAAACATTTTATGCAGATAAAATGGCGCAAGACTTATATATGTTCTATATAAGGAGTGGCCAATCCGCAGGTTGCGAGTCACGTGTGGCATTTTGACCCTTAATATGGGGCTCATGAACATAAGTTGGCTGAGATGCTTTTTTCATCCCAGTTAATATAGAGGGTTAAATAAGAAAAATTTGAAGCTTTATAATTATTTACTGGGTATCAATAGGGAGCCATTAGATTAAAACGTAATTTTAATGTTTATAGTAAATGTTGTAGCATAAATACAGTAGTAAAGACTGTATATTGGCCTGCAGTTGGAGATTCGTCTCCACCTGTGCTGGCCAAACTCTCTGCCTCCGGGCAGAGAGGATCCCCAGGCGAGGCTATGTCGAAGGGCACAGTCTCGTCTCGGGAAACAGCTACCCGACTCCGTTTTATACGGAGTCTACAGGGAATTTGGAGCGGAGCCTACGGCCTGGATACGCCGCATTAAATTCGGGCTTGTGCTACATCTGACCACGTGGGGTGGTTGGTAGATATACTGCAGTTGGAGATTCATCTCCACCTGTGCTGGCCAAACTCTCTGCCTCCGGGCAGAGAGGATCCGCAGACGAGGTTATACCGAAGGGCAGAGTTTCGTCACGGGATACAGCGACACGACCCCGTTTTATACGGCGTCTACGGGGAAATTTTGGCCACATTAAATTCGGCCTTGTTCTACATCTGACCGCGTGGAGCGGTTGGTAGATATCCTGCAGTTGGAGGTTCATTGTGGAATTCACTTGACTCACTTCTAGCTGTTGACCTTTTTTTCTACGCGCCGCTGGCGAATCTTATATGTGATGTTCTTGTCCTAAATATTATCGTTCATTACCAACCTTCATTTTATTATTCTATTCAGTAACCTTCTCTAGGTTACAATATAAAAAAATAGAATTAAAATTTTTTCTGAATTTTTCTGAAGAAGATTTAAGAATCCTAATTTTAATGCTAAATTTGTGTAAGACATTGTTCTTTAGTGCTGAAATGGTGAGAGGCAGAGGGATTAAACAAATTTCAGGTCAGCAGGGTTACAGAGGAATGTCAGAAGACTGAGGTCATGGGTAAGGGGTTTAAAGATTTGGGTGCGCCGATGGTGTGTCAGTGTTCACATGTGTATGTAACAAAATCGTATGTTTAAATTGCGTTTATGACTAATTTGTTGAGTAAGATTTTTTTCTGAGTATTTTATATTCTGCCAGTGAATCAAGAAAATATATACATTGAAGTGCCAAAAGTCATGGGTTAGCTGTATGTAAAGGTTATGCACTCTTCCTTGGCGCTGTGGAAATGCCCAAACCTAAATATGAGCTCCGATATCGAGTGAGTTAGCGTGAACTTGATAAAATCCAGAGAAGAATTTGCAATGTTATAAGTCCTGACCAAACATCTCGGCTTTAGTTACTTTCCCATCACTGTAACGTAGTTTCCCTGTGTCTTTTCTATAAATATGTTCGTGGTAATTGTTGATCTTCCTTTTTTTCTTTTTTTTTTCTTTTTTTTTTTTTTTTTTTTTGTACATATGGGAACTAGTTAGGACTACATAGAGACTTGAGGTATTACGATGACTGTATTAAGAATGGTAAGTAAGAATGTGTTGTTTTGATGTAAGAAATACTGTGGTATGTTTGGTTCAGTAATTATAGCTAACTAAGTTTAAGATAAGACAGACTGAAGACCAGTCTTCCCCCATTCCCTCTTTTGGCCTTGAGCTACATTTTTCTATTTGCAAAAAAAAATATTGTTTTCCACTATGGTACCTAGAATTTATGAATTTAAGCGCAATACTGGATTGGCGGCAAGGTCTCATCATTTTACATTTGAAACGGCTAGATGTAACCGCAAGTTCTATGCTAACAGTTTCTTCTATTGCACTTTTCGGCTTCTAACTTCTCAGTCAAATTTGCTCTTCAAAAATGTAATTGCAATGTTAATCGTTATCTTCTTAATTATTGTTCTCTCTCCTTAATAGTGTTTTTTTTTTTCTCATATTCTCTAACACTCAGTAACTCCTTGCGTCTTTGTGGTTTTATTGTTTTGCTTTGCCTGAAGAGATTCAAAAAATATTTCGTTTTGTTTTAATGATGTAAATAATGTTGAGACCAACTAATAATTTTCAATTTACTCTGAAGGTTCCTTTTAATCACGGTGATTGGGATGTTCATCTGGCGCGATATAAGCTAAGAACAACTCATGACTCACTAGCAGGACAGACCGGGTTCTATAGCCTTGGATGATAACTGGTCTACCGCACAAAGAAATGGAAAATCTACTGCGGGAAAAAAGTCTGCCTCATCCGCTATGCATGGTGGGGGGGTATCACTCGTGGCACATAACTGACTGTCTGAGTCAGAATTATCAATTCCAAATAATTTTTCGTAAGATAACTTGTTACTGATTATTCGATTCGCTGTCAGAATGAGAAGGCTTAGCATTTAGAAGTCTTCGAGCGGCTGATTTCAGCTTAAAAAGCTGAAATCAGCCGCTCGAAGATAGTCATTGTTTTCATTGTTTTCATCATCGTGTCTACATTGATCTACGTGCCAACAGACCCAGTATCGTGTACGGATCCATCTAGCCCGGGGAAATGTAGCAATACGACACGTCACCGATTCTATAAGTTAACGTTAGTCAGCCGAGTTGCCAGGTCATAACATTGTATATTCTTCCTTGAATTATATCAAGAATATCTAAATACATAGCAGAAGCACCAGATTATGTATATGATAAAATATACAAACATTTTTTCTGTATTACAATTGTTAATTTGGACGCTTCTTTCATCTTTCTCATTTGTGGAATGTAGAAGCTATTGATCCGAATCTTTTATACCAGCCTAGTGTCTTTAAATGATGTCATCCAACACTTAATGGTTTATGGATATATCACGTTGAAACACGGGTTCCAGTATGATCGCCGAATTAATCAACGACGAGTCTAGTCGGTACCTAGGTGGGTGACTACTTGGGAATACCGGGTGCTGTAAAAATTGGATTGGTAGTGTAACGGATTGAAAATTGGAGAGCTGAGTTCCAATTCCAGTCGGGTTTTTTTTATTCAATTACGCATAAATACCCTAGGGAATCCACCTCTTCTCCCTCCAACTATAGGTTAATTACTATAACCTGCATCAGTAAAATCATTTTTATCTCAAAAACATTCTTAGAATCTAAAAATATTTTCTGGCTTTAAATAATCTGCAACAGGTAGATAAACCGTCAAAAACAAATCAATCTAAAAGTTAGCGAACTTTGTAATAACATTTAACAAATTGGTCTCACCGATTGTAGGTTCGATCTTCGCTTTCAGCAAACGACTGAATGTGAAAATGTTTTAATACGAAAGTTTATCCAGTACAAACCTTAAAAGCCACTAGTGGTAATGGTTTACTGAATGAGGTGCGTGATATGAATGTAAGAAAGAATAGTAAGAACAGAAGACTATAAGTGAGGTAGATAAAGCTTTTGCCAGGGGGTTTAAGTGGTTAAGAAATGTTCAGGAGTTTATTCTACACAGTAGCAGTTCTCGGGGAAAGTTACCTGAGTGGAACTTCCTCTTTACAATTGGAATACGAAGGAAATCAGGGTAATTCGTCTCCGTGGACATAGAGTGGCTAGTTCTAAATATGAAGATCTGAACGAGTGAAACTAAAGAATGGAGCCCTCAACTGAACATTTGCTATGGAAATAGCGATAAAATAACGACAGACTTGCAACGTTGCCTTTGTGAGGAAAGGGGTTGTAGAATGGGATATAAATCATCGCCTACAAAACCGTATGAACGATTTTGATCATGGCTGGAAAGTGAGGATTGAGTCACTACAGCAAAAATATAGCAGCGACACTCCAGTTTTGGTCTAATCTGACTCTTGTAAAGATAAAGAGTGACAGAAAGAGTTATGTACTTATTGGACAGGAAATTTGAGTCGATTATATTTTTTACCAACATCTTTAAGAATGAATCACATCTATAAGTTCCACTTTAGATCTGGATTGAACTTGAGTCCTTATAGACGTCCAAAGCATGAAGCCACTTTTTGAGTGCAACCGCTCATTTTGAAAATATAACGTTTTAGTTTTTTTAAAGATATGATTTTGATGAAAAATGTAAAATGCCTTTTTTCCATTCGCGTTATGAAAACTAACATTTAAAAAATAATAAATGTATAAAAAAATATTTTAATGTCTTTTTGTTTCTGCATTACACTTTATATAAGATGTGATTGTGAGAACGCTATTCTAGTCGGCCATTAATTCTGTGTACTGAATTCAATCGTCAACGTTGCATAACTCTTGTCGGCTGCTATCAACTTAATCTTGATTGTATAAACATCTATAATAGATATCATGTGAGAAACTAATTTTATTTATGCATATTACTCAGTGTTTATGAGTAAAGTTACTTCACATATGTATGTATATATATGCAAATGAACTTTAGACATTTATAAGTATTTTTTATTTACATAACTTTATATGTTAATATAAGTGCATAGTTATAAATTAAATAACTATGTCTTATTATTTCGTTGTAAAAAGATTTATTTACGATTTATTTGGAATCTACTGCCTCAAAAAATCTACATATATGCATAGGATATATATATATATATACAGAGTGCGATAGGTAAATTGTCGACATTTTATATTTCTAATTTAGGGCATGCGCATTGTTTGTTTTTGATTTTGCCAACAGCACAGCATGGTAGGGTCAGATGAGCACCGTCTGCGAGAAAAAGAGCACATTGATGCAATTCACTCCGCCAAAAATTTGGAATCGGCATGCTGCACTGCTTGGCATTCGCGTCGAAAGTTTCAATACAAACAATTCAGAGTGTTTGGGTGTCAATCTGAGAACAGCGCAGAGAATTCGGAAAGAGTTGGATGAGTATAATGGTGATTACGAAGGTACGGCAGCTCGGAAAAGCCCTATGATCGTTCTGATAAGAAAATAACTCCCGATTTTGTTGGCAAGGGCCTCAGACTCGACCCGGTGCCCTATATCAAATGCCTTGAGAATGTAGTGTTGCCCTGGTTCAAGAGTGTGGCTGCTGGAAGACATTATGTCTGGCAATAGAACTCTGCACACAAGCAGAAGACTCCCTATCATGGCTATCAGACCTCCCCTTACATCTGGCCACCTAACTCCCCAGACTGCAAGCCCCCTGATTATCATGTGTGGTGCACAGGTAAGCGAGAGACCAACAAAACTCCTTGTAACACCAAAGATAAACTGAAGGCAAGGATTATGGCAGTATTCACCAAAATAAACTCAGAGACCACCCAGAAGAGTTGCAGGAGATCTCGAAGTCGTCCAGAGACCGTGGTTGAAGCCAATGACGAGTTTATTGAATAAATGTACTCTTTAGCATTTCAAGATATTTTTGTGTAATTTTGGTAAATATATCTCTTCAATGAGATGTCGACGACAATTTATCCATTGCACCTTGTATGTATATATATATATATATATATATATATATATATATATATATATACGAAGTGTGTCAAAATAGAAACAGAACTGAAGTGACAAATGGCAAATACAAACTATAAGTTTTCCTCTTCGAAATTATCCCATATCGACTCTAACGCACTATCCCCAACTTTCTCTGCCACACTTCCATGTACTCTTGGAAGGATTCTTCCGGAATTCTCCGCAGCTCCCTAGTAACGCCCTCTTGATGGCTTCCACGTGCAGAAAATGGGTGCTCTTGATGACCATCACCGTACTGGAACAACCTCCCTACTCACCCGACCTGGCCTCGTGTGATTTTTCCTATTTCTCAAGCTCAAGCGGGTCATCAAGTGAACCCTTTTTCCAGACGTTTCAAAATCATGCTCTGTATCTGGTGGACTAGCCGATCAGTGGTGCATTATAGCTGAACTCAGAGAAGTTAGAACATGTGCAACAGGTACTGAAGCAGAAGGAGACTGCATTAGTTAAACGCAAAGGTGTACTGTTTCTCTACGACAATGCCAGTCCAGGGATACCATACGGCGACTTGGCTGGGAGACACTGTGACATTCACCTTTCTCCCCAGACCTTATGCCAAAAGATTACAACCTCTTCCATTCCCTGGATAACGACCTTCGTGTGAAATCCTTTGCAAATGAGGCAGACTTGCGACGGACAGTCACAAACTTTTCTGAATCCAAGAGCCTTATTTTTACCGCCAGGGCATTGCACAGCTGCAGATACGTTGGCAAAAGTTTCTGGATGCCAATAGCGATTACTTTGATGACTAGTGGTATGTCAAATTTGCTGTATACATTTTTTCTTTTCTTTTTTTTTTTTTTTTTTTTGCCTTGTATTAGGGGCTGAAGATTCTTAATGTTCTCAAATAAAATCCTATAATTACTCCAGATTTTATTCTATTAGTTTGTGAGGCCATTCTTGAGGATAGATTTCCTGTAGACTTTCAATTAGAGATCGTTATTGGCTCTGATTAGCATAATATTTAGAAAGGAAATGCGTAATTAGTTTCAGTTTCAAAAGTAAAATCCATCGTGTGTTCAACGCTATTAAGTCAACTTACAAGCTCTGGTAAAATGACGTAATGTAGATATATTATTAGCGTTGCATCTATCTATCTAAAATAAGAAGAATTTTATGGTAAAATATTTCTGAAAGAGCCACTTTGTAGAAACTCTAAAAATAGATAAGCTGTTGTTTCAATTCATTGAAAGATGTTCTATTTAATCTGAACGGACAGGGAATTTCTGTTAGACTTCTAGTGAGTGTCTCTTGATTTCGAGTCAAGTTTATTTTTATATTCACAGAGTATAACAGCAAAATTGTCCAAATCGTGTAACAGCAAAATATTCAAATTGTCAGATTAAGTTTTGAACCGTTCTATCTTAGAAATGATTAAAGATATCTTACTGGAATTCTCCGCGGTTTTTATAACACTCTTGGTCTCTACTTTGAGCAATAAGAATGTATAATTACTCTCCAAACAAAACAGAAGAATCGTGCTGAAATCAATTATAAACGAAAATGACATGTTCATCATTAATTAGTCATAGCTAAGAATCGGAAGCTAATGAAAGATTTGGACTGTCATAGCTGAAACTTCTCTCTCACGTGCCAAACGTCTTATGGATGGAGTTGGATCTTTTTCTAATTGATCTATTTAGCTCTAAGTTGAAATGATGATCCCTCTTCCTGTTGAGACATCATGGTCCAGTTTTCATCTCCATTCGCCGTTCTCTTGATTGTTCTTGAATGGACTTTGAAGACAAATGACAGAATATGAATGTTGGTACCATTACTGAAGGCCTGAATAATCTTTTCCCTCTCACCATTGCTCAGTTGAGAAAACATTTTAACCTGTTCTCTTTCTAGCTGAATAACGGTTCTTTTTCAGTGATTCTTACGACAAATCGTCTCAAGGTGGCTAAACGTCTTACCTGAAAACCTGGAAAAAAGAAACTCAATTAAATTAGTGGGCGTTTAGATATTAAACATTTTTTACGATTGACAGATATGCAGTTAAACGATTTGAACAATTTTATTATATCAGGTAGAAATTTAGCAAAGAAACTTGACGATGAGTTATTTTCCGAGCCTCGTTTTGGTTCTTTTCGAAAATGAAGAAAAAGCCAGTTGTGCGTTTCTGATGTTAACGTGGTGGAGTTTGGATTTGGATTTTCACAGACACGCGCATGTACACACACAAACACACAAGCACGATAATATGAAAAGCATGTTTATACACAGACACGCATACATATAGGTATATATGATAAAATATAGTTTTAAGGATTGGTATAATTATAGGTTAAAGTACTTAATATCAGGGATAGATCGTATGTAAATATAAAAGTGGACATGGAAGTCAACACAGTCGACTCTGGGTGTTGAGTTCAATACTCCACTTATACATATATATATATATATATCAAAATGAAAAGAAAGAACAGTTAGATTTATAATCCAGATTTCTTTTACATTTGATGAATACATATTTTTAAAAATAATTATAATATATATATATATATATATATATATAATTATTTATTCGAAAATTATAACATAAATAAATCACTACAAAAATAGCCATTTTGTTTCAACACTTCTGGTGTCTTATCAAGTGATGATGTTGAGTGTATTGAGCACTCTTTTAAGAATAGTATTTGTTGGTTGTTGGAATATTTGGTATACACAAATCCTATACTTGTATATATATATATATATATATATATATTTGTGTGTGTGTGTATTGTATTTAAGCAGCAATCCTTCTTTCATGCAACTTTCATTAAATATGAGAGTCAATGTGCTTTGATCAAGTTTTTTATATAATTTTTCATGTGATCTTATAATTTTTTTCTTTTCAGTAAATAAATCATATAAAAACTGTCCAAAAGTTGTTTTTTTCCGAGTGCTTTCGGCTATACATTTAACCATTTTCAAGTTTGAAATATATTAACTGTTAACAACATATAGATTCTTGTATGCAAGTATTTATATAATTTGTAACATATTTGTTGACAACACAAATATAATAGCATGGCGTATATGTAAAAAAAAAGGCTAAAAATAATGGAAGCCTTATTAATAAAAATAAAAAAATACAACATTCAATAATATCAAATATAAACATGGACATAATATCTTGACCATGTTTTGAAAATGAAAACATTATATAAATACATACATACAATAATCTAGTACTCGGATAAAAAGAACAATTGGACAGTTTTTATATAATTAATCTACTGAAAAAAATTATATGATCATATGAGAAATTATATTAAAAAAAACTTAATCAAAGGACCTTAACTAACATATTTAATGAAACTTGCATATATATATATATATATATATATATATATATATATATATACACGATGTCTGTCTAGAAATTATCCAACCATTTTTAATAGTTCCAGAATTGCACGACCGTTGATGTAACTTGCAAAGGAGGTATTTGAGCATGTGTAAACAGACGCTCTTCCATGGGGTTACTCATTCGACAGTCAGCATTGAATCCAAAATGAATATCTAATATTCTAATGATTAAGAAGGCTGGTTAAAATTAATTTCAATATTTAAGAAAAACAGGTCTACTCAAACATGTGCACGCACTAAACATAATATGTATAGTAATAATATATCTTCATACACGTTTCATTAAATAATATAGACAAGTGTTGTCTATTTATTTTATGTAAAAAATTTTCGTAACGTCTGATAACTTTAATAACATTATCGTTGAACGAAGAAAGAAATTCACAATATTGATCCATATTTTTTTCAATACAATCTAAGCTTTCGGCTTACTTAAGCCATTATCAAAGATGTCAATTACAACATATTAAGCAATATACGGACAAGACAGTGATGATAGTCTGTCAATGTTTACATAGATGATTTCTAAGCAACGATAAACACGTGCATATAAGACGCTAGAAGCGAAAATCGCACCGCATCTCATGACGTCACACATGACCACACGAGAGTGAATTGGAGAAGTATGAAGTATGGAATGTCATATATATATATATGTGTGTGTGTGTGTGTGTGTGTGTCTGGGGTTTCCCCTACTTTCCATGAGTAATAAGAACATAGCAAATAACAAGCCTTTGTCCTATCAATTTTATCTTTACGACTATCCTCATTTTTTAATCGATTTTTCTTCATCTATTTCCCTTTCTGCTTGTATTCTTTTCAGCACTCCTCGAGGTGCCATCTCTTTTTCTTTCTTTCTTTCTTTCTTGTATTTTTCATCGATTCTCTCTCTCTCTCTCTCTCTCTCTCTCTCTCTTTCTTTTTCTCTTCATTTTTTCTTTCATGAAATGGCCTCCCTTTTTTTCTATATATTTTTCTTACCATAAGTTTTATATCACTTCTTTCTAACCCTTTTTTTATCTGTCATTTCATTCTTACCTCTTTCCCTAACCCCTTCACAAATATTGCTGTTTCTTTCTTTCTTTCTCTCTCTCTCTCTCTCTCCCTCCCTCTCTCTTTCTTTCTCTCTCTCTCTTTCTCTCTCTCTCTCTCTCTTATAATGCGCACCGGCTATGGACGGTCTATTTCATGTCTTCTTCTTTTAACCAATGTACAGGGTGATCCGAAAGTCTTGTCACTCCTACCAAAATGTAATGAGAACACTAGAACAAGAAGTAAGACAGTAATACAAAGCACATGTACTGGATTCAGTTTATTCACTTTCATTGACGCTGTATGGGCACCATCATTTTCGTGGCACAAAATAAAGCGGGGCCATATCTTATGTGATATTTTACGAAGCTGTGCTTTCTTGATTGTTGCATAGGCTCTCCGAACGGCGTGCTTCAATTGATGGGTATTCTGGTATCGTTCTTGTGAAACTCTTTCCTTGATGATAATATCCCACAGAGCGTTGAAATAGAAAATGATATTATCTAGAGGTGACAAGACGTTCGGGCCACCCTGTACATCTTACCGTTTCTTTCTCCTTGACACATTCTCTTTCTTTAAGTCCTTCTCACATTCTCTTTCGCAACGCTATCTCTATCAATCTCACTCTCCTTATCTCTATCTCTCTCTCTCTCTCTCTCTCTCTCTCACTCACTCACTCTCAAAAAAAAGACTTTAAGCCTTATTTCTTTCTTTCCATTCTCCTATTCTGCATACATCTGTTTCTCTCCCTTCTCTCTCTCTCTCTCTCTCTCTCTCTTTCACACTCTTCTCTCTCTCCCTCTTTTTCTCTCTCTTTCTCTCTTTCTTTTTTCTCTTTCTCTCTCATAGTTCCATTCTTTTAATCTTTCCTCACTCATTGTCCTTTTACTCTTCATTGTAGGGAATGAAGGGAATGTGACACAAGGCCAATTTTAAAGTGGTAGGCCAACACGTACATAGAACAAAAGAAAAAATGCCCCAGCCCCCTCGACACTTCAGAAGCTTCAGACGTCAGTAATTAACCCTAACCCACTCCCGAAAATATTGTATTGCTTGGTGAGACGACCCCCTGCGTCTCGAGTACATTATACTATATTTTAAGCCGAAGGTTTTCTGACTGGGTCAGGATTTTATCTGTGTCAATTATTTCTCTCTCATCTCCGTTTATATCTCAGTTGTCCTTCCCTTATCTATCTATCTATCTATGTTCATAGCTTTCATCACTCTCTCTTTTTTTCTCTCTCTCTCTCTTTCTCTCTCTCTCTCTCTCTATAATTAACAGGCCAATTAATGAAATTTGTGGAATAAATAGCCAACAAAAGGATAACAATATTGGCAATAAGATTGATGATATTTATTATGTATTAGCTTTTTGACTAAATTGAAACACGAAGAGAAATATTTTAAAGTCGGAATTTTCGGACACGCCTTTTACAACGAGACAAGGAATAAACAAAGAAGTGGGACTTACTCTTCCGAGATAAGTTGTTCTTGGTTAGAGAGCCCCCAGTGGAAATTATATTCTCTGAGTAAACCCAAATCCCTGTTTAATCTCTCAATATATTTAAACTCCGATAATATTGCTGATTCTTCATTGGATTTTATCAAGGAGCTCAAGGTAAATAGCAGGGGCACTGAACCATATGTGGCAACAAAATTATAAGCATGTACGAATTGGAGACAGATATGTATTATAGACTCTGCAGTGTAACATTATCTTGAACGACACAGTGAACCAAATTTCTTAGCAGCTGGCCTAACAATAGATTCAATATCGTCTTTCCACTTCATGTCAGCTAAGAATGTGAGCTTGAGAAGGCGCAAGGAATCACTTTCCTGGAGGTTAGCATCAGCCATACTGATGGAAGTCAAGTAAGGGTTTCTAAGATGATTAATGGAGAGAAGTTTAGTTTTGGAGGCAATAAAATTAACAAGCCATCTTTTGTCCCAGTTAACAACGGACTTGCGGTTGTTTTGGACATCGGCTTCTCGAGGAAATATATATATATATATGCGTGCGTGCGTACGTGTGCGTGCGTTCGTGTGCGTGTTGTGTGTGTGTGTGAAGAGATTGATATGTGTATTTTTAGTTACATTATGCTTTACAAAAGTCCCTTTCTTGTCGGTATTTTTAAGTAATAACCTTCTTAATCTTTGTCTACATATAATTCAGTCCGATTCTTCTTAAACTCGACCAAGTTTTCTCATATTACTCTGTCTTAACCTTCTCATCTCTCTATTTCTTTTCCTTAACATTTTTCCTGTTTTCCTCAATCTCCTAATCCCTTTCTTTCTTTTTCATCATTGCAAAAGCTTGTTGAGTAAATTTAAGAGCCACTAACCTTTCACATCAATCGTTATTCCTCATCGGTCCTTATCTTCATCTGATAAAAATAATATTTTTTAAACAGAAAGCACTCATTTCTTTTGACATGTTTGCTTTTCTCGATGACATTGATTAGATCAAAGGTTCGAATCCAGCACCCACCCTTTGCTGTCAAAATGCACAGAAAAAACAAAAACCGCGATGACTTTTTTTTTCTTTTTCCTCCGACTCTGCTTTTTGTTTTTTCTAAGAAAAATCATCAAAGACCGGCGTCGCTTGCGCGTTCAGAAAGTTTATATAAAGCGGTTTGGTTTTAATCTCCCAAGATAAAGGAGGCCTTTTAATCGTTGTGTAATGCGTAACACGCTCATTTCACATATTATTACTACTGTATCGCTTTCTCGGTGCTCTATACTTGCGGCTTTGTACCTCAATTAACTAAGCCTATTTCTTTCTTTTTATGTGCCATGTCCTTTCAGGACGTAAGCGATCATGGCTCTCCACTTCCCTCTATCCCTTGCAGCTCTCAACAAGTTCTTTCTCTCTGATTCCTCCCCCAGACCACGTTCTCGCATCCACTTGCTTAAGTCCGCCAGGTATGTCACGCGTTTTTTTCCTTTGTCTCGCTTTCCCTCTATTCGACCTGTGAGTATTAGATTCTCCAGGCCCTCCTTCCTCATGATGTGCCCCAGAAACTTCAGCTGCCTCTTTCTGGTGTTAGTTATAAGCCTGTTCCTTGTTGGCAACCTTTCTAAGACCCCATCGTTGCTCACACGCTCGGTCCATGATATCCTTAGCATCCTTCTGTAGAATCACATCTCCGTCGCCTCGAGTCTCTTCTTCGTCTTTGAGGAAATCGTTCAACATTCGCTGCCATAAAGAAGGACAGATGTCACGTAACAGCCTCAGTATTCTTTTCTTTGTTATCAAATAAATCCTCCTGTTTCGCAATACTCTGCCCAGCTTTTGGAATGTGTCCTTGGATATCCCAATACGTCTACGGATCTCATTGTCGCATTTATCATCCTCTGTCAAAACGCTTCTCAGATATTTAAACTTCCGCGTCTGCTTGATTCTAGTGTTTCCGATCTGAAAATCGCATTTGGGGCTCAAAATCCTTTTACTGATGACCATGCATTCTGTCTTCTAGTTTATGCTTAGTCCCTTCTTCACACTCTCCTTCGCTACCTTCTGCAGGAGATTTTGTCATTCCTTTTCCGTGTCTGCTATCGGTACTGTGTCATCTGCGTATCTTATGCTGTTAAAATTGTGGCCGCCAATGTTAAATCCCGTTAGGGTTTTTAATTCTCTCAGAATTGCCTCGCTGACTATCGATAAAAGAACGCATCTCACAAAAGATCAATGGTAAACGATGTAGATCGATGTAGTAACTTCACTCATGACTGGATGAATCATACTTACGGTTTTTCAATAGGATTAAACTAAATTTAATAAGCTTTATTTCATTTTTGACCCTTTTTATTTTTTTTTTATTTTTTCTATTGTTCCCATTTTGATTATTGTCTATTAGTGAACCCATGCCATCAAAATGTTTTAATAGTAAGATGCTATGAAACAAAAATCTTGAGATTCAATAAAACAAAGATAAACAATTCACAACTAAAATAGAGGCTAATGAACCGTTTAAATAATCTGTTCCCTTTATATTTTTTAGACGTTCAATCGTATCTAGGATTCATTAATTACTCCTGGTATTATATAAATCGCTTTTTGCTCAGTATCTTTTCATGTTAAAGATTTTATATGTTTAATGTAGGCATCTCTGCTTTTCGCTAAAATCAGCATAGCATGAGGAAAAAGAGTCCCCAAACTTAATAAAACAAAGTTTTATCGTAAAAATGTTTATGGTATTATTAAGAGGAAAGACCAAAGTATGTTTAATTATTTTTTATATTTTTAAACATTTCTAACACATTCGAAATTATAGTTAAAAATCCTGTTTTTTATGTAAGCAAAAGACGTAATTGTTACAATATTTTTTGCGTTTTTTGCAGTAAAACACATTGATTTGGAAATTCTTGCAAAAATAAAATAATTGTCGGATTTTAATGAAACTTTTAGAACTTATTCACAAATGAATTAAATTATTTTTTTAATTTTTTGTTTTAGAAAATCTTGCTAAGAAATAATTTTACATATTTTACCCCACCCCTCCCCACTTACTCAATTTCATGAAATTTCGAGAAATTAAAATTTATGTCCCAATTTCTTTTTATTAGTTAAAAATAGGACTCGTTGGAGAATGTAAATCAACCCATTTTTGTATTCAAACTTTGCTCCGAATGGTAAACTAAAAAATCTAATAAAACTATAACATTATTTAATTAGAAAATCTTTTAATCGCTTTTGTAAATAAATTATATTAAGGACATTATTGTCTTAAGAAAAATTTCGATGAATAATGAATTTTTGCAGGAACATTTCATTTTTTAAAATTTTAATTATAATAATTTATCATAATTTTAAAATAATTTAAAATTCTGCCTTGCTTTATTCCTTTTAGGTGATTTTGTAATTAAGTCTTAAACTATATTTACGAATCAAAACTTGAAAAGCTTAAGTAGTTTTGCACCAATATTTTTTAAATAATTTTCAATTATTATTTTTTTTTACTTTAAGCATTCCCATTTTTCATCTATGGTAGTCTATACGTAGCATTATTATGTAAAGATCCCGTTTTCTAAGAGTTGTCCTCTCTTTACAGAGATATTCTCTTGTTTCCTATTCATTGCTTACGTTTCAAGAGGTTTTGAACATCATCCTTTCAATTTTAAAACTTTAATTTTTACATTTTTTAATTTCTATTTCACGAAATATCTTTATTTTATACATTTATTTTAGTGTGGGTGATAAATTATTGCGTTACCTCTATCATGGTATTTCATCTCAGTTATTAAATTTTAAAATTAATCTAAGAAAATTTTATAGTATTCTAAATTTTATTATTTTTCATAAAGCATCTTGAAACGTAGCTAAAAGTCAATAAAATGTTAGATAATTGCTGAAAATATGTTAATTTGTAAAAATTGCTAGATAGTCATAAACCAAAAAAAACAATGCCTGCACTTAGATTTCGTAAATTCATGCCAATACTGGTCATCCATACTATCTGTCATCTCTGAGATTATCGATATGTCAATAAAGACAAAAGAAAAACAGGACCCGTCGTTAAAAAATGCTTGTATATTACTTTTTTATGCTATAAGTAAGTAATGTTTGTTTCTAATCTACTCTCTTTGATGATATCTGATACTGGACGAAGTCACTCATTGGTCAAACGTTTTCTCAAGTGACATTCAAAGCCACTGTTCACTTTTAATTTCTCTAAACTTCATAAAATTAAGTAAGTATGGGTAACAGATGTAAAAAACAAAAAAGATTTTCCCATGATTTTATAAAAAAAAAAAAATTTCAAAAATATTTCATTTGTGAATAAGTCGAGAAAATTTAATTAAAATATAACAATTATTTTAATTTTTACAAGAATTTAAAATAATGTGTTTCTTTTTTTTTTACCAAAAAAAAGACGCAAAAAATCCCTATACTAATCTTTGGCCCATCGGCTGATGGACGAAAAACTAGATTTTTAACCCAAATTTTGAACGAGCCAGAAAAGATTTTAAAAAATTAATAAAATAATCAACAATTACGTTAGTCTTTCCTCTTTAGAATAACAAACATTTTGACGTTAAAACTTTATTTTTATTAAATTTAGGACCCTTTGTCATCATGGCATGCTCCTTTTTTAGAAACTTAAGTAGTTCTAGATCATTTGTAGTCTCAAACAGCAATGTCGAAATTTATATACTAAAATCTAATACCAATTTAGAATTCGAAATATCATCAAGACTGCATCTCTAATAAAAGATAATGCAAGTTATGTAAGTCAAGGAGTATTTGATAGCATCAAACATCAACGCCTATTTACATTTAATATTACGGTGTTATGCATTCCTGATAGATACACCGTTTGAGCAAACATTAGATTTTCAGGCACTTCAATGTCGCATACAAGAACTGCCAAATATTTATTTATTTTTTTTTTTTTACTGGAAAAAGTTGTCTTATGGTCCAGATGCCGTATTCATAGAAATATTTTTATTTTTATTTTTATTTTTCCTTTACGACAATCACATTCAAATTCATGATTAGATTATTAAAAGCCATGGGCTTTAAATTTTTGCATGGTGTTCATCAATAAACTTAAATTTGTTTCGTCTTTGGTAGCCGATGAAATTTTTACTAACAGTTAATGTGGCGTTCTATGTTCACTCTTTCTCTCTCTCTCTCTCTCTCTCTCTCTCTCTATATATATATATATATATATATATATATATATATATATATATAATTATTTATTTAAAAATATGATTCCAAGACGCTACATAAGAGTTCTCATGTTTCAAAACAAGAGCCAAAATATTGAAGTTTTCGGGTCTTGTTTTGAAACATGAGAACTCTTATGTAACGTGTTGGAATCATATTTTTAAATAAATAATTATATTTATGCTCTACTTTTGTATCGAGCACTATTTTAAAAAAATAATAACAAAAATACTAAAGATCTTTGGATTATTTACCTACCCAGTTCTTTCCTATTTTCTATATATTTTCACACACACACACACACACACACACACATATGTGTGTGTGTGTGTGTGTGTGTGTGTGTATGTGTGTGTGTGTGTACATATATGTATGTATGAAGATATGTACGCATATAAGTGTGTTGGACAGCATGATTTATTCCATTGGGTGGTCTGGTATTACCCACAATCTATACAATCTATACATCTAACATTCAACTAATTTACATTAATTTTAATGGGTTTACGTTTAAATCCCCCATCGTTTATTAATAATATTGAGCATCTGTAGTATTATAGATGTCCAATATTATTAACATTTACGGTGAATCACAGGAAAAGATACTTGGGGCTCGTGTAAGAAACGCCACATAACAGAAACCGATATTTAGCTACAAACAACGAAAGGCTCTAGCCGTAAATAAACTCCAACCTCTGACCGCTGCTCCGGAATAAGATACATTACGCCCTCCATCAGTAGCTAACACTAGCCCCTTCTCATTAACAAGGCGTCTAACAGAGGAGGACTGACATTGAAAATAAATTTAAAACAATTCTTCGAGACAAACACTTAGGGGATGATGATAGACGAGTAGGGAACGACTTGAAATAGACTAATTTTTTACTTTTTGCTGTAAAAAAATACATATCCTCTTTTATAATAAGTACATCAAGCTCTCTGTGGATCAGTTTTAATAATTAATATTACTAGTATCCACACTGATTCTATATCAACGGATCGATTACCTGACTGGGAAGAAGTTTTACAAATGACAAGACAGACACAATCACAACATAATACACAAACACGTAAATATATTTAGATATATAAAAACATGGACGACACAGGAAATAGAGAAATCCATGTCAAAGGAAATAATATCAGACACATATACATACAATTAAAAGCATATACAAGCAATCACACGCACATACACTAATGAAGACATAGACAGACCCACCAAGATTCAAGCCTAAAAGTATTAATAAGCGAGTACAAACAAACTATCAAAATGGACAAAGATATATAGACAAAAAGAGAGCTTAATTGATGACAGATAAGAAGGGTATAATTGAAAAATAAATATTCGACTATGAAGAAAGAGAAGGAAAAAGGCAATTAAGCAAACACATACAAATGAACAGACACAATATATACGCATATAAAAAAATCTAACAGCCAAATTCGCCCGCGCAAACAAAATACAACACGGAAAATAAGAACCAACATATATACAGAAATGAAAACACAAGCATACACAATTATAGATGTACCCACATATATACCAATATATGTATGAGTACACATGAATACATACACGAACACACACACAAACACACACACATATATATATATTTTTTGAGGCATGCTGGAGTAATGGATAGCTGCTTGGATGGAGGAATCGGAGAGCCGAGTTCGAATTCCAGTCGAATCCATTACATTCACTTACGTGCTAATAACCTTGGAAAAGGTGTGAATCCTGTGGAGGGTCGTTTGGGAACCTTGTGGCACGTGGTGAACCAGGTCTCTCTATTCGGCCCTTCAAAAAGTGTGAATGGTCCTGCACGAAACCTTCATCACTATATAATCAAATCTCATGTGCTGTTGTCGGGCTGTCAGTTTTCTAGGAACTGATCTGCCTGACCCTCATACGTCGAATTCGACTGGAGTTTAAGTTCTTCACGTATCGGTGGATGTCATGTCGGGTTTTGCAAGTGTTTTGTCTTCAAGTTTTAGTATGTATCATGTTATTTCTTTATTTATTTACGCATTGCGTCTTCAGGCACCGGTTTGTGGTAGATAGAGAGATATAAACAGTGACGATATAAACATGTTAAAACTTTCTGAAGATTATCTGTAAAAGGACAATATGAATAAAGACAAAACGAAAACTTTAAAATTGTAACAAGTATTTATATACAAAGGCAAAAATGTTATTGGTTTTTCCATTTTTTAACTTTCAGAACGCTCATAAATATTCATCAAGTTAGCCAAAAAGTCTAGGCAAGATACGGGAGACGCGAAGTGCCACAATTTAATGTGTAATAAATGAAAGTGAATAAATGATGTTCTTGAATATTTTAAATGCAAATTAGTATTTAAATTATTCTATTTTGGGATTGATTTATGTGTTATATATCTTAAATAACTTGAGGTTATAAATACAACCTTTCTCTTTTAAAATTTTAACATTTTTATAGTCATGCATGACGGTTTGGGAAAGGAGTAATTCTTTTAGGAATGGAGATATTTGAAAAAATCCGTAGCGCAAATTTATATTTTGATAAGATTCTATAGTAGCAATCTCGGTAAGGAATTTTCCTTCTAATTATATATATGTAATATACCGTACGTATGAACCAATCCTCATAAATACGTTGGGCACTATTTTAAGTGGGGGTAATATGCTGTCTATGTAGTCCACCACTAGCAGTGGTTTACCTACTTCACGCTATCTATCTATCTATCTATCTATCTATCTATCTATCTATCTCTCTCTCTCTCTCTCTCTCTCTATATATATATATATATATATATATATATATATATATATATATATATATATATATCAGCAAGGAACATGCGTAAATTCAAATTGCTAAAAAGCATATTAATGTAAATTTAAAAAAAAAACTAAAACTCGAAAACTGGCAACGAAAACACAATGCCTGCCCATAGTTAGGCAGGGTGAAAGTCCGAGACGGGTAAATAGTTTCTTTTCAATATTCACAATCTTGCATTGTAATTCTGAGGGTAGTCCAGTGTCAATCAAGGAATCAGTGAGCCTGCCTTTCCTTGTTTCAAGTCTCATTCGTATGTTGCCACAGTACAAGTTTTGATGATCTCTCATTTAGGCTGGCGTAGGATATATCTTACTCACCTTTTCTGATTTTTTTGTGAAATGCGCATAGACACAAATTTATTAATACAAATATAAAATGCTTTGGCTTACGATATCGCTCAAAAGATAGTAGACAGTTTATGTACAAATTGTACCAGGAAACCTGACAAATCATCTGAAACGTAGGAAAATTGAATAAAAATATTTTCCTTGGTCTTCAACCAAACTTACTTACACACACACACACACACACACACACACACACACACACACACATATATATATATATATATATAATTAGAAGAAATGGTCCACGTGTGCTTCTTGCAGTATGTAAAATAGATAGGTTAGTTAATAAAACAAGGACAAATGAAAGGGTACCAATATAATCAGTACGAAAAACATTTCTTAAATATTTTACATATATATATATATATATATATATATATATATATATATATATATATATATATATATATCACTTTAAACGTTATTTTTAATAAATGCCCATCTTTGAGTAGATGCCCCGTTTATCTTTTAAACACTATATTCATTTTCGTCTACCGGCCTGAATATTCAAGAAATCATGTTCGACAAAAAAAAAATGCATTCTCCAGGAGGATTCAAAACTGCGTCCTCCTTTGCAGGAGAAACCGTCGTTAGATCCGACGTACTTTTAATCGATTCTGCCACGAACGTATCTCCTGCCAAGGGAGGTGCAGGCTCTAGTCCTTCTTGAGGGCGCATTTTTTTTCTCTAATAGGATTTCTCGAATATTCAGGCCGGTGGATGAAAATAAATATACTTTTTTAAAAACAATCCCCCCCCGCCTTTTTTGTTGGTTTTAGTTCAGTTCCTGTTGACTCTAAATGTTTCAAATATATCGTGTATTAGAAAATGAAGAATATATATGCCAATATTTAACAAAATCGACAAAAAATGCATGCGACACAAACGCTGTTTTCATGCGAGACTCATCGAAATGCCATGAAAAAAATCAGAAAATTCCTTGACCCCTTTTAAGTACAATAGGATTTCCGGTATCCAAGTGAGTTATTTTTTGATTCAAGAATGACAGTTGAAATATAGTTGCAAAGTACATTGATAGGAGAGAAAGGAGTGAATACCCTACAATTAATGTCTTATCATCAAATCAGATATAGACAGGATTGTAGGAAAATGTACCATAGAAAATACATTTTTAAATATGTGTGTGCGTGTGTGTGAAATGTGTATGTATATAATTAGAAATATATATATATATGCAATTTATATATATATATATATATATATATATATTATATGCACGGTACTTATTGGAAAGCACTTAATATCAGTGATAGAGCTAACATATTTAGTTGGATTGATGTGAGTTTGTGACCCTGGGTTTCACGCCATTTGCGATCGTCAGGTTAAAGCCAGGGTCACAAAGTCACATCAATCCAACTATATATATATATATATATATATATATATATAGTTTATACAAACTTAGGTAATCCGTATGGGTAGACCCGAGGAGGATGATATCCGGAGAGCTCAGTGTAAAATTCAGAGCAGATATGTTTGAATAAAAACAGACCACGTTAAAATTCCATGTAATAAATTATTTCACCATAACCCCTTTAACGGGGTTCTGGATCAAGAGCCCTGTTAAAGGGGTTATTACATGGAATCTTAACGTGGTCTGTTTTTATTCAAACATACATATATATATATATATATATATATATATATATATATATATATATATATATATATATATATATATATATCAAATTGGATTTATATATTTTCCTCGTTTCTCAATCTATTTTAGTAACTTTCTGTAGCGAGAGCAAATGAAATAAATGTTGAAAAAATGCATTTCCAAAATTTATAATTACTATTACTATTTATTGTTTCTATTTAAATTTTGTTTTTC
Organism: Acanthosepion lycidas; assembly: GCA_963932145.1. NCBI lineage: Eukaryota > Metazoa > Mollusca > Cephalopoda > Sepiida > Sepiidae > Acanthosepion > Acanthosepion lycidas. The sequence goes on from OZ010600.1 coordinate 2,714,705, forward strand.
TCTTCTTAACAGACATTTTTTATGAATTTCTGAATAAAAAAAATTCATAATTATTATTTTCTAATATGGTACGTAATATATATGGAATTCTGTTGGTTCGCATATTTTCATAATCTCGGGAATATAAAATTAATATAAATTATCTAATAAATAAACAGCGTTTAATATTTTTGTTGTGAATTCTCTAGAAAAAGAAAATGCATAAATCCTGATTCATATGTTTAAGCTTTAATGAAATTCTAAAATTAGTCTTTCAAATATAAAAAAAAAATTGACGAATATATTAAATAGTAATATAGTAAGCTGTGTCAATGAAAACATCAATTTCGGTAGCAAGTATCTTTGTCAAACTTATATATATATATACATATATACTGAATATTGAGTGCAGTTCTGCTACCGGTGAGTAAAAATGTATATTTATGATTAATATATATATTATCCATATATATATATAAAATATTTACCGAACTGAATATCCCAAAAACTTTCATAGAAAATATGCGTCCTCCGACAGGAATACGAACCTGTAACCTATAAGGAGCCGTCATATTGCCTGACGTGCTTTTACCGACTGAGCCACAGAGGAGCGTTTCGGTTAGTACCGTAGATTTTATTGTTTTTAAACAATTGTTCATGATTTTCTCTCATACATTCATTATGAAATGGACAAAGTCCGACAATTATTTTAAGACATTTTTATGTTTATACGTTTATGTGTTATGTTTACATTTAGATACGCATCGAAAAGATATGAATGTATGAGATAAAATCATCGCGAATTGTGGTTTAAAAACAGTAAAATCGACCTTGCTAACCGAAACGATCCTCTGTGCCCCACTCGTTTTGCCTTCAACCGGGAAGCCTCTCTTCTCGATCTGTGTTTTACCTCCATCCCCGAGTCCTGTAGCGCCATGCAATTCTGCCCTCTTGGTAACTCTGATCATGCGGTAGTATCTGTTAACATCTCCTTCAACTCCAAACCCTGCAAAGAACCTCCTACCACTAGAACTTCGTTCTACTATCAACGAGCTGACTGGGACGCGTTCCGTGATTTCCTCCGCGATGTCCCCTGGGATGTTGTCTTTACGATCCCCGTCCAAGAATGTGCTTCTGAGGTCTCATCCTGGGTTAAAGCTGGAATAGACGCTTTCATCCCCTCAAGGAAATATAGGGTCAAGTCGCGCTCCTCCCCCTGGTTCTCCGCTGCTTGCTCAGCCGCCATTGCCCATAGGAACCACTTCTTTCACCTATTTCGTAGCGACATGTCTGACTGCAATAGATGTCTCTTTGCCTCCGCCCGTAACGAGTGTAAGCGTATCCTCAACGATGCTAAGTCACTATTTGCGGCTCGGATGAAGGAGCGTATTGCATCTCGCAAAGTTGGCTTCAAAGATTATTGGCGTCTCTGCAAGTGCGTATTGAACAATTGCAAACCCTCTATACCTCCTTTGTTCAACCAGTTCGAAGTCCTAAACTCCTCTGCCGACAAGGCTGAATGCTTTGCTCGGAAATTTTCATTCAACTCAACGCTCGACTCTTCCGGTGTACCCATAACCGACTTCCCTCTTAGAACTGAGGCCTTATTGAGTGGTTTACACATAACCCCGTCTTTGGTATTGGGCATTATCTCCAATTTAGACTCCAACAAGGCTGGTGGTAGAGATGGGATACCAGCCATTGTCTTGAAGAAATGCGCGCCTGAACTGGCGCCCGCCATCTCTAAACTATATAACTACTGCCTCAAGGAATCTTGTTTTCCTGACTGCTGGAAGTTCTCTTCGATTGTTCCTGTCTTCAAGAACTCCGGCGACTCCTCTGACCCTTCCAACTACTGTCCTATCAGTCTCCTACCCCTCTTCGGCAAAGTCTTCGAAGCCCTAATCAATACCGAAGTGGTTAACCACCTCACATCCCATGATCTGCTCTCAGACAAGCAATATGGCTTCCGCTTTGCCCGATCTACAGCTGATGTGCTTACGGCCATCACTGAAACTGTCTACCGAGCTCTTCAAAATAACGGGGAAGCTCGTGCCGTGGCCCTAGACATCTCCAAAGCGTTTGATAGGGTTTGGTATGCCGGCCTTCTTTGCAAGTTCCAGGGTTATGACATTACGGGTCGATTGTTTGACCTAATACAATCATTCCTGTCAAACCGTGAATTGAAGGTCGTTCTCAACGTATTCTCCTCCAGTTCCTATCCCACGAACGCAGGTGTTCCCCAAGGCTCCATCCTAGGCCCCACTCTATTCCTTATCTACATAAATGACTTTCCTGACGCCATAAATTCCGAAGTTGGCATCTACACGGATGACACCACAATTTATTCCTGCCTCAAGAACAAATCTAGTGTCACTGACAAAACTAACCAGGCCATGCGTCTCGAAAAGGACCTCCAATCAGTTGTGAACTGGGGCCAGAATTGTCTGGTCAACTTTAATGCTTCAAAAACAAAACTGTTCTCTATTAATCACCACAGAGATCCTTCCCTGCCCTCCATTAGAATGTCTGACGCTCAACTTCTCGAGACCACCTCTCTGCGGCTGCTCGGTCTCACGTTGACTGCTGATCTGAGATGGAACAAATACATGGACTCAATTGCTTCATCCACCGCAAGGAAAGTTGACTCCCTGTGCCGCGCCAGGAAATTTTTCTCCCCGGAATCGATCCTCCAGATCTACAATTCGCCCTTGCATAGAGTATTGGTGCCATATATGGTCTAGAGTCCCTTCTGTTTGCCTCGGGGTTCTTGATAGGCTCCAGAGGCGGATATGCAATATAATTGGCCCTGCTCTGGCATCTCGTCTTCAGTCACTTTCTCACAGACGCGCCGTCGCCTCTCTCTGTCTGTTTTACAAATACTTTCATGGCATTTGCTCCGAGGAGCTGCATTCGCTGGTTCCCAGACTTCATGAGTTCAAGCGCCCTGCGAGGCTGGCATCCCGCTCTCATCCTTTCACTGTCGAAACTCCTAAATCTTCTACTCCAATAGCTTCATGTCTCGCACCTCTCGTCTGTGGAACTCCCTTCCCTATTCCAGTTTCCCTGAGAGCTATAATCGCCAGCTATTCAAATGTAATGTAAATCGACATCTCCATTTGCCTTGATCTATCCACTATCCTTCTCCTCATCCTTTCTGCTATCACTCCAATCTGATCTTGCTCCAAATTTTCTATAACCCCTTGCGTCCTAGTGGCTTCTCGCCTTGCTTGGGGTGAAATGCTTAAAAAAAAATATTTCTATCTATCTATCTATATATATATATATATATATATATATATATATATATATATATATATATATATATACATATTAATACGCTCTATCGCTGATACTGAGCATTTTAACCAATAACTAAAACATAGTTTAAAATTATATTTTATCATATATATATATATATATATATATATATATATATATACGAAATTCTGGAGTCGGGATGCTGAAGTTAACATCAATCAGCTAAGGGATAATCTTTTACTCACATTAACCATATATATATATATATATATATATATATATATATATATATATATATATATATATGCTATTAGATTTTATTACGAAAATTAATGCTTTCACGATCGATAGGTTTGGCAGTAACCCAAGTGGGCAAAGGTTAAACGAACGCCTGGCAAGTAAAAAAAAACAAACGAGAAAACTCATTTTTAAATGGTCATTTTTATGTTCATTTTCGTTGTAATAAAATACAAAAAATATTTTTTAAAAAAATAAGATTTCTGCCGCTTTTAGATTAGAAAAAGAAAAGACAGAAAGGAAATAAAATGAATATTAAGTTCCTTAATTTGATATTTTACAGCCTGATACACCTTGAAGCATTCCCTAAACAATAGATTTGTACATTCTTTGCACCTCTCTGTTACCATATTTGACCTTTTTTGCCTCATTGAAAAGCATACATGCAGACATAGTATTGTCTTTGACTTGTTCTTCCAGCTTTATTGGCAGTCAAAGACACCGGACCAATTAATGAATTCTAATAAATAGTGACTTCATTCATCGATCCATAAGTTGTTATTTAGACTCGAATGATGAGTGAATGATGTTTGTATCTTTGGAAAAAGGTAAATTATCACTTTTGATAATATCCACTGACCTCTAATAATAAAAAAATGAGTTCTTTATACCCGCCATTTAAGGATTCACCAACAAACGCTGGAACATTTTCAGAAACTACGTATATTTATATGATGAATCTATAGAGAACTTTTAAATTATATCTGTTTTTATTAAGAATCTTTGCAACAACTTATTTGGTGATGATAGATTTTATTTTGCAACCCGTTGTTTGTTCATCATATTCTAAATAAATATATATACATTATATCATAAAGATACAATTTATGCAAATAATTAAATAGCAATATTAATGTGATTAATGGCGAAATCACTTGTCAGATAGAATACACGTGCTAAGTAATTTCGACAATACATGGAATATAAGGATTTCATTATTCAAGGAATTGATGGTAAGTTAATGTCTCATTAAGTTCTGTTAGCGAAGTGATTTCCCCATTAATCACATTAATATTGCTATTTAATTCTTTGTATAAATTGTTTCTTTATGATATAAAGTATAAGATGCACACTATAAGATAGATAGATAGATAGATAGATAGATAGATAGATAGATAGATAGATAGATAGATAAAAAAGTGGGCACTGAGGTCAACACCGAGTGTCGATAGTCCGTTTCATGCTTGATCGCAAACTTTGGGCCATGTGTCTTTGAAACGTTAATCCATAATTCCAGTCCTGATGTGCAACAATTTATTTGAAAACAGTGAAAATACAATAAAAAAATAAACTGCCAAACCTTGACAGTTGACTTAAATAAAACTGGTTTAAATAAATGCTTACTGCCTAATATTCAGTCTGTGTGTGTGTCTGTGTGTGTGTGTGTGTGTGTGTGTGTGTGTGTGTGTGTGTGTGTGTGTGTGTGTGTGTGTGTGTGTGTGTGTGTAAAAACATATATATCGGTGTGTATGACAGAGGCGCCAGTTTTCCCTTGGTACATATTTTATTGGAAATGACAAACAGAAGAGTATTTTTTTTATATTTTTTTGTTAGAAGGAAGCATATTTTTGCGTTCAAGGAGTGTAGCTATTGTCCGAATGTTAATAATGGAGCGATTTTGACTTCTTATATGATTGTCTTTTACTTTATGGTAATGTCACGACCGCGTCACTAACGAGCAATATTCTTCATTGATAAAAACTTAACGTCTGTTATTGAATATATGTAAAATCATTGAGGAAGGCTTTGTTTAGTGTTAGCTATTTATTTTATTCTAATATTAAGCTGTCTAATATTTAAAGTCTTTTTTTATAGTTAAACTTATACAGTACATGTATTTTTTACGAGTATTTGTCTTGTATTGGTGGAAAGTTTGTTACCAAGAGATATATTGTTTACTGTTTAAGTTTACTGTTGTGGGCATGGGTTGCACTGTTATCAGCGAGGGCTGGTTAGCGTGCACGATAAAGTAATGGTTGTATTTCCTACGTACGAATTTGATTCTTATGCATCATAGGGAACACATTTCTCTAACAAGAAGGAGAATTCATAAATGACATTGGTGCGAGGTGGAGTGCTTGATTATTAACATTCGCAAACTATCTTCTCTCATTGAATCCAAACATAATGTCTCTTATACGTCATGTAGGCAGCGTTACTTTATAAGACAACATAAAAAATAAAATAATTTTTAATGAGATATCTATCATAGACAGAGATATAGATAGACAGATATGAACAGGCTTAGTTAGATAGATAGATAGATAGATAGATATATAGATAGATAGATAGATAGATAGATAGATAGATAGATAGATAGATAGATAGATGTCAAATATCCACGTATTATATTATACAAAAGCTGCATGATAAAAATATTTTTTGTTTTTTATTTAGTCGATATGCGGGAGCACAACATTTTTGAAAGTAGTTTTTAACACATTACGTTGAAAATGGTCATTTCCGACGTAAAACAACTTTCAAAAACGGTTAAAAAAGACCCTACAATATTCAGTATCAAGCAATGACGAAGGTTACCGGAGTAACCGAAAATCCCACATGTTATCTAAATAAAAAAACATAAAAATATACATTAACTATTTTTTTCATATCTCTCTCTCTTGCACACACACACACACACACACACACATATATATATATATATATATATATATATATATATATATATATATATATATATATATTTATCATTTACTCACTTTCGTTTATTAGGCACTGAATTGTGTCTCTTCGCGTCCTCCATAGCTTTGCTAGACTTTTCGTCTCACCTGATGAATATTTATGAGCATTCTTAAGTTTAAAAATGTTGAATAACCAATAAAATTTTTGCTCTTGTATATAAATACTTGATACAAAATAAAATCATTGCATTTGGCATCATAAAGTTCCTCAAGACGAAACGCGTCGGCTAAGATAAGTTTTCCTTTTTATCTTTGTTCATATTGTCCTTTTAAAGATATATTCTATCGAAAATTTTAACATATATATATGTGTGTGTATGTGTCTGCGCGCGCATGCGCGTAAAGATCTCAGATATATCTACAATATATCTGTAGATGCACAGTATGAACAAAGACAAAAAAAAAACTTATCTTGACCAACGCGTTTCGTCCTCATATGAATATTATCAAAGCAAACGTAAAGATTTTATTTTGCAACAAGTATTTCTAAACAAAAGTAAAAATATTGTTAGTTTTCCAAAATGTTTAAATTTAAAAAACACTGAAAAAACATCAATATTTATGAGCGTCTCTTAAATTAAAAAATTTTGGAAAAATAACATTTTTATTTTTTGTTTCCTTTTTCAAAATAAAATTCTCACATTTACCTTAATAAAGTCCGTCAGAGGACAAAACGAGTCAACCAAGATAAGTTTCCCTTTTTTCTGTATTCATATATATATATATATATATATATATATATATATATATATAAATGAGCATTGAAGTCAACACTTAGAGGCGACATGCTGTTTCATGCTAGACGCAATCGTCGTGGCCTGACGATTGCGTCTAGCATGAAACAGCATGTCGCCTCTAAGTGTTGACTTCAATGCTCACTTTTATATTTACATACGCTCTATCTCTCATATTGAGCACTTTATCCCATAAATATAGCACACCTTAATAGTATATTTCTTCATATATATATATAGAGAGAGAGACAGACAGACAGACAGACAGACAGAGGCAGAGAGAGGAACGGAGAAAGAGAGAGGAATTTTCCGAATGGATTTTTATTAAGCCGACAGATTTTTAGCACTTTAAACGTTATTTCTAGTGGATACTCATATTTGAATAGACGCTCCGTTAATTTATTAAACAGTATATTTACTTATTTTAGTATACCGGCCTGAATGTTCGAGAAATCCTATTAAAGAAAAAATTACGCTCTCCGGCAGGATTCGGACCCGTATCCCTCTGCACAGTGATGAAAATCTGTCGGATTAATAAAAAAAATCCATTCTAAAAATTCTCTTTCTTTACGCTTGGATATGAAGCTGTACAGACATGAAAATATCGAGAGATCGATTTTCGACCTTGCTTGACTAATTGGGGTTTTTTTTAAAGCTCAGTTGGTCTCAGTGTATCGGATTTAAGGAGAGCCCAGTGGGGCGCAGGTTTGAATCCAGAAAGCGTAATTTTTTCTCTAATGAGATTAATCGAACATTCAGTTAAACGAAAAATAAATAAATAAACTGTTTATTAAATAAACGGAACGTCTACACAAGATTCAAAAGTTAGACACTGATTCAGTTGAAATTCGAATCAAAAGGGTACATATAAATCTTTTTTTTTTAAATCAGTTCACTCCAAGCAAAGCAATAATGCCACTAAGACGCAAGCGGCTATTATGTGTGAAAGAGAGCAAAAAGACTTTAGAGGGAACCGGAAAGCAAATCCTAAACAGGCAACAAAAGATAAACCTCTACTCCTGTTCAAAAGATCGGGGAGGGTGTGAACCGGACGATAGGCGAACCATTTAGTATTAAAAACAAAGTAGATATAGTTTCAGTTTACCCAAATGTTCAAATTTTTTCGGTTTACATTTGAGTCTAATGATAGACATATATTCAGATTGCAGCCGTTTAAAGTGATTATATACATATATATATATATATATATATATATATATATATATATATATATAGAGAGAGAGAGAGAGAGAGAGAGAGATAGATAGATAGAGAGAGAGAGAGAGAGAGAGAGAAATGTATGACAACATTTTCGTGTGACGCATTTCGTCCTTTAGGACTTCATCGGACTAAATTTGTTATGTTGGTGCGACTACGCATGCGCACGAATGAGGGATGGTGGGAATTTTTAATTTTAATTTTCTTTTTTTTATCTGTCCGATTTCATTTAAATATTTTATTTTTATTTTTGTTTCCTTCACTTTCGTTATTAGATTAAGCTCTGAATCGTTGTATCTTAGAAATGATTAAAGATACCTTACAGGAATACTCTGAGGTTTTTATAACACTATTTGACTCAACTTTGAGCGATAAGTATGTATAATTACTCCCGAAGTTTAACAAAAGAATCGTGATGAAATCGACCATAAAGGAAAATATGTTCATCATTAATTAATCATAGCTAAGGATCGGAAGCTCATGAAGAGTTGAAATAAAGTTTATATATATATATATATATATATATATATATATATATATATATTATTCCATGATCATTTTCCAATTTATTCAAGATGATTTTTACCCTCTCTAACATTCTAACTTTCTGTCCTGAGGTAACAAGGTGCCTCACATGTTTCACGTACGATTTCATTTCCAAGTCATTTTTCACTGCTATTTGGACTTTCATGGCTGAAATACCTCTCTCATGTGCCAAACGTCTTATGGATTGAGTTGGATCTTTTCTAATTGATCTCTTTCATTCAAAGTTGAAATGATGATCCACCTTCCTCTTGTGACCCCTTGATCCAGATTTCCTTTCTACTGTTCCCTCTTTTTTAAACTTATTCACAGTTTTCTTGATGGTTCTTGAATGGACTTTGAATATGGAAGCCAGAGTATGAATGCTGGCACCATTACTGAAGGCATGAACGACCTTTTTCCTCTAAACATTGCTCATTTGGGAAGGTATAGTGCGGCTGACACAAAACGATTTTAACCGGTTTTCTTTTTAGCTGAAAATTCAAAGGGTTTTCAGTGATTCTTACGACAAATGGCATCAAAATGGCTAAACGTCTTAGCTGAAAACCTGGATATAAGAAACTCAATTAGTTTATTGTTTTCTTTTTTTCTTTTTTTTTTTTTTTTAAATATTAAACATTTTGTGGGATAGATAATTATGCTTTTACACGATTTAGACAATTTTGTTGTTACAACCAGTATATATATATATATATATATATATATATATATATATGACATTTTTTATCTTCCTACGTTCTTTGTATAGATACAAATAAGTATATGCTCTGTTTATAATAAACAATATTAACAACATTTACCGGCCTGAATGTCCGAGAAATTTTCATAGAAAATATGCGTCCTCCGACAGGAATCCAACCTGTATCTTATACGGAACCGTCATATAGCCTGACATGCCTTAACCGATTGGGCCACAGAGGAGCGTCCGGCTAGCAAGGTAGATGTTATTGTTTTTAAACACAATTCTACATGATTTTCTCTCATTTATTCATATCTGCTCAATTCGATTCCAGTCGGAGGACGCATATTTTATATATATATATATATATATATATATATATATATATATATATATATATATATTTAAAATTTAACTTATACTTGCGGACATTAATGAACCTAGCTTTCTTCACTAGATGGTCCGCAAGACAATCTTACGTGACCGTGTGTTTGACTGCTTTTGATAAATATTAACGAGGTACTCCCGCCGTAATCGAATGATTAGTGAGGTACTCTCATAAGCTATTATGCATGCATACCACATTCGGTACTGGTTCGTGGTTCGTTTCTTTCGATAAATATATTCGACTCAAATGACTTACTTGGTGGCCGAGACGGTCATGTCTTTTACCCTTTGCGCCAAAGATCGCCGTTCGAAGAAAAGGATTTTGATTTCACTATCCTTTATTCCCAGCTCTTTGTCCCTACGGCTTTGCGGGTAGTGTGACGTATATCGACATGGAAAGCAGAATTGTCGAGTTCAATTTCCGATCTCGTCTGTGTGCACTTTTACAGGACAGGACTGCTACTGTAGTGCGTGGTTCATGACGGAATGCCTCACGTTTGAATCCTTGTGACAAATGAAACTAAATTTAGCAAGTTTTTTTATTTTTTTATTTCACCCCAAGCAAGGCAATAAAGCCACTAAGACGCAAGATGGTTACTGTGTGTAAGAGAATATTTTTAAAAAAAAGCACTATTAAAGAGAGAGAACAATAAAAGAACAAGAATTGATATTGTAGTTAAATCTTTGAAAATCAAACTTGATTGGAAAGCAAGAAGCCAGAAGAGAGTTCCACAAGCGAGAAGTGCGAGAGAAAAACCTCTTATCATAAAAGTTATGGTTATATCTAGCCAAATCAACAGTAAAATGATGAGACCTTGCCGACAATCAAGTACTGCGCTTAAATTTATAATGTCTAGATATCATAGAGGAAGGTTCATCAGAAGAATTACCATGAATTATTAAAAAAAAAAAAAAAACAGGGAAAAAAAGTTATGGCAGTGGGAAAATGGCTAAAGCCGAAATGCCAGGTCAGTACCAATAACATTGCAGATTTTTTTTGATTTTTTTTTTTTACAGTAAGGTTCACTCGCTACAAGGCCAGAGGACCACTCGAGGTAGAATTTTAAGTTCAGGGGTAGTTTATATGGATAAGAGAGGAAGATTAACTCGAGACTTGAACAGGTTGAGATTATAGTGATCGGGGAAACATCCTCTTGGGAGTCTGTTCCACGGGAAAGCAGTTCGTGGGAAACATTCTCACCGATGGAATACGGGTGGTTTATTACAATGTAAGTGACATGGGGGGGGTTCCTAGCCGTGAAGGTTAGACCAGGCCGAACCAAGGAATGTAGTTCGTCCGAGCACTTTCCCTGGTAGTAAACGATAGAATAGTGAGAGACTCGCCAAATCCCGCCCATGAGAGAGAAGTTGGAGGGTGGAAAACAATTAATCACCTACAACGACCTTGAGACGCTTTTAGACTGTCTAGAGACAAGAAAGTGAGGTCTGGGCAGCTCCTACACAGTTACAACACAGTGGGAGGTTAGCTGTATATAAAATATTCCATATAGTAACATAATACTTTTTACTGATGGGCGCGTGTGTATATAGGAAAAAAAAAAAAAACTGTAAATAAAATTAAAGGAGGGACGTGACCCAGTGATCAGAAAGAGATGAACAAATTGTGAAATGGAGACACGTGTATATATGTGTGTATATGTGTGTGTGTATATATATATATATATATATATATATAATATATTATAATATAATAATATTTTTTGTTTAAAAATATGATTCCTTCGCTACATAAGAGTTCTCATGTTTCAAAAACGAGAGCCGAAATCATCCAAATAATTAATAAAATTAAGTTGGATTGAGGTGTTTAGTCCCGTTTCATCCTCAAGCGAAATTTTAGGAATCTATATATATATATATATATATATATATATATATATATATATATTATAAATTAATTGATTTAAAAAATGTTTTTACACTACCCAGTTCTAACCATGTTTCAAAAATGGAAGCTGAAAGCTCCGAATTTAATTTTGTAATTAAATTAAAGACATTAGTTCCATTTCATCTTCAAGCGAATTTTGGAGTAACTTTTTTTTTTTTTTTTTAATATTAATGCACTGTAAATTTACATTGAGCACTATTTTGTAAAAATAAAAATATCTATAAGAAATCCGGATTATATATCTTACTGTTCTTTCTTTTTATATATATATATATATATATATATATATATATATATATATATATATATATATATATATATATGTCTGTGTGTGTATGTGTGTGTTTCTTTTCTTGTGACAAAGAAAATTAGTTCTCTGAAATAGACGGAAAATGTGGGTGTTAAATTCCGTTACATATATATATATATATATATATATGTTGCGTGGTTGGCCGAAATACGTATCTGAATAAATGTTTGTTTTTGTTCATTGTATTTCTATTTTATTTTATTTTTTTTACTACTTTTTGATGTACGCGTGTGTAAGAGAGAGAGGGACAGTGAAAGCGATAAAGAGAAAGGAAGATACTGATAAAGAGAGAGAGTGAGAGAGAAAGTGAAAAAGAATTCAATATCTATCCATGGTGTACGTGTCTGTACGCGTTTACTCCAGTGTGTTAATCACACATCCTCCCTCTCTCTCTTTCTCTCTTTTTCTGTTTGTACGAGCAGTTGCCGTCTTCATTCACTACCTCCCTAGTCTTTTCCTCTTCACGGTGACGTCATGCCATTCATGGTGGTATATAAATGAGTGAACCAGTAGGAGTGTTTTCTTAACTTGTCGCTAATCTTGTGGACTTAAAACATACACACATTATCTCTCCCTCTTTCTCCTTCTCAACTCGGATTACCCGCAGAAGCTAAAATTCAAACATAAAACTCTACCCTTAATTTTAAAACCAAACAAAGAAAATGAATGTATAATCTTTCTAAAATAAATTCTAAACAAGAAATTGAGTAACATTATCTTAAAGTTACACAAAATATCTTCCAAACATATATGAGTATACCTCTTTGAATACATATATATATATATATATATATTTACATATATATATATATATATATATATATATATATATATATATGTATATACCAAATCTGGTACCGGCTTTAAAATGTTGGGCCCTATCGGGAGCCCAGGGTAGACTCTCAAACCCCTCTCAAAACAAGGAGGTTCATTTATCTAATTTTCGCCTGCGCTTGTTCCCTCTCCCCTTTTTCCTTGTCATTCCAATGAAGTTGTAGATATGGCGACAGGAAAAAAGGAGAAAAGCCATTACTAAACAAAAACAAAAACAAAAACAAAAAAAAAAGCTCAGCTCTTATTCATTTTCATTTCACTGGAGGACATATTTATTTTCTTTCCAACAGGAGAAACACAAAAATGAATCCTTGGATAACCTCACAAGTGGTTTACCTCAGTATTTACCTTCTCGCTGTTTACACGGGAATTGTCACCGGTAAGAAATTTATTTATTTTGATTGTGTTTTTATACCAGTAGAAATTATTGGGTATTTGTGGAGATAAAGTGGCAGTAAGTCCTTTCAGTATTTGAATATTCCCTTCGGTTGATTTTACTAGCGATGTCAACTGGATATTTTCGATTTTTCTGTAAATTCTCAATTCTTTGACCCTCGTTGCAAGAATTTCCGAGACTTTGTCAAGCACCCCAAGAGAAATGAACAGAACAGTCACTATCATGTCCCACGATTTATTTTCGGCTCTAGATATTATTATTATTATTATTATTATTATTATTATTATTATTATTATTATTATTTCACATATTTAGTTTTCATTTCAGCAGTAACAGGTGGTTTAAGTGATAGCAAGTTTCGTCAAGACTCCAACACTCTCCGCAGTATTCTAGCTTCTATCAAGATATATTCCAGACCAATTCATGTCCAATGCTCCCAACCTTTATGATAGGGACTATTCCCAATACTCCAACAATGATGGGCACAACTGATCAATATATATATATATATATATATATATATATATGTGTGTGTGTGTGTGTGTGTGTGTGTGTGTGTGTGTGTGTGTGTGTGTGTGTGTGCGTGTGTGTATAATGAAATGGTCCAAGTCCAAGAATTATTTTAATATATTTTTTGTTTATACGTTATTTTTATAGATAGAAATATTTAAGTAAATCCTCTGTTTATAATAAACAAAATTAACAACATTTACCGGCCTGATTGTCCGAGAAATCTCAAACAAAATATGTACCCTCCTACAAGAATCAAACCTGTATCCTACACGGAATCGCCATATAGCCTGACGTGCTATACCATTTAGCTACAGAGGAAGAGTCTGGTTAGCAAGGTTTGATATTTCTGGGACAATCAGGTCGGTAAAATTTGTTAATACTGTTCATTATAAACAGAGCCTTTACTTAAATATTTGTATCTATGAAAATAACGCACAAGCAATATATATATATATATATATATATATATATAAATGTTTCGGCAGCAACCTTTCTTATAAATATATTTGGTTAGTATTCAAAGCAACTCAAAAAAATTCATCTTAAACAGTTAAAACAAGAGAAATTAACAACACCGAAAATAAACTCCCTTGTGGTCGAAAGCGCTTGCGACAATGGACAATATGGACAATTTTTGCACTTCCTTACTCCCAACAAACGGCAAAATGTAAGAACGCTGGTGAAACTAAATAGAAAATTAATTAAATTTCCCTTGTCTGTCATATCTAACGAATGTGATATATATAATATATATATATATATATATATATATATATATATATATATATATATATATATATATATGGTAACGTTGTTGTCTGGATAGTTTCGATTTTTCCTCGGATATGCTTGCAACGCTCTTCGCAGCACTACAAAAGTATATTATTATTATTATTATTATTATTTTTATTTTCTTTGCTTTCTGGCGTTTACACATTTCTTTCCGGGTCCCACCCAGGGACCTAAGGTTAGAAATGGCATCATGACACTTTTCACTGACAAAAAAAAATAAATAAATAAAAAATGAAAAAAAAATAAAATAAAATAAAAATTACATAGATAAAGCCCTTCGTAAAGTGTGGGCTGTACTTGCCAGAACAATTTTTTGTATCTCCTTGAGGCATGGGTTTCCAGGAATCCCTGCAATTAGTCTACTGCAATCCTTTCCAACCAGTCCTAGGGCTCCAACTACAACAGGGATTGTTGATGTTCCCATATGCCACATTTTCGAGATTTCTATTTCAAGGTCCTTGTATTTTGACAGCTTTTTGAATATCTTCAAAGATACATTGCAGTCAGCAGGGACTGCCATATCAATAAGGAGGCACCGTTTTTGTTTGTGGTCTTTAATAACAATATCTGGGCGGTTGGCCTTGATTGTTCTGTCAGTGTGAATTGTGTAGTCCCATAGAATTGTATTATTATTATTATTATTATTATTATTATTATTATTTCCTTGAATTTCTGTTGTATACACATTTCCTTCCGGGTCCCAACCAGAGACCTAAGGTCAGAAATATCTTCATGACATTTTTCACTTAGTATTTTTGTCAAAAAAATAAATTAAAAAAAAACAACTAAGATCACATGCATTTTGCATAGATAAAGTTCTTTGCAATGTGTGAGCTGTACTTGTGAGTACAATTGTTTTGTATTTCTTTAAGGCATGGGTTACCAGGAATTCTTTCAATGGGTCTATCGGAAGCTTTTCAAATCAATCCGTGGGCTCCAATTACAACTGAAGTTATTGATATCCACATGTGCAACATTTCCGAGATCTTGATTTCAAAATCTAGTATTTGGATAGTTTTTTACGGTATTATTATTATTATTATTATTTACATTTTTACATCAGCAAGTTTTTTCAATATTACATCACTCTCCTTACTATCATCAATTATTATTATTATTATTATTATTGCATTTTGCGTTTGCCTTGTGTAGTACAAGTTGCCCGCAAGTCTTAGCCAAAGAGATCAAGTGGCCGCAAGTATTTTTGTATAAGATGAAAATAGATGAGGTGTCATGAAATAAGAGAGAAAATAATATATACTTGTGGTCGCCGTACGCTGAGGAATCTATCCAAGATGGTGTGAAGTACACATGAATATGACTTTCTGCAATTCCCGTATTTTAAGGCGACCAGGAATTTTACCCACTTATTTATTCACTCCTTTCCATATAATTCCCAAATTTTCCCTTAACAACAGGTAATCTTGTTACCTTAAAATGCCAAATTCTAGTGATTTCTTTCTCAAGGACCTCCTATTCAGTTGTTATTATCATTATTGTTGTTATTTTCCCAAAAGGTTTATTTAGTGGTTGTTGCTAAAGATCAAGTGACAGCAAGTCTAATCACTATTACATCAGTCAATATTATTATTATTATTATTATTATTTGATCATTTTGTTTTTCCACTACACGTATCAAATTTTTTTACTGATAGTTCACTCAAGCCTCTCAAGGTAGAGAGTTGCTGAGGGAGGTGGGGAAGTAAGAGAGTATTATGTGGACAAGTCGGATAGAAATCGGTTGAGTTTGGACCAAGATTGTAGTTGAGTTATTAGGCAAGCACTTTGACGTGGTGTAATGATTAGCGAGCTTGGCTTGCCAGGTTACGATTGAGTAGTGAGTTCGATCCTCACTGGGTGCTCCAGTCTTTCGGCCTCGTGCCACATCTACCCTAAAAAACTTCTTTTTTTGTACACAATTGCTGTATTTTTTAGCAATAAATCGTTGGTTGTTAAGTAAGCATTCTCTCGGGAGTTTGTTTCATAAAATGACCGTTCTGGGGAAGGGGCTGTCTGAGTGGAACTTACTTTTTATCAAAGGAACGGGAAATGGTTTGCCATCATGGACACGGCATGGCGTGTCCTACCTGTAAAGGTCCGTGTTGGTGGCACTAAGGAATGGAACTTGAACATCGTAATAGCAAATGGAGTCGTAAAAGACTGTCGATGTCTTTTATGGAAGACCAAGTAACAGAATGCCTTCTAAATATGCCGGAACTCTCTTCGATATTTTAACAGTTCTCCTGGCGGGATGCTTCCTACTCTTCGGATTTCTAATTCTTTTCAAATTCATGTTTATTCCTTTGACAAGGCCCATTTATGTCTTATATTTTGACAACCACTTGTTAACATTATTTACAAGCGGACTATCGACCTCATCTTTGTTGTTGTTGTCCCACGTTTCGGTCGTTATGCCTTCCGGCCTTCATCAGGTGTATATAGATCCGTGTAACCTAAGGGACAATAACCTAGTAGATTAAAGCTTTATTTCGTGAATTTGGCGACACGTGAGTTCAATCCCTAGGCTGGGTAGCATAGACTCAGTGGAAACAAGTTGAACAATAACTGAGCAGAAATAAAAATGAGAACTAAATGAGATATCCCTAGTTATGGGCAGGGGAACGAGTACAGTCTAACCCCGTAGATTAAATAAAGTGTTCAGTACGGTACACTCTGTAGGTTACCCAGATTGATAGACACCTGATAAAGGCCGGCGGGGCACAATGGTCGAAATGTTATGATAACAACAACAAAGACCAGGACAATAGTCAGCATGTAAACACCGTAAATAATAACTTCTCATCCCATAAATTCAGACAGAAATAATTTGTTAACATTTTATTTACACTATTTACATTGTTTGAAATGTTGTCCACATCTTTATTGTCACATTCCCGACCTTCTTCGGGATCTATTTATATTTATGAGATGAGGTGTTGTAACTATTTACATTGCTCGAACAATTATCCTCATATTTATTGTCATATTCACGACGTTTCGGCCGTTGGACACTCCGGCCTTCTTATTATTTGAAGGTAGGAGCGTACAATAGTCGAAACGTTGTAAATGTGACAATAAAGATGAGAACAACAGTCTGACCAATGTAAATAGTGGAAATAGTTGCAATATTCCATCTCAGAAATATAGACAGATCCTGAATAAGGACGGGGCGTACAACAGCCGAAACGTCGTGAATATGGCAATAAAGATGAGAACCACAGTCCGAACAATGTAAATAGTGGAAATAGTTACAATACTTCATCTCATAAATACAGATAGATCCTGAAGAAGGCCGAGGCGTACAACGGCTGAAACGTCGTGAATATGGCAATAAAGATGATAACAACAGTACGAACAGTGTAAATAATGTAAATAGTTACAATATCTCATCTCAGAAATACAAACAATTTATTTATTTATAGTTTTCTTTTTTACAATGACTAGATTTGATGTACTGGCCTGGACTGAGCAATTCGTTTGAATTTCAAAGCTCCAATGTATGTTTTAATAATGCTTACCTATAACAGCGTGTTTGTATAGAATTAGCTTTTCTATCAAATACCGTTCCCTAAAAAGTGTATCATTAGTGCGACTAAGCGAGAAAATAGATACTGTATTGAGGATATAATGATAATAGTATTTGAATTAAGAACATTATGTCATTTTCATGCATTTGCATGTTTACACCAACTGATTGGTAGTTGTCGCTAGATAACTAATATGCATCTCAGCCCCCACCTCAGCACCCGCCTCAAGTACCCACCTCGGTCCTCTTACCAACCAAAATACTCTGCTGTGGTGCCGGGCTTTTTTTAACCTTTTTCTTCATTCTCCAACTCCTCCAATTTCTTCAATAGTGTTGGGAAATTCTTTCGACTGTTTCAATATTGATACGGACTCTGGTGGTTATGATCATTTTAGTGGTGATTTTTGTTGGAGATTAACTGACAGCAAGTAGCCACAAGGCTACAGAACTCTCCTCAGTATTCTAGTTGATTATTATCATTAGTAGTAGTAATAGTAATCTCCATCTATTCAAATATAATGTCAATCGACATCTCCAGATGCCTTGATCTATTCCCTGTCATTCTCGTCATCCTTTCCTCTCTCACTCCTCTTTGCTCTCGCTCCCACTCTCTGTAACCCCTTGCGTGCTAGTGGTGTCCCGCCTTGCTTGGGGTAAAATGCTTTAAAAAAAAGTATTAGTGTCTTGCAACTTTCAATTCTTCCTCAATTCGCAGTTCTTCAAAACTCTTTTTTTTAGGGGTGGGGAGGCTCTTCCAAGCAGTCTAAAAACGATGTGTACTATTGTCATAATCAGATTCTAAAATTCGTCCGTTATCTGCAAAGGTTCAGATATTTTTCGATCTTTTTCGATTATTATTATTATTATTATTATTATTTCGCATTTTCCGCACAGCATATAATGTTGGTTACTGGTAAAAACTTTATATTCAGGTCAACTCTTGTAACTTAAGAAAATAACTCGATCATTTTTTTTCTTTCCATCGAGAAGTATCCAATATTTTTCAAAGTACCCTCGCTGTTTTCAACAGGCTAGTTTTTTCGTCAAGGCTCTATTTCCAAATCATAAGATTTTTTTTTTTCATGTTTTTATACAACATCCCAGTGCTCTAATGATCACTGCTACTAAAATTACTTCTTTTGCAAGTCCTTTTCAAACTGCCAAAATTTCATACTTTAAACCAGTGTTTCTCAACCAGTGTTCACCGGCATCCTAAGTTTCCTTAATAAACTTCACAAGATATGGCGCTCGAACCTTCCATCCTCTTTTGATTGAACCAGTCCGACTGTATGGATCAGAAACTTAGACATTATCTGTTCGTCTTGAAAGACGACTGGATGGAACATATACAAATCTTCTTAGAAAAGTCAAGAACACCAGTTGGAGATCCCATGCAGCGCTTACACAATTTACGGAGAGCTGAGGCCAATCTCTCTTGAGCTCAAACAAAAACGATGACAGTTTGCCGGCCACTGCCACCAAGCGGACAGGGAAATCGTCTCATCCTTACTCCTATAGCATCCTTCTGGAAGTGTCTTCTCACAAAAACTGATTTTCCCAGACACCATAGATTAGGACTCAGGGCTGGACATTGGGATCTGGGGGCAGCAATACAGGGCTGAACATTGTGGAAAGTTCCGACCAACGATAGGAAGGTAGAAGGGTGGTGATGATGAAGTCTCCGTAATAAGTCGCTAGGGGTTCCGCGAGAAACAGTGATAAATAAACTAATGCAATTTTGAGTATGTTTTGTTTAATTTTATATTCGTAATTTTGCTATACACGTATGGCATTTTCTTGGAAAATGTGTGGTTATTATAATAAAGGCTTCAATATTTTATATTTAAAATTATAATAGTCATAGGGAATGTACTTAGTGATGTCTGTATGGCGCCTATGTGAAACTGCCTTCACTGGTTAGTGGACAGGACCTGTATGTGGCGGATTCGTGTATTATTGAGTGGCTCACTCGAGTACACAGTGTCCATTACGTTTACCACAGACAGATATTAATCATGGTATATAATCATTTTTATGTGGGGGTTCCCTGAGACATAAACACTATTTCAAGGGCTCCACAAATGTAATAAGTTGAGAAACACTGCTTCAAAACCATTGGAATTCTCGATTTTCTTGTCTTTGATTTCAATTCTCATATCAAATGGTCAGAAGACTTCTATCGGGAATCAAATCTTTCTGTTTGTCCAGCAGACTAAATCTGCTTTATTGTACTCTAAAGTTGTCATTATCTGATCGGAATATCCCACAATATTTCCTCTTTTCTATTATTATTATTATTATTATTATTATTAATTCCTTTGATTTATGACGTATACCCATTTCTTTCCGAATCTCACCCAAAGACCTAAAATCGGAGAGGTCATCATGACATTTCCCACCGTGCATTTTTTTTTAGATAAAAAAATATAAGATCACACACATTTTACATAAAGTTCTTCGTAAGATGTGAGCTGTGCTTGTGAGTACAAGTTTTTGTATTTCTTTAAGGCATGGGCTACCAGGAATCCCTTCAACCTTTCCCAATCGGACGGATGGCTGCAACTAAAACTGGAATTGTTGATGTCCTCATGTGCCACATTTTTGAGATTTCGATTTCAAGGTCCTTGTAATTTGATAGTTTTTGGAAGATCTTCAAAGCTACATTATAGTCTACAAGGAGTGCCATGTCAATAAGAAGGTCTATTTTTGCGGCCTCTTATCACGATGACTGGACAATTAGGTTTGATTGTTCTGCCTGTGTGTAAAGTCTCATAAAATTGTTACAAGTCCTATCTCTGTAACCGGGTCTGGGTGATGTTTATACCAATTTCTTCCAATTTGCTTTCCGTAAAAGTTGCAGATTTTGGCCCAATCTGTCGTGCCGAGTTTTATATTCAGTGATATTATATTATATTATTTGTGTATGCTATGTGTCCTGCTTTCTATCCTGTAGAGCCGGGTCCAAACAATGGTCCTTAGATCATAATAGGGGAATTGTCATTTCTTAATATATGGGATGTTCCTAGGAGGGCGAGCTTAAGGGCAACTTGTATGTTGATCTTACCTGGGACACTGTTAGTAAAATTGTCCATTCCTTTTCTCACGAGGCCCAGTGCTCCGATTACTATTGGTACGACAGTCTCAGTCTTCATTCCCACATCCTGTTAATCTCGGTGTCCAGGTCCTTGTATTTGGACAATTTCTCGATAATTTCGATGGAGGTGTTTCTCTCAGATGGTACTGCTATGTCAATAAGCAGACACTTCCTGAATTTCTTGTCTTTTATGATAATATCAGATCTGTTGTCTTTTATTTCCCTTTGAGTAACTGTGTCTGGTTGGTGCTCATATTTTTATTATTATTATTGTTATTATTTTATTGCATTTTCATGTTCTCATAATGTGTGGTGATTATTGCTGAAAATTAACCATGTCTCCTCAAATCTTCAGCAGGCTTAGGGCCGTATCATGTTGAAACATCGGTTTTCGTACGATCACCGAAGTTAAGCAACGTCGAGCCTGTGTAATAACTAGATGGGTGATCGTTTGGGGATACCAGGTGCTGTAAGCTTGGATGTCGGGTTCGTTATATGCACTTACGTGCAAATACCCCTAAGGAAGATAGGAATCCACATCTTCGCCCCCAGCTATGGGTTAATTAGTAGAATGTTTATAAATTGTACTAAATAACCTATAGTTTGGAGAGAAGAGGTGAATCCGTACCTTTCTCAAGGGTATTTGTGTGTAAGTGAATATAATGAACCCGACTGGAGTTAGAACTCGTCGCCCTGACTTTCAATTCCAAGTCATTATCGATTACACCGTCCGCACATCCAAGCTTACATTACCTGGCCTTTCCACAGTGTCAACCATCTAGACTAAAAATCATTAATATCTCAAAAAAAGTTTTACAATCTGAATATATTTTCCGACTTTAAATGACATGCAAAGGTTTTTATAAGCCGTAAAAAACAAACGAATCAAATCCGCAGCAATATGGCCTCAGCCTCCGTAGTCTAGACAGTTTCAACTCTTCATCGAATGTCTAATACACCGACATGTAACATGCTGGAACCACAGAACAATGCTGGACACACCGGGCGACGTTCTGGTCGACCACGGTCGACCAGAACGTCGCTCTGCTCTAATTACGGCAGAGAGGCGATCCAAAGATTGCTATTCAAAGATTGCCTGAAAAAAAATCCTTTGTTGCCTGTTATTAGGTTGGTGCAAAAATAATGTCGTTTTCTCACATATGTTACTATGTGAGAAAACGACATTATTTTTGCACCAACCTAATACATTAACCATTGCCAATGGTCAACCCTAGCTGAGAACCGTGACGCCTGGCGTCTCACCACCACCCATGCTGTCTCCTTCTTTGAAAATACTTGCAGGGTCGCTCTCAGGGACAATACGCAAGGGAAGAAGTACTGCAATGCTATGTCATCGAGCCCAGACCATGACTTTCCGCTGCAACCGTGTATGCCTGTCCCGCATTGGATTTATCAGTTACAAACGTGCCTGCAAGCGATGGTCTACAGACTTCCTCTTGATCTTCGTTTTGCGAAACCCAACCATGATCCTAGCATTTTTGTCATGTTTCGCCCGTTTTCCCAACTGATCCAAGTGCGCCAATAATGACTAGCACAACTGTCAGCTTCTTGATCTTCATTTACATCACATCGACTAAAAAAAGTCGATAATAAAATATTTAATAAGTCTCTAAAAAGATGATTTCATAGTCATTCATGAAAGTAGAAACTCCATATTTCTAATAAATATCTTTTTTATTTGCAATTTTATAAAGTCACAACAATGAACTTTTAGTTCAAATATGCATCCATTTCCCATAAAAGGAATGACAATGCTTCAGGGGATTTTGTCTTGATTTTTTTTTTTTTTTTTTGATAATTGTTCACCCAATACAAAGTCCCAGAGTCACTCAAGGCAAAGCATTACTGAGGTTGTCTTATGAACGCAAGAGGGTGACGTAAGAAGCGCAGGGAATACCAGGTTCTGTAAGCTTGGATGTGCGGGTGGTGTAATGGATAATAACTCGGAATTATTATTCGGAGAGCTGAGTTCAAATTCGCGTTGGATTCCTTATACTAACTTACACGCAAATATTCTTGGTAAAGGTATGAATCCTCCTCTTCTCCCTCCACCTATGGGTTAATTAGTAATACTTGTATCCCTAAAATCATTATTACATAAAAATGCTTAAAACTAAAAATATTTCCTGGCTTTAAATAACCTGCATAAAGTTTTTAAGTCTGAAAAATAAATTACTAAATCAATCAAAGACTGACAATCTAGAATTAGGCAGCAATACTCCATTTTGAGTCCAATCTGGCTCTTGTAAATAGCAGGAAGAGTCAGGTACTTACTGGACCGGCACAGAGAACCGACCATTTTTCCAGCATCTTTAGCGATGGATCGTATATACGAATTCTACTTGAGGTTTGGGAGAGCTGAAGTCCCAATAGGCCTTCAAGGCAAAAAAAGTTTTAAATGCAATGGGTGTTTTCGGATTTAATTTCGAAAAAACAGTTACAAATATTTCTAATATTCTTATTACACAAAACTGAATATTTGTTTCCATGTCGACAAAGTTTCTACATAGATTTTTAAAAATGAAAACGTTTGCATTTGTAAGAAAGAAAGAAAGAAAGAAAGAAAGAAAGAAAGGAACAAACATTTCGATTGCTTGATATATATATATAGATATAAATATTTTTCTAAGGATCGGTGCTTCCACGTTGTGTAATTGTTAACAAGATTGATTTGCGAGATCAATTACAAATGAATTCGATCCTTACTGGTTACCCCATATCTACGGCCTGGTACCCAAACTTAACTACACTTAACAAATCAATATATATTTCTAAGGAATCAATGGATTCTTTTTAATCCGACATTATTTTTTATTACTTGAATATTTTTAGTGGCCACACCGTGGCGAACCCTCTCCATTCACTTTATATTCCATGAGTAGGTAAGAAGTTTCACTCGAACAGCTTCTTCCCACAAATAACTACTTTGTGAAACCGACTCCCAAGAGGATACTTTCCCGACCAATCCAATCTTAACCTGTTCAGGTCTATTGATAACCGTTCTCTTTGCCACATATCCTCATAAAATGCGGTGCTAACCTCTTATTCTTGCCGCAACAACCTCCTTCAGTAACACTCTACCTTGAGTGGCTCTTGGACCTTGTATAGGGTGAACATTAGAAAAGAAGAATATATAGAGATGTATAGATAAATAGATGAAGAAACAGATGTGTGTGTGAAAGGAAGGAAGGAAGGAAGTTGCACTCGAGATATCAATTGCTGATTCTGAATATAAAGTGAACATTAATAAAAAACATAGATAGATATGAACAGAACGAGATAGATAGATAGATAGATAGATAGATAGATAGATAGATAGATATGAACAGAATGAGATAGATAGATAGATAGATAGATAGATAGATAGATAGATAGATAGATAGGTGAAGAAACAGATGTATGAGAAAGAAAGAAAGAAAGAAAGAAAGAAAGAAAGAAAGGAAGAAAGAAAGAAAGAAAATTGCAATCGTGATGTAAATTACTGATTTTGAATAAGAATTCAGAAGAAAATACTGTAACTCTAACAGATAACATTTACCCGATAACTTTGGCAAATTAAGCAAAAGTCTGTAACTTTTTGGGGATCTCCAGACTGTTACCTTCCATTTCGAAATGACA
The DNA here is from genome assembly GCA_963932145.1 of Acanthosepion lycidas. Lineage (NCBI taxonomy): Eukaryota > Metazoa > Mollusca > Cephalopoda > Sepiida > Sepiidae > Acanthosepion > Acanthosepion lycidas. The sequence goes on from OZ010600.1 coordinate 2,739,516, forward strand.
AATTAGGGCGTTATCTCAAAAGAATATTTTTCCCAAAAATAAAATTTCTTTATTTTCCCAAATGTAAATTTTGTCAATTCAAATATTTTAAAATGGCGTAACCAATCGAGCAATTACATCGAGAATGTTTTCTATTTTTCTGACTGTACATCTATTGGTTTAAATGATTTTATGTTTCAGTATTGTACTGCATTATAAATCCCAGAAGACTTCTCTATAATACGGTATTGGTATGAATGTGTGTGAGATTTTCTTAGAATTCTGTTCTGAAATCACATACAGAAATGTATTCATTATTTTTGCCCTTGTACTTCACAATCGTCATCCAATCAGATTTCAGGGTGGGAGAAAATACTTTCTCATTTCACATAGCCTAGTGGTTAGAACAAAAACTTTCAGGGTTAAGAATATAAGATTTCTCAATTCCTAGAGATGCGGTGATGAAACGGATTTTCCACTTATTTATACGAGTATCATTGTCATTGTTATTACTTAATATTCGTCTTTCAGTAATTATTGTTTTTTATTAGAATAGTAAATGTTTTAATTATAATGATAATTAATTTTAAGACCCTCGTGTTATCGTTGTAACTAATCTTTTCTTTATTATTATTAGTAGTAGTAATAGTAGTAGTATTAGTAATAGCAGCACGGTGGAATAATGGATAGCGGCTCGGATTGAGGAATCGGAGAGCCGAGTTCGAATTCCAGCCGAATCCATTACATTCATTAACGTTACCTTGGGAAAAGTATGAATCCTCTTCTTCTTCCCCCATCTATGGGTAAATAGCAGGACAGACAGGATTCTATAAACTTGGATAGCAACTTGTCTACCACAGAAAGAAATGGCAAAAAATCTGCCTCGTCAGTCATGTATCGATTGAGTAGTAGTAGTAGTATATTTTCTAAGATAAGATCTTGATATCTGGTAATTAATGCTTGGATGGCAGGCTACAACCAACAGCCTTAGGTATCATGCAATTTTCCTCTGGCTCCAAGTGTTCATCACTTTTAGGATTATTCTTGCCGTTCTTAATAGCCTTGCTTTCTGCGACAGTCCCACTGTCCAATTAATGTCAGTTTTCTTTATTATTATTTTTTTTTTTTTTAACTTTTCACCCCAAGCAAGGCGGGAATGCCACTAGCACGCAAGTGGTTACAGAGAATGGGAGCAACAGTAACGAGGCATGGGAGAGGAAAAAATGGAGAGAAGGACGGACAATTAGATCAAGGCATCAGAAGATGTCGATTGACATTGCATTTGAATATTTGGAGATTATAGCTATCAGGGAAGCAAATAAGAGGAAAGGAGTTCCATAGACGGGAAGTGCAAGACAAGAAGTTATTAGAGTAGAAGAGACGGCGACATTTAACCGTTTCAACAGTGAAAGGGTGGGACTGAGATGCCGACCTAGTGGCACGTTTAAATTCATGCAATTTGGGAACTAGAGGAAATAGCTCGTCGGAGGAGTTACCGTGAAAGTATTTGTAGAAAAGACAGAGGGAGACGACGGCACGTCTGTGAGAGAGCGACTGTAGACGAGATGCCAGATTAGGGCCAACCACATTGCATATTCGTCTCTGGATTTTCTCGAGGACCCTAAGACAAACAGCGAGGGCTCCACACCATATATGACAGTAATATTACATGCAAAGGCGAATGGTTGATTTAGAGATTTGTCTTTTCGGGTCATAAAATCTTTCTGGCATGTCGCAAAGAACCAAATTTCCTTGTGGTAGATGGCGCTATTGATTCAATGTAATTGTTCCATCTGAGGTCAGCGGACAGTGTGACACCAAGCAGTCGCAAAAAGATGCTCTCGAGGAGTTGAGCATCAGACATTCTAATGGGAGGCACAGAGGGTTCCCTGTGGTGAGTAATAGAGAGCAGTTTTGTTTTAGAGGCATTAAAGTTAACCTGCCAATTCCTGCCCCAGTCAACATCCCGTTAAAGGTCCTTTTCGAGACTAACGGCCAGGTTAGTTTTGTCAGCGATACCAGATTTGCTATTGAGGCAGCAGTAAATAGTAGTGTAAATAGTAGTGTCGTCTGCATAGATTCCTACTTGGGAACGTATGACATCGGGAAGATCGTTAATGAAGATAAGGAACAGAGTAGGGCCCAGGATAGAGCCTTAGGGAACGCTGCTTTCGTGAGAAAGGAACTGGAGCAGAATCCGTTAAGGACGGCCTTGATTAAACGGTTTGGCAGGAATGATTGTATTGTCAAATAATCGTCCTGAAATACCGTATCCCTGAAGCTTACGAAGGAGGCCGGTATGCCAAACCCTATCAAACGCTTTAGAGATATCTAGAGCCACGGCACGAGCTTCTGCGTTATTGTGAAGTGCTTGGTAAACAAATTCAGTTATGGCCGTAAGCACATCAGCTGTAGATCGTTCAAATCGGAAACCATATTGCTTGTCAGAGAGCAGATGATGGGATGTAAGATGCTTAACCACTTCGGCGTTGATTAAAGATTCAAAGACTTTGCCAAAGAGTGGTAAGGAAACTGATAGGACGGTAGTTAGATTGGTCAGAAGGGTCGCCAGAGTTCTTGAAGACGGGTATAACAGATGAAGACTTCCAACAGAATAGAAAGCAGAAATCGTTGAAGCAGTAGTTGTATAGTTTGGAGAGGACAAGGGCTAGTTCAGGAGCACATTTCTTCAGGACAATGGCTAGTATCCCGTCCCCACCGCTAGCCTTATGGGAGTATAATTTCTAGGGGGGGGGAATCCGGTGTGGGTATACCCGACTCAGCATTGAATTGGATGAGAATTTATGAGCAAAGCCTTATCAGCTGAGTTCAGTTCCTCAAATTGATTGAACAAAGGAGGTATTGTGGGTTTACTGTTGTTTAGTACGCTCTTGCAGAGACGCTAATAATCTTTGGAGCCGAATTTGCGAGATGCAATACATTGTTTCATTTTATCAGCAACTAGTGATTTTGCTTCATTTAGGACACGCTTGCACTCATTACGGGCTGAGACAAAGAGACGTCTGTTGTAATCTGACATGTCACTACAGTACAGGCGGAAGTAGTGATTCCTATGGGCAATGGCAGCTGAGAAAGCAGCTGAGAAAGCAACAGAGAACAAAGGGGATGAGCGTGATTTAACTTTATATTTCCTTGCAAGGATGAAAGCCTCGATTCCAGCTTTTACCCAGGAGACCACAGATGCGCATTCTGTTAAAGACCACATCCCAGGGGACATCGCGAAGGAAATCACGGAAAGAGAACCAGTCAGCTCGTTGATAACAGAAAGATGTTCTGTTGGTGGAAGGTTCTTGCTGGGGATGAAGGAGATGTTGACAGACACTGCAGCATGATCAGAGTTGCCAAGAGAGTAGAGCTGAGTGGTACGATTAGACTCGGGGATGGAGGTGAACCAGAGATCGAGAAAGGAAGCCTTCCCGTCATAGTTTATGGGGAAACGGGTGCGAAAGTCAACTAATTGTGTGAGTGACTGAGTAACTGAGACGTTAAGGATTTGTATGCCAGCAAGGTATCAGTTATAGAGTTTTTAAGCCACTATTTTTTTTTTTTTTTTTTTTGATTTGTGCTGTATACACATTTCCTTCCGGGTCTCAACCAGAGACCTCAAAACAGAAATGACTTCATAATATTTTCTCTCCTTTTTGCTCTATCTTTGTATCAAAAGGACACGGTGGATCTTCTTTCTTCTTTCATCTCCCATATGTGTGGCTTGTGCTCAAGTTTCTATTATTATTGCAGCTGTTGTCGTCGGCTTCAACGTTACAATTTTCGTCATGAAAATATCACGAATATTATTATTGTGTGAGAGATCAACATATCAAAAAAGTGATGCTGAGGTACAACTACATGAAGATATCCATCATGAATCCAAGGTTGATAAATGTATATCATTCACACGTACGCGATATGCTGACAGGGTTTTTGATAAAAGCAGTGGTTAATCTTGAAGGTGGTGCCCAATTAGAAATATTAGGTTGGTGCAAAAATAATGACGTAATAATGTCGTTTTTTGACGTTAAAAAATACGTCAAAAAACGACATTATTACGTCATTATTTTTGCACCAACCTAATACCTTCAAGTCAGATGACCCAATCGGCTTAGACGATATCCAGTTACGAATGTCCCCAAAGCAGCCCACTCAACCGTCAGCCATAATGAACCCTCACTACTCTTACTTATGATGCATAGTTCGCCAGCTCTTTGGGGTCATGCCAAACTGGTTAAGATTAGGCAAATCTGTGGTACTGAATGAGATATTTACAGTATTCCATTTTAATTCACCAAAACAAAAATTGAAAAATCAAATAACACCCAAAGCCATGAGAGCCATACCTGGTGTAGCTTCAGGGCATTTATTATTATTATAATTGGTAGTAGTAGTAGTAGTAGTATTTGTTTATTTTATGTTTCCTGCTTTGTATCCTATAGAGCCAGGTCTAAATTATGGTTCTTAGGCCCTATAGGAGAATTGTCATTTAATTGATAGCACTTTTCTTAGTCTATGGCATGTTCCTAGTAGGGCGATCTTCTGGGCAACTTGTATGTTGATCTTACCTGAGACAGTGTTAGTAAAATTGTCCATTCCTTTTCTCACGAGACCCAGTGCTCCGATTACTATTGGTACAGTCTCAGCCTTCATTCGCCACATCCCCACATTCCCCATCCTGCTAATCTCGATCTCCTTGTATTTGGGTATTATATCGATTTATTTTTATGAAGGTGTTTCTCTCAGATTGTATTCCTATTTCAATAAGCAGACACTTCCTGAATTTCTTGTCTTTTATGATAATATCGGGTCTGTTGGCGTTTATTTCCCTGTCAGTTTGAATTGGCATGACCCAGAGGATAGTTACATCGTTGTTATTATTATTATTATTATTATTATTCCTTTGATTTCTGGTGTGTACTCATTTCTTTCCGGGTCCCGCCTAGAGACCTAAGGTTAGAAATGGCACCATGACATTTTCCACTGAGCAATTAAAATAAACACACACGCACATACACACACATATTTTACATAGATAAAGATTATTATTATTATTATTATTATTATTATTGTTATTATTATTATTATTATTACTGTTAATATTATTAACACTTACAGAAAAGCGCGATTTAAGAAAGAAAAACGCCCTTTTTTCTACATGTTGACAAATAATGAAAGAGTTACATCAATTATTTTGTTCATTATTATTATTATTATTATTATTATTATTTTTGTTGTTGTTGCCTTTGATTTTTGTTGTATAATCATTTCCTTTGGGGTCCCAGCCAGAGACCTAAGGTCAGAAATAGCTTCATATTTTCAATAAACATTTTTGAAACTAAGAGCATACACATTTTGCATTGATAAAACCCTTTTTAAAGTGGGAATTGTATCTGTGAGAACAATTTTTTTTTCTATTTCTTTAAGACAGGGGCTAGCAGAGATCACTTCAAATGGTCTATCAGAACCTTTTCCAATCAAATAGAAGACTCCAACCACAATTGTAATTATTGATGTCTTCATGAGTTTTCTCATCGCATATGTCTGTTGGCTTTCGCTGGAAATCAAGTGATAACGAAGCTTCTCGATATCCAAGCAAATTGGTTTATTTGCTAACTTTAGAAGTACTGTCGTCTGGATGGCTTCAATTCTTCATTCGATTGATCATTTTTCCATTCTCCTTACAAGGCTCTTCGAAACGATTTACTAATTTTCACTATATACAAGCCCCAAGAGCCCCTCAAGGTCGATAATTGCTAAATGAAATGGTTGTCCCGGAATCAGAGCAGCAGGGTTTCTTAACATGCCTGAGAGGTGGCTGCTTACACCAAGACAAGCTCCCTTGGGGCGATCAAATGACCCCTTAGGAAAACTGAGGGGGTCACAAGGTGAGCTGAATGAGTACAAGTATCGTCCTTATGTTTCATAACTCTTTTCTAGATCCACTTTGATTCTCAGATTCTTATTCTAGGATCAGCAAGAAAAGCGAGACTTACTGTTTCACAAATCGAATCCTTCATTTAATTTGCTTCCTTAGTCAAGATTCGGCGATCCTTTTATAAATTTCAAATGAATTTATAAATTTCAATGTATTTTACTTTATTTATTTTCCTTGTGCATATAACTTTAACTTGCATATATCCTTGATTTTCATATCCCCTTTGCCATGCATAATCAAATCCCAGTTGATCACCTCTCCTGCCCAACCATGTCTATTTTTAACTAATTTTGAGTTAATTTGGTACATTCATAATCTCTCCTTTTCCCCTGATGTAGACGATAAGCCCTTTGTTAGCAGATTTGATCATCCCTTTTTATTCTGCTTTGTGCTACCCTCAATTTCCAAATTGATAAATTTATTATCACTGTCTTGAACTGATGTAAATAATTATTCATTTTCACTTTCAAAATACCCTCGTCGTAGCAATTTATACAGTGTAACCCTGATATAAGAGAAACCCGGATATAAGAGAGATTTTATCTGGTCCCAAATTAGAGCCTGTGTTAATGTATATAAATTAGACCAAACCCGGATATAAGAGAAACCCGTATATAAGAGACTTCTTCTCCGGTCCCGACAACTCTCTTATATACACTGTATAAAGCTGCATCAATATGTCTGTAGGCTCTCACAATTTTTATCTGAATAATTTCACTATATAAGGATCCATGATATTAATGGCTAAATGTTGGATTAAGTGCATTGACAAAAGATTACATTGAAAATTTGTTTTTTAGATATATTATCAACTTTAGGCTACAGGCTTATTGATTTACCTACGTACACATGTCTGGAATTCTTTTTGTTTTTCTCTTGAAATAATTATCAATGCTTTGTTGCTTCTAGATAAATCCCTTTGTAAGGTGTGGGCTGTACTTGTGAGAACAATTTTTTGTATTTCTTTAAAGCATTGACTTCCAGGAATCCCATCAATTAGTCTACTGGCATCTTTCCAACCAATCCGAGGGCTCCAACTACAAGGATAGTTGATGTTCCCATCTGCCAGATTATTATTATTATTATTATTATTATTATTATTATTATTATTATTATTATTATTATTCCGTCCCTGGGGGTATGACGATAAACAACATCCGCGTACAGGGTAAGACGATAAACTACGTCCAGCAGCAAGGGCCTCTGATCAGGAGGCTTTGAAAGTGTGGAACCACCTCTTAATTGCTGATGTTCCCAGGTCCACCCTGGCCCGGCGTGGTAGCACCTGTTAGGGTCCCAGCTATGGGCAAATAGTTAACACCTAAACTGAGGTAAAAAGCATTATAAAAGTGTAAAAAAAATAGGTTTTAATACAATAAATACTTTGTAAAAGTTTATTACCGGAAATAAAATTTTGAAGAAAAAAAAATTAACAGCAATACGTTTTTTAAAATAATATTACCAGCTCTACAATTTTGAGGAAAAAATATTACCAGAAATACATTTTTGACAAAACAAAATATTACCAGGAAAAAGGTTGTCGGCATTAAATAACTCATTGAGGTTGATATGCCGTAAAACAAAACAAACCAAATCGAACCAATTATTATTATTATTATTATCTTTATTTTATTTCCTTTGATTTCTGATGTGTACTCATTTCTTTCCGGGTCCCAACCAGAGACCTAAGTTTAGAAATGGAATCATGACGTTTTCCACTGGAAAAAAAAATTACATAGACAAAGCCCTTCGTAAGGTGTCGGCTGTACTGGTGAGAACAATTTTTTGTATTTCTTTAAGGCATGGACTTCCAGGAATCCCTTCAGTTAGTTTACTGGAATCTTTTCCAACCAACCCAAGGGCTCCAACTACAAGGGGGGTTGTTGATGTTGCCATGTGCCACATTTTTGAGATTTCGATTTCAAGGACCTTGTATTTTGATAGCTTTTTGAAGATCTTCAAAGATACATTGCAGGCTGCAGGGACTGCCATATTATTATCATGATTATTATTATTATTATTATTATTATTATTATTATTATTATCATGATTGTTGTTATTATTATTATTATCATGATTGTTGTTATTATTATTATTATTATTATCATTATTATTATTATTATCATCATTGTTGTTGTTATTATTATTATTATCATTATTATTATTATTATCATCATTGTTGTTATTATTATCATTATTATTATTATTATTATCATGTTGTTATTATTATTATTATTATTATTATTATTATTATTCAGGTTCCGACTATGAGATTAATGGCACCCAAACGAATGCTAAGGTGTACACTACAGCTGAACCTGGAGTAAACATTCGCACTGTAGTCGGCTACAACAAGTACACAAAAGAACGAGCCACATCTTATCAGTTATCATCACCCCGTCTCGCGTATTTCGTCATTAACAAAAACACCGGGACAATATCTACAGCCCTAAAAATCAATCAAACCGTTGGCTACCAATTTTCTTTGACTGTCATTGCTAAGTTTGGCAACAAATCTACAGAGCACCGTAACTTACGGGTGGACGTTGTGCAGATGAATAGAGATAAACCTCAATTTCACTCGCCCTTGGTTACGTTTATTATCCATCGGGGAACCAAAAATAGAACGGTGATTGGTCATCTTTCAGCAACTGACCAATCGGTTGAAGAATACAACCGCAGGCTGACTTACTCTATACAGATGCAAGATGAGCCGAAAGTGTTTGAAGTCAGAAAAGATGGAGAGCTGCGAGTCATTGGCAAGATCCCAACGCATGCTGATGTTTTGAACTTTACCGCCTCGGCCTCAGATAACGGTTACCCTACCAAGAAAGCCTTGCAGTTTGTCAGCGTGAAGATTTCAAACATACCAGGTAAGTTTTGATTGAATTTCGGGGAATAAATCTTCATCATCATCATCAGCAGCAGCAGCAACAACAACAAATCATCTTCATCACATTAGCACCATCATCATTACCAACAACACCGCCAACATCATCATCCACACACTCTCACCAGCATCACCATCACCAAAACCAACACCAGTAGCAGCAGTAGCAGCACTACTACCACCATTACTATTATCATTAAAACTACCGTCAATATCATCATCATTATCATCATGATTGTTATTTTTGTCCTAACCCACTTCCAAAAATCAGTATTCAGATGTTTGGCCACTGAAACATAGATTTTGATAAGTGGATCGGCACTTACCTAGTATATATATATATATATATATATATATATATATATAAAGATATATATATATATAAAGATATTTTTATGTTTATACGTTCTTTTTTCTAGCTACAAATATTAAAGTAAATGCTCTGTTTATAATAAACAGTATTAACAATATTTCCCAGCCTGAATGTTATTTAACCTTGCTAATCAGACGCTTCCTCTGTAGCTAAATAGTATAACACGTCAGGCTATATGTGGGTTCGTGTAGGATACAGGTTCGATTCCTGTCAGAGTACACATATTTTCTATGAAATTTCTCGCACATTCAGGCCGGTAAATGTTGTTAATACTGTTTATTATAAACAGAACATTTACTTAAATATTTGTATCTATAAAAAGAATTTTATAAACATAAAAATGTCTTTATATATATATATATATATATATATATATATATATATATATATAATAATCCATTGGTATATAATCCAAGGGAATCCTAAGAATATAAAATATTAAAATTGATCCAAAAAAAGAGCTCAGTGTATTTATTATAACAGGGCATATAAATTCCTTCACAGTTCTGAGTTGACAATGCTGACATAGGACTTGTTGGTTGAAATAGCTATTCGAATGAGGTAAATTTGGATTTCTATTCTATTTATACATACATACATATATATATATATATATATATATATATATATATATATATATATATATATATATATATATATATATATAGAGAGAGAGAGAGAGAGAGAGAGAGAGAGAGACGCAAAATGGTTTGATTAAATACAACTGACAAGGTCTGTCTGTTTAATTCTTTATTGTATTTTTCCAATTTTCGAATAAGCTATTGCATATTGGGATCGAGATTGTGCGTAAACTATCCAAAGTTCATGTTTGTTCTGTTGTTTTGTTAAAGAACTTTAAACAGTGGCAGTCATTTCCAAGAACTATGTGGTGTCTGTGTGGTAGACATGATTCCATTGGGAATTTTGTAGTCTGGTGTGAGTTTTGGTGGCGTTATCGACTTTTAGTTTTAGGATTTTTTATAAAGAATTTCAATATCCGTTTTCGTCGTCGTCGTCGTCGATTTGAAGAAGTAGTAGCTGTTTGGTTCTCGGTTAAGGAATTCCATTTGTTCTTTAGTCAATTGATGGTTGTAGAGACTTATAAAGGAATTGAGATGGTATGTTTCCTTTTATATAAATTATTCAGCGTTTTTTTTTTTTTGTTTTTTTTTAATTATTGCTTTCTATTTGATGTGTTCCTTATTTGTTGTGGTAAAAAATGTCGTTTAATATTTTTTGTAGTTGTCAGCGGTAATGGAAGATTTCAGAATATCGTCGATTTTTTTTTTTTTTTCCATTTCCGAATGGACAAGCCGGATCTTGTTAGCTTTTTTTTCTTTCGATAAGAGAAGGTCGATATCTTGACTGAGACTGTTGAAAGTAGTTGAACAAAACAACAGAACAAACATTTCGATCCTGATATACATTTTATTAGAAAAATGAAAAAATACAATAAAAAGTTCAGCGATACCTAAGATTTAAAATGAGTGTTTAAAAATGAAAAATATTTCTTGAAGCTTTTATTTTCATTATAATTTCAAGCTAATAAATTCAATTTTATATTCCCAATAAGCAAAATACTTTACTGTATTTCAAAAACTAATTAAAATTGCCTGGAAGGACTTTTCATTTTGAAATCACTAAATATTTTTATTAAAAATTATCTTTCAAAAAGAAATTTTATTTTCGGAATATTAACCGATTTAAATCTTAATTATTCGAATTTGAAACAAATATTATTTATTTCAAAGAGAAATCCTTTTTTAACAAGAATATCGTTGTTTAAGGTGTTGAAAGTTTGACAGATTACTGGTGGAAAGTTATTGAATGTCTTTCTACGGTGGACATATCTGTAAAAATTACTTAAGGACCTTCTTTTTATATAATTTATAACTAACCAGTAATCTTAAGCATTTAGGAAAATACTCTCTGTAATCTAATGTTTTATTGAATTTTAGGTACTTTGCTTTTAAATTCACTATAGTTATCTCTCTTATTTTTTTTTTTTTTTAATGTTGTTGCGTATGAACGTTCGTATATAAAAAAAATGGCACATTTATACATAAAAAAATCAAAATTCTTTTTAAAATATTGGGGGTCGGTGATTCATAGTAAGCTTTTCTATTTATGATTAGTAAATATAGTTTTTACTTAATAACAATATCACTTAATCGGTACAAATTAATACAGAAATTTAAAAGATTTACTAACGTTAATTCTAATTAATTTTTAGAAAAAATTCAATATTCATTTGAAAAAAGTTTTTTCTTCGGACAATAGTGTCCTTAATATATCTTAATCATAAAAGCAATTAAAAGCTTTCTAATTAGATAATGTCTTAGTTTTATTGCATTTTCTACTTTACGATTCAGTGCAGATTTTCGGTAACTGGGGGTCGTATTCCACGAAGAATGATTTAAATTCAAGGAGTTCTTCGTATAACTAATATAAACATTAAGCATTGCAATATTTAATTTCTCGAAATTTCGTAAAATTAAATAAGTATGTGCGTGTGCTGAGGTAATATATCAAAGAAAATGTTTTAGCAGGATTTCCTAAAGAAACATTTCAAAAATAATTTCATTTATTTGGGAATAAGTCCGGTTTCATTAACATCCAACAATTATTTGAGTTTTACAAGAATTTCACCACAAAAAAAAAAGAAAACGGTAAAATTTCCTGTAATAATCTTTGCCACCCCCACCACCGGCTGATGTAAGTGAAACAAAATTTTTAACCAAAATCTCGAAAGTTCTAAAAAGGATTAAAAATATAATTTAATAATGAAAAAATCCTTTGGTCTTTCCTCTTAATAATATCAACATTTTGACGATAACATTTTGGTTTTATTAAATATGGAGATTTTTTTGTTTATTATGGTATACTTATTTTTAGCGAATCCGTGGAGGTACCTAAATAAATGTCACTTTGTGTGACATTTATTTAGGTACCTCCACTGAATCAGACGTTTGTCTAAATCTTGAAAGAATAGACGAAATTCTTTCTAATCTCATTTGTTTTGACGTTAGCGACATAACGACATAATCTAATGTTTAGTCTAAGACAAGGACGTTTGAGTTGGGCATTTGTTTTTTCTCAAAAATTAAGATAGAAAAAAAATAAAAGCGATTTTTAAAAACTACCAAAGTGGATGTATTGTAATATATACCAATGGAAAATAAATAAAAATAAATAAAAATAGTAGATTTTATAAATATATGGAATAAAACCAGGTAAATCTGAAGAATGAATTCAGTTGTATCCTATAAGTAAATATTTATTAAATGAATGAGTTTCTCGGCATATCGGATGAACCTTTGTTTAGACAATTTGGTCCCATTCGATGTACGCATTTACCGAGATTCCGTTCGTCAAATGCCAAACCAAATGAAAGGAAGTTAAGTAGGAAAGTTTGTATTACTCCATTCTTCCAAGTATGAAGAGCTTTCCTGCCTTAAAAATCAGAGATTTTATCTCGGCTTAAACACCGACTACTAACATTGATAGGAAGTGCCAACGAGGGAGAATAGGCAACCAGTTTATTACTAATCCCACGCCCACGCGGAGTTTCCACTTTAAATACGACCTTGTCCATATTCCGTTTGAGTGGGAGTGCTGATAAACACCTACTTGCACTGGGGTGGGAAATGACACAATTAACCCAACTATAGAGCAAGCCAGACTATTTGCAACTTCTTCAGCTGACGTTTACCGCTCACATGAAGTGGAAAGATTATATTGAATTAATTCTTAAGTCTACTGCTAGAAAAGTTGCTTCACTGAATTGTGCTAGACAATTTTTCTCGCCAGAATCTATTTCACACATTTATCGAATATTGCTGTCGCATCCGGTCTCGTGATTCCGCTATATTAGAGACTTTTGATAAAATACAAAGAATCTGCAATGTTATTGGTCCTGATCTGGCATCTCGTCTTCAGCCTCTTTCCCACTAGCTTCTTGTGCCTCTTCTATAAATATTTACATGGTAATTGTTGTGAGGAACTTTCCTCTTTGTTATTTTTATTCTTTTATTGTACATATGGGAATGAGTTAGGACTTCATAGAAACTTGAGGTATTATGGTGGCTGTAGTAAGAATGGTAAGAATATTTACCTGGTCTTGCCACTGAGACGTGATGTGACACAAGGTAGGGTTTATTGTGGCGAAATCTACCACGTATACCCGCGCTAAGGACAAAAATTTTCCGAGCTCCGGCAACTGTCGATGGCGCTAGTCTCAAGCACCAATCCCCCCTCTCTAGTGCAATGAGAGGGTGCGGCCTCGGGCACTTCAAAGTATTATTTTCCTCAGTTGTGCCTCTGTCCTCCCACCAAGCCACAACTCAGTCGCACTCTGCCCGAAGACAGAGACGCGACTGAGACATGATAAACCCTACCCGACATGTGCCAGGTAAGTAAGAATGGTAAGTAAGAATGTGTTATTTTGGTGTAAGGAATACAGTGATATGTTTGGGTCAGTAATTGTGGCTAGCTAAGTTAAAGATAAGACAGATTGAAGGCCAGCCCTTTCCCTAATCCCCCTCTTTTAGCCTTGTGCCACACTTTTGTATTTTCAAAATAAATACTACTTTCCTCTTTGATACCTAGACTTGATGAATTTAAGCGCAGTACTAGATTGGCAGCTAAGTCTCATCCTTTTACAGATGAAATGGTTAGATTTAACCGTAAATTCTATGCTAACAGTCTCTTCTCTCGCACTTCTCGCTTGTGGAAATCTCTTCCAGCTTTTTGCTTTCCAGTCAACTTTGATCTTGAAAAATTTAAATGCAATGTCAATCGTTATCCACTGTTTTCTTAATTCCCGTTCTTTTATTGTTCTCTCTCCTTAATAATGTTTTCTTTTTCTTATATTCTTTCACAAACAAAACCTCCTTGCCTCTTAGTGGCTTTATTGCCTTGCTTAGGGCGAAAGTATTTAAAAAATACTCGTTTTTTTTTTTATTTGCTAAATTTCACTTAATGCGTCCCCAAGAGAAATAGAGGTGGAAATGAAGTGGATTAATTTTCTAAATGGCTTGTGTGGGGGCCTTAAAAGTCACCATTCGAATTCATACTTACTATCTAAGCTAGAACATCAATTAATGAGGGCCGTACCCAAGCAGTCCGTATATAGAATACGGACTGCTTGGATACGGCCCTCATTAAGACAGTGCTACTCAAAGTGGGGTCCGCGGACCGGTGCTGGTATGCGAACCATCAGCTTGCAATACATGCCTAAGGTGCAGGCCATGCTCAGGAATCATTTGTAAAGATTAAGGTTATATAATTTTTTTTTTTTTTTTTTGTTAATAAACTGCTAATTTTTTTATTACTTTTTATATGTTTTGATACTGAATTATTTTTTGCAAAATAAATAGAAGATAAAAAATAAACAACTTTTATTATATCCATTATGAATATCGTTTCCAGTATAAATTAATATTACCACGAATTATTACAGCTATGTGACACATTGAGAAAAAAAATGCCGATCCGCCATATTAGATAGTTTGAGAAACACTGCATTAAAAGATGCTCCTCCTGTTACGAGCAGAGGCAATTGTGGGGGGAGGAATGTAAGCCGAACAAAAGAAAAATGACTAATTTTACGTCATAATAAAGTCCAGTATAATTGGAAAGAAATTATCTCGTGGACAAACATTAATAAATGTAATCACCTAAAAATTTCATGTTCCTTTTAAGTAGGGACCTGCAAAAAATAAATTCTTGTTATGACTCGACTTAACTGTCTATACACATAGAGATTCGTTGGAGTATGTCATATGATTGTGTTCATGGCTCATAAAAAAGAACGCTATATCTGATAATTGATGCTAAATATCAGATAAAGTATATAAAAAAAGGGGATAACATATAATAATAATATAATTATGTGAATAATTCGCTGATAATAGCCTTTTGTTAAACAGAGCAATATTTGAAACGGACGGGTTTCACATACGATCACCGAAGTTAAGCAACATCGAGCCTGATCAGTACCTAGATGGGTGACCGCTTGAGAACACGAAGTTCTGCAAGCTTGGATGTGCGGATGGTGTAATGAATAATGTCTTTGAATTGTTAATCAGACAAGCGAGTTCCAATTCCTTTTGAGTTCGTTATATTCACTTACGCGCAAATATCATTAGGAATGTTATGAATCCACCTCTTCTCCCCCAGCTATGGGTTAATTAGTAAGATTTATACCGCTAAACCATTATTTACTCAAAAAAAATTTTCTTACAATCTAAAAATATTTTCTGGCTTTAAATAAATAAATAAATTGATAAACCGTAGATAACGAATCAATCACTCAAATACTGATTAGCTACACAGGTACATCTTTTAGATTTACTTACATTCTCTGGAATATAAATTTGTAGAAAGTACGTTGACCACAAAGTGAGGGATCAGTTTATATATTGATTGTAATACAGAATTGATCCCCCACTTCATATTCACAATTTCTTGTTTGATTATCAAATTCTGATTAGATATGAATCCAAATCTTCTCCCCCTCCCCCAGTTATGGGTTAATCCCTCAGTTATGGGTTAATCCCTCGGTTATGGGTTAATCAGAAAGACTTCTATCACTAAATCATTATTATCTCGAAAAATTCTTACGATCTAAATATATTTTCTGGCTTTAAATAACCTGCAAAGGGTTAATAAGCCGAAGAAAACACATCAATCAATCAAATCTACTTTAATTCAGTCTATCAAACTGAAAGGTTAAAACGAATAGCAACTTCCGATTACATTGGTAATAGCAACTTAGCATTTTATGCAAACTTCCGGTTACGCCCTTGAATTCATTAATCATGTTGGGATCTCTTTCATAATGCCTTCTTTATCAACTATACTTTCGAAGATGGAAACTGCAATGAATAATAAGCTAATCGTTCGGACTGTTACTACTGAGTGCACCACAATTATAGCCTTGTGCCAGACTAAGCGATGATTAGAACATCTCACCATAAAGTAATAACTAGCAAACTGTATTGAGTTTTATTCCCACCTACGAGACCTACACGAGAGACTTTGCTGACATTTAAAAGAAACTGATTTGGTGGGCTATTGTAGTTGGCGCTACACAATCTTTTAAACGTGTTTGGCTTTGAACCATACTAAACTGAGACTTATTTATTGATTGTGTCTCATTTCAATCCATGACATTTGCAGCATCAATAATTTGTTAACCTTTTGGATGATCCTTTAAACCAGGAGTTCCCAACATTTTTTGCGTCATCTCCCCCTTTCACATGGAAATATTTTCTACCGCCTGTCTGGGTAGTAAATATTCAAAAACATACCAAAAGTTTGTTACGAGTTCATAAACTAACTTTTATTATGTAGTAAAAAATATTAAAGGAAAGTAACAAATAAGGCTGACTTATGCAACGACAGCTGCTTATACGATCGATGAATAAACTAAAACAAATTTGACCATTGAAAAGTATATACAACCTACAACGCAGCAGTTAGTTTTCCTTCTCTTATACTGGTTGCCACGCTATTTATCTATAGCTGGGGAGGAAGAAATGGATTCATGCCTTTACTTAAGCATATTAATACGTAAGTGAATGCAATGCCTGGAATTCGAACTCGGCTCTCCGATTCCTCAATCTGAGCAGCTATTCATCACTCCACCGTTCAACCATAAAGACCATTAACATAATTCATTTTTAACCATTATATTTGACTTCATTATTTTAAGACGTTACATCAGCCCTCCATTCCTTGCAAATCCTCATATTAGCTCGTCCACAAGCCTAAAATACATTAAAAGAAATCTATTTACGCACCTCTCTGTGGTGGTAGGACGTGACACACAGTCGGTTTAATTAGGGGATGCCGTACATCGAGGCCAGGGACAAAAATTGCCGAGTCGTTGCAACCAATGTCTTGCTGGTATCGGTATCCACCAACCCCACTCACTTTAGTGCCCTGAGAAAGGCGCTGCTGCAAGGTTGGAATCCCAGTGACCAGACTTCGTACATAATTTTTGAAAGGAAATAAAGAATAGATACTAGACTTTAATCCTGTATTTTTACGCCTCTCAACGGTTGCGAAATATAAAACAAGGTCGTTTTTAAAGCGATGTTGCTAACAGTCAATCCAAAAATTGCTAGGGCAACGTGATAAGTCACGCTGTCGTCAAAATTCTACTAAGTCTCCCTCTTTGGTGCAATGAGGAAGGTGCTGCTGCAAGGTTGGAATCCCCGGGGAAATGTTGTAAGAACCTTGATGCAAATTTAACTGTGGAGGATCTAGTAATCAAAGCACTTTCTATACTCTTTCATCTTCGTAAATTGCTTTCTCTTTTGCTTAAAGCAGCATTTTCTAAATTGAAATAATGGTCAGATTGATTACGTTGAACAACTAATGCCGTGAGTGTGTTCTCTTGTAAAATGTCCCTTTTGTGTTCATATAATCTTTTATTTAAATTCCTCGAGTTTTCTCCTATGAATTTCTTGAGACAATAATTACAAATGTCAAAGGAAATTCCTCCTTCAAGCTTTAGCTTATTATTATTTAATTAAGTTTCTTGTTGTTTTACAGTTTGTTTGTTTTTTTAACATATTTCATGTTAAGCTGAGATTAATTCTTTCCCGTTGTAGTTATGATGGACTTGTTAGGTAAAGTAATATATCTTAATTCGTTTGATTTGCCTGAATGGTACACTCTTATAATTTATGATCCTTTTCTTTCATCTTTAATATGAAATAATTAGGGGTATTGGAGGAGCTTAAAAGTACTTTCAAAGTATTTCTCCTGTCCATGTAAATATTGAGGACTACAAATTCTGAGTGCCCTTAAATGGAATCCGATAATCATTCCAAATTTTAGTTTTTTTGTTATGGGGAGAATGGAAATTTATGAGGTCATTTTATTAGTTGATTTACGATGGGCACTTAGTTTTAGGTCATTATCAGTACGGTGTAACACAATATCTCGAAAACATAATGTGTTGTTTGTTTGTATAGTAAGCAAATTCTATCGTATGTTCGACTTTGTTTAGTTTATCTACAAGCTCGTTAATGTAATTTCGCGCGGATATACTAATGGAGCGTCATCGGAAATACATTGTATAGTTAAAATATCCTGGAAAGGACCAGATTCAAGAAATTGTAAATCAAACTAAAACCCCGCGCAAAGAACCTAATAGTAATATAAATTTGTGTTTTAAAAAAGTGTTATTAGAGGTGACATATTACTGATTGGTAATGAGTCCTCAATTTTTAGACTTTAACTATTGGCCGAGAGAGGTTTATTTTTTATTGTATTAGTTATTAGTTGTTGTTGTTTTTCATTAAGCATTTTCACAGGAACGTTGGTACAAAGTGATTTATTATCTAAACTGGTCATCAGTTACACTGACATACTTATTTCTTTTAGTTTTTCAACCAGGTTGCCTAAATTTGCAATAGGCCTGATTGTTCAAAAGAGATTTCATCAAATTTTTACCAGTTTGTAGGAAGTGCTACCAAGACTTAAATAATGAGGCACATTCGAATACATGCTTTGTGGGTTTTTTTACGTAAACCATAAAATCTGGGCTTGTATGCTATTATTTTATATCATTATTTGTTTTCATTACTAACTAGTGTTCTAATTACTCTTTTAAATTTCTATGTCCTTGCAATTATTTTGTGTGTATCTATTTCCTCATATGCGTTAGTTTCATGGAGTAGTAAATTAATTTTATCATTGTACGTGTTCTGTTCATAAAAATACTTGTTCCCGTTCATAAAAATACTTGTTCCTGTTCATAAAAATACCTGTTCCTGTTCATAAAAATACGTGTTCTTCTTCATAAAAATACTTCTTCCTGTTCATAAAAATACCTGATCCTGTTCATAAAAATACGTGTTCTTCTTCATAAAAATACCTGATCCTGTTCATAAAAATACCTGATCCTGTTCATAAAAATACGTGTTCTTGTTCATAAAAATACTTATTCCTGTTCATAAAAATACCTGATCCTGTTCATAAAAATACGTGTTCTTGTTCATAAAAATACTTGTTCCTGTTCATAAAAATACCTGATCCTGTTCATAAAAATACGTGTTCTTGTTCATAAAAATACGTGTTCCTGTTCATAAAAATACGTGTTCTTGTTCATAAAAATACCTGATCCTGTTCATAAAAATACGTGTTCTTGTTCATAAAAATACCTGATCCTGTTCATAAAAATACTTGTTCCTATTCATCACAACCATGCCACCTACTTAATCCGACGATGTGATGTGGATTTCCTCTGGTGGGTGTGGGGATTGGTTTCCTAATGTCGCCGTGGTAGAAAATATATTTTCATTGTTTGCTGCTAGATTGGCAGTAATTAATTCTTGAATGAAGCCTTTGGTAAATTCTGTGTCGTGTCCAAAATTCTTAATTATTGTTTCAATTTGATCTCCTTAATGAATCTCGGTGATGAATTTTAGTCCAAAGGTAAACCAAGTACTAAAATGGCGTCGAGATCTCATCAATTTACAGTTGGCCTGGCTAGATGTAGCCGTAAGTTCTATGTTAACAGTTTCTTTTCCTGTACTTTTCGCTTGTGGGACTCTCTTTCAGCTCCATGCTTTCCAGCCAACATTAATTTGCAAAAAATTAAATGCAATGTCAATCGCTATTTATTGTCCTCCTGATTAGTCTTTTCTCTTCCCGTTCATTAGTTTCTGTTCCTAATTCTTCCATACCCAGTAACTCCTTGTGTCATAATGGCTTTACTTAGGGTGAAATCAATTAAAAATAATCTAAGAGCTTCCAATTCGGTATTGGATAGCTTTATATTCGATAGGTTTCCTATTAGCACTGATCGTCCAATATACTTCGATTTGCTATTGGTACATAAGGTGGTAGGAGGCACGGACTGAGGAATCGAAGAGCCAAGTTCGAATTCCAGTCGAATTGATTACATTCACTTACGTGCTAATACCCTTGGGAAAGGTATGAATCCTCTTCTTCTTCCTCGCCACAGCTATGGGTGAATAGCAGGAAAGACCGGGTTCTATAGCCTTAGATGGCAACTGCAGAAAGAAATGGCAACCTACTGCGGGGAAAAAATCTGCCTCATCAGTCATGTATCGAAAGATACATGATCGCCTAAGCGTGTATCACGCATGGCATATAACTGACTGGCATAAGGTGGTTAGTTTACATTAGAATTTGTTCAGTTGATTCTTCCTTATAATATTTTTTTATCGTCTGTTTTAAATGAGCTCTTTCTGATTTTTACATAGCGTTCTTTTGACGGAATTCTAGTTTCATATTTTTAGGTTTTCAAAAGTCAATTTTTCTATTTCTTTCATTTCTTCGATAGATGACTTTTTAAAAAAACACGTGCTTAATTTGGAATGATGTCCCTATTCATTGAGTTATATCTATATGTAGGAGAATGGGAACATATAAATTGAAAAGTATTGAAGATATGCGAATGATAATTTTTAAATTTTTGAGTTTTAAAATTTTTAATTAAAAAATAATAATTCTCATTTTTGTGTCGCCATTTTCATCGTCTGTTAAAACACTTCTCAGCTATTTAACGTTTGATATTTGTTTGATGTTAACATCTCCCATTCGTATTTCTACTCTTGGGTACTTTCACTTGCTGACAACTGTACTTTCTCTCTTAGTTTCCCCATTTACCCTACACTGAAGCGGTTCCGTCGGCACTGCTCGCCGATGTTAGTCAGCTAGACATACATTCTCTATAACAACAAGCAGCAAATTAAGTTCAAGCGTCATGTACATTCAGATCTTAAACAAACTTTTCCCACCCCAGGCCCAAGGCAGAGATTTTGCGCTTTTGAAATCGGAGTAAATTTGTCTTCTTGCGAAAAGTGCGGTACGTCCAGCCTTCGGATGTCATACCACACATAACTTTAATCATTCCCAGGTTGTTCTTTTTGTGTACAAGTTCGGTTAGGGGTTAAAATTTGGTTTACGGTTATGCTGTCGGGTATGCTCGGGAGGGTTCAATATTTTCCTGGAACCTCCAAAAACCTCGAGAACCGCAAAATAAGAAAATTGGAAAAATAATTTAAAAGGAAACAAGAGAGAAAAAAAAAACAAGTTAAGAAATAACGACTTTTCGTCATTCACATTGTTTTTTCTTGTTTTGTTTTTTGTTTCTTGTTTTTTTTTTGTTTTTTGTTTTTTTTTTATTTTTTTTGTTTTTTTTTTTGCTTTTTGCTATTAAAATAGCTCAGATATTTGTGCTTAATTTTGTTTTTCATTACTTAGACAATTTTGAATGATGACGATGATGACATCTAAGGAAAATGTGTTTTCTTTTAAAGTCATTGTGAAAAACAAAAAACAGAAGCAGTATCAGATGAAAGTATATATTCTTCTTTCTATGTGTCATTTCCCTTCAGAGCGAGAGTGATAATGGCTCTCCACAACCTTCTATCGTTTGTAGCTCTTAACAAGGTTTGTTCCTTTACCAAGTCTCGTCCACCGCCATCCATTCACAAAAGCTCATCAGTCGATGTCCCCCTGCCTCCTATCACCGTCCATTTTACTTTCGATATAGCCTGTGTGTATTAAATTCTCAAAGCCCTCTTTTCTCATTATGTATACAAGACATCTCAGCTCCCATTCTGATTAGGGTTAGGGTTACAGGAGTCCCTTTGGCTTGCATTTCTTTCCATGTTTTATTTTGCAATATTCCTAAAGCAAACTGTATCTTTTCCAAGAAGAAACTCGGACACTCGGAATAGTAAAAGGTGCCCCCCAAAAGCTAAGCAAAGTATTAAGAAACAAGAAAATTTTGTTAGAAACAAAGAAAAGAAGACTGAACTCTTATGTATAATCAGTCCTCCAATATAGCAGTGGATGAAGGACAATCTCGTCACAGATGAAGATGAGACTTGACGGAATAGAAATTTCGTTCTACAGAAGAATGCTGAGGATACCATGGAATGAGCATGATGATCTTTTTAGCTTGCATTCCTTTCCATGTTTTATTTTTCAATATTCCTAAAGCAAACTGTATCTTTTCCAAGAAGAGACTCTGACACAGGAATTAGAAATGAATAACAATATACTATTAAGTTTATTTAATCGTTTCTTTGTAGGGACCCTAATTTGCTACCTGCCACTTCACTTATAAGACTATATTTTAGAAAGTACAGGCTACTCCAAAAGTTATGCGACAATTGACAGAAAACATACACTTGTGGAAGAGCAATCAGGAAAAATTTGCATGAGATCATCTTCCATAATTCAACCAATAAAATTTCTTAATATATCATTACATACATGATTCCATTTGGTAAATAAATATAAAATTTACAAGGTTATCAATAGTAATGCGACTTTTGAAACATACTGTATATTCGGTTTAAAAGCAGAAGGTGTAATAAAATGACTTCAAATAATCGCACATTTTAGATTATACTCTTTTTCTGTTAGCCAAGAGTTATTGCCAGACAGATAGGAAATTACCTGACGTGACATAGATGTTCATTTCAGTTTGTAATTTCGTTGACTCTCCCAATCTCTGTTTCACCATCAATTTCGACAAGCTCGCTACTTTCCTCCGTTCCTCAAGCTTTCAATATATCTAGTGAGTGTCAAATTCTCCAAGCCTACTTTCCTCATTATGTCTCCTAGAAATTATGGCTGTCCCTATCTCAGATTCTAAGTATAAGCGTCTTTTTTCTTGACATTTTCCTTAAAACTTCCTCATTATTATCACAGCATCCATATATATATATATATATATATATATGTGTGTGTGTGTGTGTGTGTGTGTGTGTGTGTGTGTGTGTGTGTGTGGAAGTAGTAGCGTTAGTATTGGGATAAATGAATAAATATTAAACTTTTTTTTTTTTCAAATAATTCTTTTCACTATTCCTCCATTATTTTTATATGTTCAGTCCATAACTCTTACTCTTAAGTCCGTATGATCTTACTTAATAAAAACGCCTTAAAGCTAAGATCAGCAAATGATCCTCAACGGTAGTAAATTTGCTACCCGAAAACTCCTTAAAGCGACGATCAGCAAGTGACTCCTCTTATAGTATATTTGTTCCCCCAAAATACCTTAAAGCGATTCAGCCAATGACTCGCTTTGTGGCAAATTTCTTCCCCCAAAACGCCTTAGAGCCACGATCGGCAAGTGAATCCACTTGTGATAAAATTTGCTCCGGAAAAACAGCTTAAAACGACAATCAGCAAATGGCTCCAAAGTTGTAAACTTTTTCCCCACTACAACTTAATTACTGTCTATTTAAATTACAGTTTGTAATTCACTAAAATGAAACTATTTTTTTCTGAATTTCTGGGATGAGGAATTATCATTATTTACACAATTTATATTCGAACTATAATCGTCATCTTTGGTGTTATTATCACAACGTTTCGGCCGATGTGCCGTCGGGCATTCCTCAGGTGTATATCAATCCGGGTAATCTATAGGGAATTCCGAACTGAGCCCTTTATTTAATTTATGGGAGTCGACTGTTCTAGTTTCACTGTTCACGTCAGGGATATTGTCTAGTTCTTATTTTTTACTGTCCAATTATTTCTCGCCCGTTTCCATTGAGTACAAATACACACTGTTCTTTTAAAATTGTATAAAGATGAGTACTCTGTTTTTTGACTGACCACAGCAAAAATTCCTGACTAACAAGAAAAAATAAGCGACAACTTCAATCAAGAAAATTTATCGATAAATTTAAACGCGAAATTTATTGAAGCAAGAAAATAATGGCTGACATGTTTCGTTAAATATGCAGGATATACATGCACAATGATTGGTATACACTGAGAAATCTTATATATATATATATATATATATATATATATATATATATATATATATATATATATATATATATATATATCACTGGATCTAACTAACCCCTTTATCCACTGTGCCATGTCTCCTTGAGGACATCTGGGTGTGACAGGACCCAAAGAGTGTGAGTTCAATACCTGGTTAAGGCGGTGGAGAAATTTGAGAGGGGAATTAACAGGAGATAACTGAAACCCATTAGACATGGCACGTAGAACTAGAACAGTCTACCCCAGTGAGCGAAATAAAGGGTTCAGTTCGACATTCGAACCACCTGAAGAAGGCCGGAGCGTACAACGGTCGAAACGTTGTGATAAACATGGCGACAAAGATGAGGACAATAGTCCGAATAATGTAAATAGTTTACATAATTATCACTCTACTATCGGTATCAAGCCATCTTTTGAATTAATGCTGCGAACGTTAGAATTTAAATATTACTCTCGTTCTCATTGCATCGGATATATATATATATATATATATATATATATATATATATATATATATATATATATATATATATATTGCGTGTGTGTGCATATTTTCATCCATTTTTGTTAATTTTACATAAGCCTAACTTGTATGACAGGATCACAAAACCAATATAAGCTTTTCCTCCTCATGCTCCATTCCACCCCCCTCCTCCTCCCCTTTTCGTCAACACTTTCTTTTTCACCTTCCCCCGTTTTAACACAGATTACTTCCGCTATAAAAAAAAAATAAAATAAGATCTAATCTGCAACAACCCATTTCTCAACTAGTTGCCTCAGCGTAGGGTAACGTTACTGGCTGTATATGACTGTTGAAAAATGAGTTTGCCTGGTTCGCCATTACTGCTGAATAGTGAGCGTGATCCTTATCAGGTCCCCTGATCTTGTGGCCTTGTGCCAAAACTAAATTAAGTTTAGTAAATAACACCCGCTGCTGAGCACCTTGGCTGGAGGTAATGGTTAGCAAGCCATTACTGAATATTTAGTTGAACTCACGCTGAGTGCTCGCGGCCTTGTTCCTTTAGTATTTAATGGTATATCGGCATTGTGTACTGGTTAACGAGCTAGTCTGAGTGTTCATTAAGATTGTTTAGCGAGTTAGATTCTCCTTAGTTACCTCATAGCTATGGCCTTGTACCAAACTGAGCTAAGCTTAGCATATAATAACAATCAAAGCAACCCGTCCCTTGGTCTTTCAGAAATTTGAATATAATAATTTATGATCTTTTTTCTTTATTTTGGTTCTCTGGTTTTGTTAAATTTTTCCTTCTACTTTCTAATATCGTACTAAGCTAAAAAAAATTGTGTGTGTAGAGTTGCAGCTCAGACCAGACCCCAGATTCGTTCACAGAGTGCAGCTTGTTCTAGTTAAACGCTTGAATCTTAACACAAAGAAAATAATTCTTTGACCAGAATCATTACCCAAGAAATAAAACCATGAAACGAAACTGTAGCAGTCAAAATTCGAAAATACGAAATTATATTCATTTGCGACCTTCTCGTAAAGGACCAGCTGTAGGCGAGCGGGTAAAAGTGAGGCTAGATGATGGGGTGAACGGTATAAGCAGCGTATGCCTTCCTTTCGCGTGGCGGGCGATCGGTCATTTCTGGTTTAGGCTGTTCGTGACCACTGTCTTATAGAGTACAAGGCTTCTTCGTCCTGTCAACTTCCGACAAAAAACATAATTCATTAAGAACTCAGGATCTGACTCCGCTCAACTGACCATCTTTGTCAGGATCGGTTGGCCTGTTTCTTGGGAGGTCCACTTCACTCAGCTGACCTTCTTTGTCAAAACGATAATTGTCAATTGTGTTAACTGTCACACCAAGCAGATATCAGCTGACAACTGACATCCCTACATTTGATACGCAAGGTCCTTTCTGCACGTGGAAGATCATGGATCACTATTTCCTGTTTTGCCACTTGCTTTTTCTTCGTTCTTTTATTCATTCACTCAAACTTTTAAATAGTTTACTCGCTGTTTTCCCTGTTTGTTTGTTTCTATCGCCATTACGTCCTTTGAGTGTTAAATTTTCCGATCACTCTTTTCTCACTCTATGTCCTAGAGATTTCACTGTTACTATCAGTTTCCTTATATTTCCTATTCTCCGTAAGGGTTACCCTTTATTTTCGTTCATAGTATTCTCCGCATTCGTCAATGAAACCACATCTCTGGTGCTACAAGTCTCTTCTTCATAATTCCGTAACAACCAAAAACTTGGCTTCTGTCTTTGGTGTGACTCTGTCACAAGACTAATTCTTTAACATTGTTACCTAAAAAATTAAATCGTACCATGAATTAAAAAAAAAAGCAAAACAAGCTACCTCGTGGTTGAGGAGGTAGATTTCACCTGGTAACCAGAGGTTGTCTTTGTTATTCACATTTATTTTTACTCCTATTTCCGTCTGTAGCGCTCGTTTGGCCTTGTGCCATACTAAGTTACACTTAGTAAATATCAATATATACAAACCAACATTTAAAAGATAGGTTTCGCTGTTCACCCCCGCCTCAAGTACGCACAAGCCCTTTCCTTTCTTTTTTTTATAAAAGTAGGGACATTTCTGCAAGTATATAAAGTAATATATATATATATATATATATATAATTTTATGTTTTAAGGTTTTTAAAGTTGTTCACCCTGTAGTGCGAGTCGCCTGATATTGAGAGACGAGAATAAATGTTGTGAAAATATTATTTCGTTAAGAAAAAAAATGCGATGAAAGAAAAGCCGGGGTAATCAGACTTGAGCAATGAAGAAGTTGAAATATATTCCAGATGCTGTAACCACGTCTCTACATCGTTTCTTCCAGTATTAACATGACGTGTACCACTTTCTTTTAAAAGCTCATTTTTTTTCTTTTCGTCCAATCTTTGATAGTTACAATGACAGAGAGTCTTCTCCTTCCTCACTTCACCACCACCTCCTCCTCCTCCTCCTCCTCCTGAAAATAGGGAATGGGACTCTCTGTCAGCCCTTAGCTCTTGACAGCCCCGAATCCCTATCCAGTTTGTCATTCGGTCTGCTTTGTAAGAGGAAAACCTTTGTAAGGAGTGATTTATGTAAAACTGCTTTTATAAAACTTTATGTAACTTTTAATGTACAGAAGGCTATAATATCCGTTAAATAAACGTACACACACAGATACACACACACAGATACACAAACACACACAGACATATATATATATATATATATATATATATATATATATATATATATATATATATATATGGTGTTTCAAAAATACTTTTACAAACTATGGGGGCAGGTTCCTCACACTAAACAAGGAAAAAAGTCTATATAAACATATATCCGCAAATCCTTCGTTTCTGAGTTAAGTTTAAAGATAATGTACGGTAGATGGCGCTGTGTTGCCATGTAGACTAGGTTACGTTTGTCATTCATGTACATTTGTGGCTAGTCTGTCTTCAACGTTTAATGTGTGTAGCAGTGAGTTAACTGAGAACGATATGAATATTCTGCCAAAACACTTGTCACACACATACATACATTTTAATATATTTATTGTTTATACATTAATATATATATATATATATATATATATATATATATATATTCAATTGTATGGATATGAGTTTGTGACCCTGGGTTTCACGCCTTTGCGATTTTTCTGAAGAAGTGTCGGCCGAAAAACGCTTTAAATCCACCATTTTTTTCTTAAACGAGATACTTTTGTATCTATTTTAACAGTGAAACGGGAAATATAATCCTTATATTTAAATATATATATCCCGATATATATATATATATATATATATATATATATATATATATATATATATATATATATATATATATCCCGAGATCCTCTCTGTTGCACAATATGTGGACTTGTATGCAAGTCACTAGCGGGACCGTAGTGTCACATACGATACAAACAGAAAAACTGAATGTAGTTGTCTCATTTGTCATTATCGACGGGAAAGTCCATCATGTATATATATATATATATATATATATATATATATATATATATATAGTTATCCACAGACAGACTGTTTCGTTGTTTCACAGCTCCTCAGTGTGGCTAGACGTCCGATGTATAATTATTATATGTTCATAATATATTTACCAGTAAAATTCGTAGTTTCTTTTTGGAATATCTAAAATTTAAAACGTTGTGAGAAAATCACATCATATTATAATCATTATTACTATTCCCTTATTATTTGAACAACTTTGTAAATGATTGACTGCGATAATCCGTGATTCCCTAGTCCGGTATTTCGATGGTTCGAAATGTACTAAATAAACTTGCTTCTGCTTAAGAAAAACCAAAACGTATCATGTCTGATGAATTGGATCGTGATTACGATTCCAATGTAATAAATTATAACCATGGAATATTAGTGTTTGAGCTTTTTTATTATATTATTGCTCTGTCCTGGACATTGAGTGCTACCT
The DNA here is from genome assembly GCA_963932145.1 of Acanthosepion lycidas. Lineage (NCBI taxonomy): Eukaryota > Metazoa > Mollusca > Cephalopoda > Sepiida > Sepiidae > Acanthosepion > Acanthosepion lycidas. The sequence continues at coordinate 2,767,932 of OZ010600.1, forward strand.
GGATTCTACCCTCTTGGAAATTTATATATATATATATATATATATATATATATATTAGGTTGGTGCAAAAATAATGACGTAATAATGTCGTTTTTTGACGTATTTTTAACGTCAAAAAACGACATTATTACGTCATTATTTTTGCACCAACCTAATATATATATATATATATATGTATGTATGTGTGTGTATGTATATATTTATACTTTATATATATATATATATATATATATATATATATATATATATATATATATATATATATGTGTGTGTGTGTGTGTGTGTGTGTATTAACCACTAAAGAACGTTAAACATAAAAATGTCTTTAATAAATAAATTGTCGGACTTTGTCCATTTCGTAATATATATATATATATATATATATATATGTATATTTATTGTTGTTGTTTTTGTTTTTTCAGCGTTAACGAAATTTTGCACGGTGAAAGATGGCTTCGAGTGGCAAATTTGTTGGAAATATGAGCCGCCTTCCTCACAGCGCTATGTCTACCACATTGAAATCCGCTCTGATATATACACACACAACAATTCTGTGGTTGGGGGTACGGAACATTGCTACAGTGCCGCACTGCTCGATGGCCCGGACAGTAAATACTTCTATCGAGTTCAAACAAGACTTGGTAATAACAGAAGCCCATTCAGCGAATGGAAAGAGGCTGGTAAGTTGATGGAATTTGGGCTTTTTTCATTCATTGATTAGTAGATTCTTTGTTTGCAATTTACAAACGAATAATTGTTAGTTTGCTTTTAGTGGAAAGACTGTGTAGCACCAATCGTGGAAATCTGGAGTTTACTCACGATCGAACATTAATTCTACCCCCCACCCCCAATAAATATGCCAAAACATTTTTATCCTCTATCATTGTAAGATCAAAGTTTAATCATCCAATCGTAGGTTTAAGGTTTTAATTAAGACTTTGCAGGGGTGCGGAAAGTGAATTTGGCGTGCTGAGTTCAATTTCGAGTCGATTCCGTTTTGTTCATTTCGCGCTAATACCCATGGAAAAGGCATGTGTCCATCTCCCTCCAGCTGTGGGTTAAATAACAGAACTGACTGGTTTCTTTTTCCATGAGATGGGAACCAGTCTAGGAGAAAGAAAATCTCTGATTTCAAAAACAGTCTGGCGAGAGGGATTCCGTCAGGCTACATTGCCCAAGGCACACCAGTTTTGCTATGGCTGCAGTACACATGTTGCCCTTATGATCCTAATGGGTTACGGGCGTCGTGTGTAAGTATAATAGAAATAGGATCAACACTGATGCTTTTTCGCCACTAAATGACAACTGTTTCTTTTGGGAGCGTGGAACAGGGGCAGAATCAATCAATTAAGTGCCATACGGGATAAACGCTTCGGCGATCATGTATCTTTCGATTTTTCCCGCAGTAAGTTGTCATTTCTTTCTATGGTAGACTGGTTGCCAGCCAAGGTTAAAGAACCCAGTCTGTCCTGATATTGAATCCATAGCTGGAGGGGGAGAAATGATGGATTCATATCTTACCTAAGAGTATTTGTGCATAAGTGAATCTAATGAACTCGATTGGAATTCGAACTCCGCTCTCCGAGTTCTCACTCCGAGCCGATATCCATTACATCACATAAATAATATCAGCCCTCCGCCTATATGAAAGTGAACGCCGAACCTTCCTCTCACAGATGAAGAGCAGCAAAAATATGGTTCTACAGAAGGATGCTGAGAATGCCATCGACGGAACACGTGAGCAATGAGGAAATTTTAAGAAAAATGGAAATAATTAACATCAGGAAGATACAGTTGAAATTTCAATGGCACATAATGAGGAAAGAAAGCTTGGAAAATCTGATACTCACAGGTGCAGATTGAAGGCAAGAGAGACAGTAGAAAACAATGCTTAACCTACCTAGCGAGTTTGGGTAAAAAGATGACAGAACATAGTTTAGGAAACATAACAAAAAGGCATTAATTAAGAGCTACAAAGGACAGGATATTGTGGAGAACCATGATCGCCTACGTCCTGAATGGGCACGGCATAAAGAAGAAGAAGAAGAAGAAGAAGAACCGTCTTACACCAGTTCCAATCTTTCAGGGTGCCTCAGAAACCATAGAGTTTTGCTTGATCCTTTGAATAGCTCGATAATCCTTCCTTTCCGAATGTTAGTGTTCGATCGCTCAGGTAAAGGCTTGGATTTCAAATGTTGCTTTTCAAGTTAAGTCAGTGCTTACTCCGCTATTTCCTTCAGTTTTGCTTTTTGCTGTACTAAATTATACTTAGCAAATAGCAATAGATCGTCTGCTGTTGTATGCAAAATCTACCCATATTTCCCGCTATATAAAGCACACAACTGCACTTTCAATTTAACGAACAGTGCGAATTTTTTCGGTTATTTCCACATCATTCCACCTTTAATGAAAATTGATGAATTAATTTCGTGCAGAAAATAATTTAACAGTTGTAAAAAGAAAAGAAATAACATTTCTTTTTAAAATATTTCATGCGAAAATTATTATTAAACTACTGACTTCGATTTCTCAAACAATAAAAAAATTTTTTGTCACCAGCAGCCGGAATAATTTCAAAATCATACTGAATAATTACGAGTAATTTTTTTCAAAAATGAGAAATTCCTTCCTTATAAAATTTTCCCTACCAAATCTGAAAGAAAATAATGTTTTATTACATTATGGAAGCACCAACTCTTCACATAAATATTTTTATCAGATTCAGGACAAATTTCAAAATCTTCTGATTTGATATTACATTTTCTTTTCATTTTTTTACTGAAATAATATCTTCTAGTATTTTTTTCTAGAAAAATATAAAATTACATATATTTATTTGTGATCGGCCACCAATTTTAAAAGTGTTTATGGTGTATTTTTGTACGGAAGATCAAATAGGAAATAATTTATATTGCTGGCATGGGAAAATAACCGAAGACATTCAAAATACTTAAAAAAGCTAATAATATTCAACGAATGATTTACTCATAAATAACAAATATACTCACGTATCATGGGACCTAATTTTCAAGCTTATTTGACTACAGTAAATGCATATATAGTTTGCTCAACGGCGTACATACGCTAATGTTATATCTCATGTATAATGCGACCCCCTTAAAATTAGCTTCAAAATTAGGTCTTCAAAAATCGTGTGATATGCGAGGATATATGTTATATATCTTTTTGTTTATATTTTAACATTATTTCCATTTTTAATAATAATTATATCATGATCATATATTTTATCCTGACGTCATCAGAGTATTAGAAATCTCTAACATTGTGGTATAAGACTTAAATGATGGTGAATAGCCTTATCTGGCGGGAAATAGTCATGTTGTAAAGTAATATGCTTCAGTGTTTTATTTTTGCTTTTGTAAAAACTTATCTATTGGACTTTTGTTTTTGTTTTTGTTTTTGTTTTATAACACGCATGTAAAAAGTTTTAAATGTGAACATTTGTTTTTACCCTCCCATTTACAGTTGACAAGGGTCCGGATTGCGAATTATTTGACCCCTGTCATGTCTTCAAACCCTGCAGCAATGGGGGGTCATGCATCGTTAAACCTAATTCCAGTTCTCATCTACAACATCGTTACATCTGCATCTGTCCCCACGGCTGGCAAGGGACCCACTGCCGAACCAGTGATGGATGCGCGCATACAAGTTGCTTAAACCAAGGAACTTGCATTATGGTGTCTCCCAATAAAACCAAGTGCAAGTGTCTCGAAGGATTTTTGGGTGAGTTATGTGAATTTGTCAATCATTGCTCTCAGAATCCATGTTTCCATGGCGGTACGTGCAGGATGCTAGCTAACGCATCGTACGAATGTCACTGTCCGCCATTTTACGTGGGATCGAAATGCGAAACGCTTAGTCCCTGCAACACGTCCAACTGTAATAACGGAGAGTGTATTACTGTCGATGAGAAAAACTTCTACTGCAAATGCGAAAAGGGCTACAAAGGCCAATTTTGTGAACTCTACAACCCATGTATATTGTTCAACCCCTGTGAAAACAACGGCACTTGTGAGCCGAGTAGCAAAACACCGGCCAAATACATCTGCAAATGTAAAGAAAATTACATCGGGGCAAACTGTTCCCAGCTAGATCCTTGTAAATTTATCCACTGTGAAAATGGCGGCACTTGTTCTATAAGTGGAAAACCTGGTCAGCACTGCAAGTGTCTTCCAGGTTTTATTGGTGGTGAATGCCAGCGAGAGGATAAATGTTATCGTAAACAACCGTGTAAAAACGGGGCCACTTGCATCATGAACCTTAATGACACTTTTGTTTGCCATTGCACCAACGGATTTACAGGCGACCATTGCGAACTTATCGATCCATGTGCTTACGGATCGTGCAGTCCCAAAACGTCCCGCGGTTGCATTCGACTATCGGACACTAAATACCGATGCAGCTGCACAGAAGGCTACACGGGTGACTTCTGCGAAACTGCCATCTCCAGTTGTCGCGAAAACCCCTGCAGAAACAATGGCTCATGTATTGTGAGTATTAATGCCACTGGATACCAATGCTATTGCATACCTGGCTTTTACGGTGTACATTGTGATGAAATGGATTCTTGCAGAAATCATGATTGTAAGAATGGCGCCACATGTCGCAGCCTTAACGATGGAACCTTTCGATGCCACTGTCCGGTTGGATTTTCCGGAACCCGCTGCGAGACTCTAACTTTCTGTTCGAGTTCTACATGTTTGAACGGAGGCAACTGCAGCAACGGCGCGCGACCAAATGACACTATTTGCTCTTGTCCCCAGGACTATTACGGACAACAGTGTGAATTCTTCAACCACTGCACTACCGACAACAACGCCTGCTTGAACAAAGGAACCTGCGTGATAGATTATACATACAGCTATCGTTTTAAAATTCCACGAGGGAGTTCGCAGGCTTTTTTGAAAAATATGAAGATTAAAAAAAGGAGAAGATATAACCGCGCGGTAGAGAATGTAAAAAAAGGTGTCAAAAATGGATTCCGTTGTATTTGTCAGGATGGCTTCACGGGTCAATTTTGCGAAAATCCTCCAAAAGATGTAGATTGCGATAAAAAGAATAAGTGTGCAAATGGAGGCACTTGCCTGCCGACAGGTGTTTGTCGCTGCCAATCCAATTACACAGGAAACTACTGCGAGCAGCTCTTAAATGCATGCTATTCTAGACCTTGTCTCAACGGTGGGTCTTGTAAAGTCCAGCTCGGCGATAACGGATTTACTTGTAGCTGCATGCCTTTTTTTCAAGGTAAGCTGAAATGTTAAATATTTGTACTTTCTATAATCGTCTAGACGATCTGCTAACACTTCTCCCTCTTCTGAATTTACTAAACATCACCTTTTATTCAACTAATTTATGCAACTCTCGTTTATTTATCGCTAATGATTCTGATTTTTAACCATCTAATCAAAAACGTCAACAAAGAAAGATCAAATCGAGTCTGTTTCTCTTAGACTCTTCGTTACCCGTTAATAGACAATAGTATGAATTAATACGAAAACTCAATTAAGCATATATATTCTTAAAGCCCTGTCCATTCAATATGTAGGCGATCATAGCTCTCCACGAATTTTCTTTATTGTCATGACTTCTGGGATAATAGTGCTTTTTTCCGTTCCCATCTCCAGTTTTGAATACATGAAGTCGGGATGTCGACTAAATGATAATACAAACTGGTTTCATAAATAACACGAAACTTGAATCTTTCATTGTTTAACATTACATCGCATTCAACATCAATTACTCCTAGCCAGTTTGTGGGAGTGCAAAGCCCTTATCTGAAATATGGACCTTACATTGTCCGCCTAAGATGTTTGATAGAATACTCAACCCCTCCCTAAGGGAGTTTATACAACTGCGTTTATTACAAATCTTCCCCACGCTTACAAAAGATGGATGCTGGTGTTAGGTTAGGTATTTCTCTATTCCGGGATACGTAGCAACTCTAAGTGAACTCTGCATCCGGTCCCATTAGCGATCAGCCGTGAAATAGAGTGCAAACTAATTCTAGTCTGGCTTCTACTCAAGGCTAAAAATCCAAGTCTGACTTGTTATTTAATCCATAGCTGGAGGAAATATATTCATAGCTTTTTCAAAGGCATTAGTGCCTAAGTGAACATAACTGACTAAGCCGGAACTTGAACTCTGCTCAGCGATTCCTCTCACCGCGCCTGTAATCGTTAAGCGACTCGCAGACTTTCTTCAGTGTGGACTGTAAATAAAATTTAAAAAAAGAAATAAAGTTAGAGTCACGTCACCGAATTTAATAAAAATAGATTTTTTCGGTGAACTCTTGGCGCATTGGATAAGTTGTTTCTCTCATTGTAGTGTTTGTAGTAAACGGAGAAAAAAATTATAATCACTATTTGATCTACGTTTAACAGCACTTATCCGGAAGTTGGAAACGTAGAATAAAATAGACAGGCCTTGTGGTACTATTATCTTGTTTCGATTAATATTGCTGTCCAAATATACCTTCTTCTTCTTCTTCTTCTTCTTCTTCTTCTTCTTCTTCTTCTTCTTCTTCTTCATGTAAAATCGCTACACAATTGCAGTCATGTTTCGACGTATACCAATGCGTCTCCTCAAGCGATTGCAATATCCTAAAATAAATAATATTGCTCTACTCTGTATTGAGCACTCTTTTAAATTAAATGTATGAACGCTGGAATTGTACTCTTTTCGTTCTCATCTTACCGGAAAATAGATAGATAGATAGATAGATAGATAGATAGATATGATAAAATATAGTTTTAATCTATGCTATATTTATGGATTAAAGTGTTGCATATCAGAGATAAAGCGTATGTAAATATAGAAATGGACATTGAAGTTAACACCTAGAGGAGGGGGTCCGTTTCATGCTCAAAGTAAACTCGCTATATTCAGACATAAAATGACAAGAGAAAAAAGGATCTTAAAAACAAAACTAGGCTTCCCTATTTGAAATAATCTGAAAACTTTCAACTACTTAAGAAGACAAGTAAAAATACCCTGAAAACTCTTTAAGTATCGCTTTTCTCTAATCAAATTCACATGAACGCGCGCTTAGTGAGATATGCTGTTTACATTTTATTCGCTAACCCTATTGAATATAAGAATCATGACCTCTGATCGTGACAACCATTGAGCATCTTGAGTCATGTTACGATGCTGTAGACATTACAGTCTTCTCCATGTAGCTTGTCCTTTCTGGACATGGACTATCATGGCTCTTCATGACTTCCTTTCCTTTGTAGCTCTACGTAACTTTTGTTTTATATCTCTTAATCCTTGGAGATCTTTTCTGTTAATTCACACCAAAATAAAAATATATATTTACTAAAATTCACACCAAATTCTCCCGGAGTGGGGGCCTTCCATTGCATTAACCAAGGCGATCGCCCCAAATGTGTTTGATTCGGGTACGCTATTTCTAATTTTCTATTGATTGTAATAAATTTCTTGAAAGTACCTCGAATATGATCCACACTTACAAAATGTGAATAACTCCCTGATTTTTCATTCTGAGGGCTAGAGTTGTTGCTATATATCTATATCTATCTATCTATATATATATATATATATATAGCAACAACTCCAGCCCTCATCAACCTATTCGACTCCAGCCCTCATCAACCTATTCAACTAAACATGATGCTAAGTTGAAAATATTAGCACATAAGAGATATGGAGGTACAGCGGAACCTAATTTAAATAATATTGTAAATTTGTCTTCTCATGAGTTAACTGAGCTTGAATCGTTTGTTCTTGCTCATGGGTTGGATTTTTGTATTCCACCCTCTATGCCTGATAAGAAGATTTTTTCTGAGTTCGAGGTCTTCTATGCTCAATTAGCAAGACTTTCACCTATTTCTGCTGGTGCGGTTTGTGATTTGAAAGCCCAGTTAAATAATTCTGCACACATGTTTGCTAGTTCCTCTGTTGCTTCAGCTGAATTGAAATGGAAAGCTGAGTATCAGCGAGTTGTTAATTCCTTGAGGAATAATTGTGATCTTATAATCATCAGACCAGATAAAGGGGCTGGTGTTGTTATTTTAGATCGGGCAGATTATGTGGCTAAGATGTCTTCAATTTTGGAAGATACTTCAAAATTTATAAAGCTAGGATCTGCTAATACGTGTGATGCAACTGCCTCAGGTGAAGTAAAATTTCAAAAACTACTCCTGAAGTGGGTAAAGACTGGGGTGCTTTCACAAGAAATTTCCAATGAAATTCGACCGTCTGGGTCAATTCGTCCCCAGTTGTATAGACTTCCAAAAATCCACAAGGATGGTGTACCATTAAGACCAATTTTGTCAATGGTTGATTCAGCCCAGCACAAGTTAGCCAAATGGTGCTCATCGTTTTTGGAACCAGTGTTGCAGCGCTTGAGTGGATTTTGCATAAAGGATTCTTTTTCCTTTGTTGACCCTATCCGAAATTTGTCTTCTTCAGGTATGTTTATGTGTTCCTTTGATGTCTGTTCCTTATTCACCTGTGTCCCTCTTTTGAAAACAATTAATATTTGCTGCGATTTGTTTTATCGCAGTTCTTTGTCTCCATCGAGTATTTCTGAGTCTGTACTTGTGGAATTGATGAAATTTGCCACGTCGTTTGTCGAATTCAGTTTTAATAATACCATTATTACCGAGTTTTAATAATACCATTGACGGGGTTGCTATGGGTTTCCCTTTGGGTCCGACACTTTTGTTGGCTTTCACGAAGAGAGAATACGTAAGAATGTACTTTGTCCTCAACTGTATTGTCAATATGTTGACGATACTTTTTGTTTATTTAATAATGTAGTTGAGGCTGATCAGTTTATCTCTTTTCTGAATCGTATCCATCCAGCGCTAAGGTCGAGAAGGAATCCAATTTTCAACTTGCCTTCTTGGATGTCTTAGTACATCGGACACCGACAATTTTTCTCACCTCTGTTTACAGGAAACCAACATTTGCAGGGTTATATACGCGTTGGGATTCCTTTTGTCCTGAAAAACGTAAGATAAACATAATTAGAACCCTAGTTCATTGGGCATTAATGATTTCTTCAGAGTCTTTCTTGAATGATGAAATCAATTTTGTTAAGGAAACCTTATGTGTCTTAGGATATCCCCCACCTGATACTGTTCATTCGGTTATCCGGAACAAGATTGAGGAGTTCAGCAAGGTCAAAAATTGCTCTGTTTATCTTAGATTGCCCTGGATTGGATCCAAGTGTGAAAGTATAATAAGGCAGATTTCAGCTAATGTTCGGCGTTGTTTTTTTCTCGGCTGAGGTTCGTATAGTTTTTCAAACCCGGCCTATGTTTCGTTCTGGGTGTAAGGATGTTCTCCCTCCCCATCAAATTAATTCTATTGTTTACAAATATAATGTAGTTGTGGTGCTGACTAAATAGGGAGGACAACTCAACGCCTGGACATGAGAATTAAACAACATATTCCCACTAAGATCAGCAATCACACCTTGTCTTTGAATGGACGTGTCCCAAATGCCTGTGGTTCCGCCATATGTAGGCACTTCTTAAATAACAGAGGGTGTAGCACTAATTTTAGTTGTGACTGGTTCAGTGTTCTGTCCCGGTCACACTCTTTATTTCACCTCAAGGTTCAGAAGGCACTTCATATCGGGTTCTGCAAGCCTTCCCTGTGTAAACAGCGTCAATGTTTGTTGGGGCTCGCTGTTATTTGTCTCTAGCTCCTTGAGCTCATAAATTTTTTTCTTCCCCTTTTCCTTCTCATTGCACATTTGAATCTCCCGTGGAGGCCTGAAGAGCGAGAGCAAAACCGGTTGTTTCGCTTTTAATATATCTAGTAATATTAAGCTTCACACTTTTATTTTTATATATATATATATATATATATATATATATATATATATATATATTGTTGCGCACCTAGGTAGCACTCTCTCTTTAATACATGTTTAATTAAAAATGACTCGCAATATAATTCTTTTATGTTTTTTATTGTATTTTTTATCGAATGCAAACAAGAAATGCTTTGCTAAACTTAAATTTGTTGAAACGTTTGTTGATTTCGAGCACTGTCGACTAAACCATTTTGAACCATTTTCAAGGATCTTTCTTATACTATGATAATAAATGGTACCTAATTGCTATCGTAGGCTATATAAAAATTGGTGAAAGTAGATATATTTTTAATTTCCAAATACACCAGTACTAGCCGTTTTTTCCGACGAAAACGAACCATTAGATAATTATGTTGGACACACCACCAGCTGTCTGTCAAAACGTTTGACTCTATGTCTCTCTGGCCAGAGCTCAATACGGACGCATTTACCAACCTTGATACAGGCCGCTTCAAAAGTAGTACCTTATATTTTATTTTTCTTATGTTGGCCCACATCGTCAGGAGGGGGGGAGGCTAATAGGATGGCGGCAGAGTTGAAACAGTGAAAAAAATGTAGGGTCGCTTCCACTGATTCCGATTTTTACGAACGCGGTATGCAGGTCCTTTTTTATAACTGACGAATATTACATATAATTACGTATAATTACGTATAAGAATAGTATTTTTAACTGAAAACTTGCTCTACGCAAAGATGATATTGTTCAAGCTCTGTTTTATTTTCCGTGAAAATAAATAGGAGGCATTACTTTCGGAAAACCTTCTTATATGAGTGTGTGTATTTTACATACGCTTTCAATTTCAGTATTTTAGAATTGTCGGCCATTTGTCTTTTTTGCCTTCTATTATTATGGCTGGTGCTAACCTCCAGGAGAATGACTTGTTGTGCCTTCTCGGGGTATCGTTTTCCGCTGACATGAAGTGGAAAGATTAGATTGAATCAATTGCTAGGTTTGCTGCTATGAAAGTTAGTTCAGTGTTGTGCTAGATCATTTTTCGCGACAGAATCTATTTTACACATTTACAAGTTTTGTGATATCAACGAAACACTCGTTTCCACTTTTGTAATGTCAGCGAATACTCGTTGTCACTTTCGTAATGCTCGTTGTAGTAGAGACTTTGTAATCGCAGATACAACTACAGTAACGCCGTTGAACAATACTAGTGTCAGACGCCTTCGAATAACACTCGCACTAATAGTACTTGCTCGATAATACTCGCTTGATTAGTAACCACCGAATAGTGATCTGTGTAGTGATCAGTATAAACAAATAGTATAGTGAATAGTATAGAGAATAGCGATCCGTATAGTAATAGAGGATAGTGTAGAAATAGCGATCAGTATAGTAATAGAGGATAGAATAGAAATGGTGATCAGTTAGACGCTACGCTGATTCCCATACATACCTTTCCTTTGTCATCACGTGATCTACTTATTCAAAATGGGATCACCTCTGTTTGCTCTCTGGTGAGCTGTGTTCAAACTCCAGTGTCGGCAACGACAATTTATTACTGTATAACAATAAGTCTATCATTCGTCCATCCATTCACTATTGCTGTCACATGTGGTCTGCTGCTTCTACAATGTATTTACAGATTTAGAGAGAAACAAGTTCTGATATCAAGGGTAGGATTTTCTCTTCGGGAATTTCTGGAATGAGACTGTATGAATGTCGGCCCTGTGTATTATAATATTTTCGACTTTATATGTTTAAAGCAAAATATTGAATAAAAGAAACAATTTTCTGATTCTGATATTTTTAATGTCATCTCCTTTCAGGATGTTAGCGATAATGACACTGTACATTTTCCTTTTCTATATTATCTATGTATTGCCTTGCTTTCTTAATTAAGATTTTCCTTCTTTAGACTGATTCTCACTCAAGGCTAGAAAGCCCAGTCTACCCTGTAATTTAACCCCTCGCCGAGACTCATGTCTTTCCCAAAGGCATTTATACGAAAGTGGATGCAACAGACTAACCTGGAAGTTGAGCTCGGTTCGCTGATTCCAGTTTTTCTTCAAGTTTTGACTTGATTTATTTTTCGAGAGGGCATAGTTGGCATCGGTTCTTCGAGGAGAGAAGAGGATAGAGATAGAGAGAACGAATGTGGGTCAGTTACTCATTTCCTTCACGGGGTGACTTATCGCCCTGCTGAAACCTCGTAAAGTCATCTTGGAGAACAAGACCTCGGACAACATCAGAGGTCTTGATTTCTCTACTGCCGCAACCGTACTGCCTGTTTTCACGCGTTTTTTTTTCGTCTTATATTAAAAACAGAAACATGTCCTTTACACTCGATTTCCTATATTACACACTCTTAATCTATAAAAATTGAAACATATAATTATCTTTAAAATATTATCTTACAATAACAACAGCTTTGTATTCCTACTTCAGAGAGATGGTTGACATACGTGATTGGAGAGCTGTTCACTCGTGTAGTGAATTTTATCCTAAGTAGATTAACAATTATTGCCGTCTTGTATCAGGCTAAGGAGAGATTAGTAAATATCTACAGGTCTAAAAAAATAACAGCGAATTAAATTATATAAAATTATCTTTTATTAAGTATTAATTTCTGTTGTCTTGTTATGCATATTTCACTGTTCACTTTCTATTCACCCAAACACTCTGTATTACACGTATTTGCATGACATAATAAACTATTCAGCTGAGTTCTACAATGGGCACTGAAACCTGAAATAATCAATTTTCTCTTTTTATTAGAGTCTAAACACTCCAGACTACAAATATCCCAAAATATTTTTCTTAAAGTATATTTCCGTGTATAAGGCGATCTTTAGTTAAGATGAGGTAAAAAAATATAGAACATTTTCATGAATTTATCCTATAGCTGTAGTATAAGACAACTGTTTATTGATTATATAAAGATGATGCTAGTGGAAATGTTACTTTCTGTATCCTTAAAAATTCAAAATAAATGAAATAAAACCAATTCTATATCATGATTTTCCTACACACATCTCCCTAAAATGGAAGTCATTGTTTTGTTTACATTTCATCACATGATCTCTTACTGGTTTTTCTTCTTCTTTTCCTATATCTAAACAGTTACAAACAACCTGGTATACTAATGGCCATTTACTTATACTTTATCAACAATCACAAAATACCGCTAATAACAGTATGATAATGTACAAAATAGTAAATTCAACTTTCAACATTTGTTTTAATTAAGTCTTTTATTCATTATTGAAAGTTTACCAAAGGATAAAGGTTGTTGTGAATGCAATCATAACTCAAAGTTTACATTTTCTCAGTTTGCATGGATACAAGTTGATTTCATTGATACGGAATTATTCTTCGATGGCAGCAGCTTTATTTCGTATCCAAGAATTTAATTTCTTCTTTGCTGATCACTTCCTTTATGAGGATGGCGTTGATGACTAAATTCACCGCCAACGTGCAGGTTCAGGACTAGAAGTTTCCAGTTTCACCAAAACCTGCTCCCGTCATCTATTCCCTATCGCCCTTTGGCTTTACAAGAGTTGGTTGAAGGTGAAAGAAAATCAGAGTAGAAGAAAATGCTGATGGCGTGAACTTGTTTAAGGTGAACCTCAACTTGCCAGGAAGTGACCCACAGACTTGATTTCATGACATTTCTCTGCGGCACATATGGAATGAGACATGCAGAAATTGCAAAAGATTACCGCTGACTCTGCTATAATTTTGATTGACGCCATCTGTAGCATGTCCGTCATGCGTAGCCCTTTTCATCCGCTAGTTCAACCGTTGAGATCTGTTTTAATCATCATCCGCTTGCTCCACCGTCGGGGTCTTTGGGGGTTGGTCGCGCTTAGTCTAAATCTAAGACTAATCCGTAGTAATACATGAAAAAAAAAGCAATTTAGATTACAAATTTCAAAAATTTTTCATTTTTTTTTAATTTTAAGAGATCCAGTGATACGAGCATGTTTTGTTTTGGCTTACGTAGGAGGATCAGTTTACAATGAATTTTCATAGCAAACTAGTGCCCCCGATTAACTTTTATAATATTTAATATAAAAATATTTTAGATATTCGTGGTCTACAGTTCTTAATCTATATTAATATGTAAAAGAATTGCGAAGGAAATGATTCTTTCTGCCTATTGTACAACTCGACAAACTATTCTAAAGATATGCCTAACTTTCTGAAATTTCGTTTTACCTCATTTCTCTTTTACGAAAGATCTGCATAAGTACACCTTGTCCCTGATATCCGAAATGACGTTAAACGAAGAATCAATTACCGTTTTATATTGGGTTGGATTTTTGAGTGTTCCTACACCCCCAAAATAATCTATGTTTGTTTGCCACAATAGCAATGATCAATATTTCTATTCGGCTTATGGAGAAGCCTTTAAATACGACGATATGCTTGACCGCTGAGCCTTACTCATTTTTCTATCTACCAGTTCTTTGAAGGCAGTGAAACATCTTGACAAAGGTGCCACAATGCGTCCATTAAAAATGAGAACATATTTTTCTGCAACCCATTATAGCGCTGTTAACTGTAGCACAATTGTGAAGGTTATTTTGGGAATCTGAGAACGCTCAAAATATTTTTTGTTTCCGATATTTATTAATGGTAACATTTTTCGCCATTTTGGCTTACGTTCATAGAAAAGCTGTACATTTTGATAGCGCGGGAAAACCCCATACGACCCAATTCTGTATTGTTTTTTTACTTGTTATGTAACACTCTCAAGTCTCTTTCTATACAAAACTCTGCACGAATCTGTTCTTTCCTTTTTACGACATGCAAATGACTTTGCCTCTTTCGTATTCCTGATATTTTGTAAACATCTTGATCAATGTAGAAAGGATTTTTCATTGAAACATGCTATCATAATTTGATTGGAATTACTTGACAGACTACACATCTTGACATACTAGATAACATTTCTCGCACAAAAGTAAACTGTTGCCAAGGAAAAGCAAGTTTACACAAAAAAAATAATTTTGTAAAATTAAAAATAAATTTTTGTAACTCAAAAGTAAAATTTTGCAAATGTAAAGTTATTTAAGAAATAATTATTTTTTCATAAAGTTATTAGAGTTTGAAATAATACCTTCAAGATATATATATATATATATATATATATATATATATATATATATATATATATATATATGAATAATTGCAAGGTGGATATAAAGGGAAAGAGGGCTCAATGTATGAATAGAGCAAATAATAATAATAATGAAAGCCAAGTCCTTAGAAATCCATCTTTTCTTTCCCTTTCTCTCCTTCTCTTACTCTATCTTTCCCCTCCCCACGTCTTTATATCTGTCTCTATCTTTCCCTTCCCCCATATAAAAAAAACTTATGTTAAAAACTCATTTTTCTCTATCATCTAACCCTTATTGGCTTTTTTTTTTGCTTTGCTTGTGTCTGGATGAATTTAAAATTCATTTATTGTCGTAAAATCTTTTGGTCTGAAGAAATGGGATCTGACCCCGTGATATAAATTATTACCAATGGATTTCTAAGGACTCCGCTTTCATTATATACATATATATATATATATATATATATATATATATATATATATATATATATATATATATGTATGTATGTATGTATGTATGTATTGTTTACTTCGAAAAATATTTTACTTTTCATTTACCAAATTTTACTTTTGATTTGAAAAAATACTTTCGGTTGGTGAAAATTTACTTTTCATCTATAAGATTTACTTTAATCTGTGAAAGTTTACGTTTTATCTGTAAAAAAATACTTTTCATCTATAAAAAGTTAATTTTCATCTGTAAAAATTAATTTTTCAACTGTGTAAATCTACTTTTCATCTCTAAAAATTTGCTTTTCTTGTGTGAAGATTTACTTTTCATTTGTAAAAATTTTCGTTTTATCTGTAAAATTTTACTTTTTATCGATAAAAAAATACTTCTCATCTGTAAAAATTTATTTTCATCTATAAAAGTTTACTTTTAATCTGTAAAAATTACTTTTCCTCTGTTAAAAATTTACATTAGCAAAAATTTACTTATCGGCGAAAAATGTTGCATAAAATTTGTCAAAAGAAATTGTAGTCGAACAGGAAGCTACAAGGCAAAATGCATGGTTTGAGGAAATTGCTTGCCGCATCTAATTAGCATACACACAAAAGCCTCCATTCATTTAATAACGTTTATTTTGTCTTCTGGCCATCGGTAAACTTTTTTTCCTTGAAAACTCTAAGCATTTTCTCCAGTTATTTGCAATGTTTTTTCTACAATAAAACCATTATCATTATCTGTAATAATTCAATTAATTCTTCATCACTGATAATCCTTTTGCCTGATTTTCAAAATCTAACAAAAACCAGTTGCCGTAATTTACGACTTTGATTTAATTTTCATGTTATTTTCTTTTATTGCTAATATTTGTTTTGTCGCCATGTTAATCAATCACAATTATGATGTATTTGCTTCTTAAATATATCACTGATTTCATAAAGGATCATTTAGAAATGTTAGAAGATTATATTTGAAATAATTAAGTATTATCTTTTTTAGAAATAAATCTCTTATTGCCTTAAAATATATAAACGCCTATTAATAGCGTTTTTATATTACATTCTGTTCAAAACATAAAATAATATTTGATTTAGGGACTAAAATAAAAATATTTTAACTTCCTGATATATTTTAGTTGAAACAGTTTTATCCTGTATATCTTTCGCCTGGTAGCACCGATTCTACGAGATTAGTGAAAACTACCAAAGTTGCAATTTTAGCTCTTTTTTTTTTTTTTTAAGATAAATATTGTTATCAAATATAAAAGCGTTACACTTGGTATCGAGTACTTTTTATATATGTAAATGTATATTTTGTACATAAATAAAATATCCATTCCTGGATATGACAATAAACTACAACCGGAAATCTAGAAGAGTATGAAACCAACTCTTAATTTCTGTTGTTCGTAGGTTCACCTGTTAGGACCCTAGCTATGGGCAAATAGTGAACTCTTAAACTGGGGTCAAAATACAATGAAAGTATAAAAATACATTTTTATAGTAAAATTTACAGCAATAGATTTTAATAGCAAAAAAATTACCAAAGCTCCCAAGAAAACTAAATTTCGGCTTATCACGTTGAAACACCTGTTTCCATACGGTCACCGAATTTAAGCAACGTCGAGCCTGGTCAGTACGAATATGGGTGTCCGCCTGGGAATACCAGCTTCGATATGCAAGTGGTGCATAGGATAATGACTCGGAATTGTTAATCGGTGGACCGAGTTTCAATTCCAGTCCGGTTTGTCATATTCACTTAGGCGCAAATACCCTTGGGAGAGATATGAGTCTACCTCTTACCCCCACCTATGGGTTAATTAGTAAGACTTTCATTACTAAATCATTAATATCTCAAAAATTCTTACAACCTAAAATGTTTTCTTGTTTTAAATAGCCTGCAGAAGAATAATAAGCCGTAACAAACGAATCAATCATATTCGATACATAAATAAAATATATAAAGACATATTTTATTAGATATATGCATGTTATTTATGTAACAAAATTCTAGCTTTTAGGGAGGAAATTTGGCAAAGTGTAAATGCTTGACTTAAGTATTTTGATATTTTAATTGATATTTTAATAGGACCTTTTAGCTGATATTTCAATATGATATTTAATTGATATTTCAATTGATATCTTAATATGGTATTCTAATTGATATTTTAAAATGCTATACAAGTCATGGAGGAGTAATGGTTAGCGGCTCGGATTGAGGAATCGGAGAGTTCGAATTCCAGTCGAATCTATTACATTCACTTACGTGCTAATACCCTTGGGAAAGGTATGAATCCTCTTCTTCTCCCCCAGCTATGGGTAAATAGACCGGCAACTGGTCTACCTACTGCGGGAAAGAAACCTGTCTCGCATCCTAAGTGTGTATCACGCATGGCACGTAACTGACTGATACAAGTTGAGAGTTAAATATTGTTTAAAAGAAAATACACTGATTTCTATAGTAAATCTCGATTTACAGAACTAATTATGGGTAAAGGTATGTACCTTAAACGCGATACATTCTTCATTTCGTAAAGAAAAAGCTCGATTTCTAGATCACCGCATTTAGTGAACATCATTTTGTTAAATCCAAAAGTATTTGATATTTTATACAGTTTTGAGTAATAATGGTCATTTGTATGTTGATTACATACAAATGACTAAATAGTAAACAAAATACAGTATAAAATATCAAATAAAACAATAGTTCATAACTTTCCTTGTCCATATTGAGAGGATTTTTACAAGAGATACTGTTGATATAATCTGCACTGAAGGATAGAAAGTTTCTAAAGCTTCATGCGTAAATAATCCTAACAGTTTTGACGGGTAGTATACAAATATGTTTGTCATCATTGGCTTTTAAGACCAACTTGTATTTTTCGATACCAAGTTGCTATTTTGATTGTTTAATTTTACTAAGATTTAATGAAATCTGAGTTGTCTAACCTACCTTAGAGTTTTATCAATTATATATTTCATTTCAAGCTAATATTATGGCTAACGAGTTTGACATGTACTTAGTAAACTTACACGGACTTGATGAATACTGTTGTCCTAGCATTTATCGAAATTCGTTCAGTAAAAATAAAAGGTCACTTCGTTATAGCCAATGGGATCCATGAGTTTTTCTTTAAATGCCTTATTCCTTAAATTGAGGTTTTCAATTCATAAAATTGCGGCACAAGAATAGATTGTTTCTTAGTTCATTTTTTGATATTTTATTAATTTTCTAGATGCTAGTGTCAAGTTCATAAACTCTATTCTGCTGACAGACTCCATAACTAATTCCAGTCATGTGAAAGAGTTAATGGATGAGATCGCAAATTTTCCACATTTCCTGCTCGTTTGAAGGTGACCGATCGCCTTGAACGATCCTTGCTTTGAACAGAAACTTGACTGACTTTGAAACTGGCACACCCTCTTAAAAGCCTGTGTTCTACCTAAAATGATGAGTCTGACGAAGCATTTTGTAGGTTTCAGTAACAAAAGTTAATGTCGGCGCATCGTTCGAATTATCTCTGCCGTTATAAAGATGGGACGGCCATCAAGTTACAAAACTCAAGTAATTACTAAATTCGAATAGATATAGTCAAGGCTTATCGACAGAGTGGTTTAGAACTCTAGGTTCTATTGAGCGTTATTGACCGTGAATAACAAATTGCGTTAAAAAGTTAGTGATGGCCATGCTCTTTAAACGAGTAGACAGATATATATCAAGAAAACTTCGCTTATAAGTAGTGAACATTTAATAAAACTTAAAATAATAAAGTTGTTTTGAATATGACCCCTGTGGAAACCAGTGTTCAACATTGAGGTAATGCGTTGCATGTCATCTCTGGATTGTGATGATCTATCAGCAATTTTGCAATAGAGAGGTTTCCAAGTTGTAACCCTGAAGCAACAAATACAATTGACGTGAAACTTTTTCTTTAGGTTTCTTTACTCCCTTTATTTTCGATTGCGCATATTCTAGATATCGGTTCTTGGAGGAAGCGAGAGAGAGATGTAGACAGAGGTGAAAGGATGTCAATAGATCGGCTTCTTCTTGGCTTATCTCTCTGCTGAAATCACGGCACGTAAAGATATTTTAGAGAGAAAGGCTCGGACAATATTAGAGTTCTTGATTTCTCAACCGTTCTGCCCGTTTACGTGCATTTTTCCGTCTTATATTTTAAAAAAAACTAAGACAATCCATCACTGCCAGTATTTTACGCCCACGGAGTTCAAATCTCCCCAATTCAGTTCGAGTCGTCAAAGTTCTGACCGGTATGGTAGAGTCTGGAATTACATTCGCCACACTTATCATTTTGCCATTTCTGTCTAGCCTACGCAATTCTGTAACAGATGACGCAAGCAAACACAAAAAAATAAAAGTGAATTCTCAGTTGAATATCCGTTTAAAGTTTAGCAGATTAAAACCAGACCGTTTTCCTTACGGTTCGAAGAATTCTTCAGCACAAAAAATGCTAATTTTGTATAATTAAACCTCGTGTTTCAAAAACCTATTTCGAAGTTGTTCTTTTTTTTTTTAATGCTTTACGTGACTTTCATTTCACACTCGGCAACTTTTAGTAATAGCCTTGGTTTACAATTTAAGAAGTCGGGACTTTGTTCCTATCTGACAGAAACAACTGTTTCACTAATAATATTGGCATAAGCATGGTTGGCTTGAGGTTAAAATAATGAGTAACTTCTACGTTTTCGATAAATCTTGCATATGTGACGTTAACTTTATTTACGCGACTAAAATATTTTTTATCTCGATTTCTTATGAGTCACCATTATTTACATTTTGACTATTGTCTTTATCGTTGTCATTATTATGATGTTGTTATTATTATGACAACGTTTCAGCCGTTGTGGAGGTTACCCGGATCAAAAACACTTGACAATGGCCGGAGAATACAACGACTGAAATGTTTAATTATAAAAACAAATATTAGGACAATAATCTGAATTAAAAAATATTCGCATAAAAATTTATGCTATCCAACAGATTTTGTTAATGTCATCTTTAAAATCGTAAAGCAGAGTTGATATCATCCCTAAATAAAAGAAGCTGGGAAGAGCCGGTTCCCTCTTCTCCCACTTCCTTTAATCCAATGACCTATATACACAACCCACTAAAGCATAAATCTTACAATGTCTATACAGTGTAGGGTCCTATGTCCACAGTATCTGAACACTATTGCCCTATAAATATAGCAAATTTTAAGCTACACCCTTGTGCAAATTGAAACAAAACGAATAATTCCGTTATTATTTACTTTTTTTTCGTATTTTTCCAATGAAATATAACCCAGTTCACATGTTATTACTTCGTATATCCATTGCACGAAGTCGTTCCTTGCAGATTGACCACAGATTCTCGATTGGGTTTAAAGTCTATAGTACTTTGATTTGCTCCTTGATAAGTGTGTTCATGCAGCGTTACAATTTTCGTAAACTTCTCTGGGGTAATGTCCATCGCAGACAATGGCCGTAGGATAACTAATCGACAGTCGAGACAATAGTGACTGAGCGTTATAAAAATTTGATACAATCAAGGATGACACAAATGACCTAATCTGAGGAAAAAATAGAAATCGGTTGCATCCTGACACTCCAGTGGGTCTAAAACTGACCTTATGGTGAAAGAAAGGAAACTAAAGCGGTTGTTTCAATTAAATTACGAAAGTGTATACATGTGTGTGTGTGTGTGTGTGTGTGTGTGTGTGTGTGTGTGTGTGTGTGTGTGTGTGTGTGTGTGTGTGTGTGTGTAGAAATTCAGACATAAATAAAATCTATCTGTAAAATAACAGTATCAATGAAGACGAAAGAAAATTATTTACGTTTCGTCCCTGAAGGGCTTTATCACATTTACCACAGCGGACGAAGCGCGTCGGCAAGGAAAAGTTTACCTTTTATTTTTAGTCATCTTAATATAATATCAATCAGCTAAGTGACAAATTATATATATATATATATATATATATATATATATATATATATATATATATATATATATATACGGGTTAAGTGCTCAATATCAGGAATAAAGCGTATGTGGCGACAATCTGTTTCATGCTAAACATAAACGTTTAGCATGTGACAAACTGTCGCTTCTGGGTGTTGACTTCAATCTCCACTTTTATATACAGGGTGTCATCGCATCCTGTATAAATAGTCGCCATTTTATATTTTTAATTTCAAGCATGCGCGTTGTTTGTTTTTGATTTTGTCGACAATACAATATGATAGGGTCAGTCGGGCACCATCGGTTAAACAAAGAACACCATGACGCAATTCACTCAGCCAAAAATTTGGAAACGACATGTTGTACTGCTTGGCTTTCGCGCCTGAAGCTCCAATACAAACAAGCGAGAGTATTTGGCTGTCAATCTGAGGACAGTGTAGAAGATTCGGAAAGAGTTTTATGAGTCTAATGGTGATTACCAAAGTTCGACAGCTCGGAATACTCACTCTGATCGTTTCTGCTAAGAAAAGAATTACTGAATTGGTGAGGCCGTCAGACTCAACACTGAAGCCCTATATCAAGTGACTTTTGGAGGTAGTGGCACCCTGGGTCAAGAGTGTGGCTGCTGAAAGACCCTATGTCTTGCAACAGAAATCTGCACCATGCCATACAAGACAGACATAACCCAGTCAGACAATTTCTGCGGCCACATCACCCCTTACATCTGGTCACCTAACTCCCCAGACTGCAACCCCTTTGATTATTATGTGTAGGGTGCAGTTGAGTGAGATTCCAACAAAACTCTTTGTAGTACCAAAGATGAACTGAAGATAGCTTTAAAAAAAAAAAAAGGGAGGCCGTCCAGAAGAGATGCAGGAGATTCTGACGTCGTCTGGTGGCCGTGATTGAAGCCAATGGCGATTTTATTAAATAAATTTAGTCTTATTTCAAGATATGTTTGTATAATTTTGTTAAAATGAGATGTCAGGGTTATTTCTATTTTTGCATAATCTAAACCACAATTTATCCATCGCACTATATATATATATGCGTATTTAGGCAACAATCCTTCTTTCATGCACATTTCCTTGAAAACGACAGACAAGGTGCTTTTATTTAGTTTTTTTTATACAATTTCTCATGCGATCTAATAATTGTTTTTCTTTTCGGATGATAAATTATATAAAAACTGTCCGAATTTTCTTTTTATCCGAGCGCTTTTGGCTATACATTTAGCCATTGTAGCAGACTAACTCTACACCTTTCCGACCATAGCTCCATTAGATCTCATTTAAATATTCATGAAAAACCTACCGGACACTATTCGTAACATATTTGTTGATAACACTAATATAATAGCATCATCCACATGCAAAAAAAGGCTAGAAATAATGGAAGCCTTATTAATAAAAACAAAAACAAACACTTAATAATATTAACTATGAACATGGACACAATATCTTGAGCGTGTTTTGAAAAATGAAAACATTTTATAAAACATACATGCAACAAAGTATTTCTTATTTAACAGTTAAAATATTTAATCCTTGAAAATGATTAAATGTATAGCCGAAAGCGCTCGGATAAAAAGAACATTCGGACAGGTTTTATATAATTTATCATCTGAAAAGAATAAAATTATTATAAAAAAACTAAATAAAAGCACCTTGTCTGTCGTATTCAATGAAATGTGCGTATACATATATATATATATATATATATATATATATATATATATATATATATATATAAGACATTTTTATGTTTATACATTCTTTTTATAGATACAAATATTTAAGTAAATGGTCTGTTTTATAATAAACAGTATTAAACAACATTTACTGGCCTGAATGTCCGAGAAATTTCACAGAAAATATTCGTCCTCCGACAGGATGAATATTTTCTGTCAAAATTTCTCAGACATTCAGGCCGGTAAATGTTGTTTAATACTGTATGTATAAACATAAAAATGTCTTAAAAATAATTGTCGGACTTTGTCCATTTCATAATACATATATATATATATATATATATATATGTATATATATATATATATATATATATATATATATATATATATATATATATATATAATTGGAAAAATTTTGTTTGATCGTGACACACGTTTCATGTAAATTTGTTGTTCGTACTTACCGAACCTAGAGGCGGTTTTTAACGTTCTAACGCAAAAAATATTTTCTTCCTCATGGAGAAAACGGACTTCGTATCGACGAAAATGGAATTTCTAACAATAATAAACAGGAAGTCATACTGCTCCAAGGCGGAACTGATCGTACAGAATTGATATTTCGAGGTTTCAAGAAAAAGAAACGAACTATGGTTAACAATAATAATCATTCACATTTAAGTAAACATCACAAATTAGATCGATTTGAGTTGTAAACAATTACATTACAGTATTGATTAGTTAGGACTAACAATAACCTGAGCAAAATAAAAAAAAAAAAACATGATAAATCTCCACAGTATCACTCATTAAAATTAATAAATCCTACCATTAAACCATCCACACTTCTTGGGACAACTGTCCGTTGGTGTCAACAGCATAATGGATAATGAAGGAATTATCAAGAACTGTTGAATACTACCATCTTTTTTGCTTTACAGATGTTGTATCTACACTCCATGACTAACCATATTTGCACAAATCCAGCTGGCTGAGTTTTGAAATCAATGTTGTCTTTCTCCTAAACTCGAATCACCTATTTTTCGTTCTGAGCCGCTTACCATTATACAGGGTGTCCATAAAGTTCGTGTGCACTTTAAAAAATTTTATAACTTTATTGCGATAGAAATAATCTGTAAAAATGTTATAAAGTTTAATGTACCTAGTTTTAAGTATAGCTAAAATAACTAATGTGATTTCAGACATTACTGTAAATCAGTTGGCAAATGTTTTCCATGAACTTCAAAATCGTATTACCCTTTGTATTGCTAATGATGGAGGACATGTGGAAACTTAAATAAAATTTCAATAAAACCTTAAAAAATATAGATTTACTTCTTTCTAATCCTTTTTACAAATTATTTCTATCGCAAATACAGATAAAGTTATTGTTTTTAAAATGCATACAAACTTTATGGACACCATGCATATTTTAAATATATCCGTTAAAAAACTGCTTCTTTGTTAAGATGGAAATGATAATGTCTGACTAGTGTGTTCTTCCCCCGCTGCGTAACAATTAACAAGTATTTCTCTAAAATAACTTGAATCTTTCACACAATAATATTTTCGTCTAACGTTATAACAAATTTAAATAGTTAAGTGGTGGGGGTGTCTTCTAAAGTAACAATTACCATATGCAACTGCTCCACAAGTGCTTTTATTATTAATGCCGGAAAAGAAAAATGTTGCTGCTTTGAAGAAATTTCATAAAACACTTTTTCACCAAGAATATATTTCCGACTTTTCTTTAATCGTAAGCATACCAGGAAGAAGTGGAATTAATTTAGCCTGACTTTTAGGCCACTAATTGATTTTTATTGATATATATATACTTCATTAAACACAACAGACAATTATTGTTTGCTTTTAAACAGGCTTACAAACATGAGAGCGTTTGACTTTGTTTAGTACGTGGACATATTGTTTGAATGTTTGATCAAGAGCTTTCAACAATACTTCTGATTATTTCCAATGTCTGGTTTTATGTAGACGTGTCGTCTTACACATATACAAATAAATTTTCAAACTTAGATGACGTCAGAGGCTAGTAACTGACAAGTCAGCACTCTCCCCTTCTCTTTCTCTGTCTGTCTGTCTGTCTGTCTGTCTCTCTCTCTCTCTCTCTCTCTGTCTCTCTCTCTCTCTCTCTCTCTCTCTCTCTCTCTCTTGAATTAAAGTATTGGTTCGGGAAATAGCTGACAGTAATTGTGAGTTCAATCCCTGGGCCGGGAAGTGTGTGTTTGGACTCAGGGGAAATGAGGCGAACAATAACTGAGCAGTATCAATTAAAAACGTGACAAGATATCCATAGACATCGACAGGGGAACGTAGATATAATTTCAGTTCGAAATTTTCTGTAGGTTACCTGGATCGAAATAAACCTGATGAAGGTCGAAAGGTACTAGGGTCGAAACATTGTAATAACAGCAACAAAGACGAGAACAATAATCCGTATGCAAATCATCTAAATAATGACTTCTCATCCCAGAAGACATCATCAGTGTGTCGACAATGATTTTTTACAAATCATTCTCGGTATTTCAGGACAATGTATATATATATATATATATATATATATATATATATATATATATATATATATTATTTCTACTCAATAACCTCTAGAATAATGTGAAACATAACCGTTAGCACCCACTCAATAACCGTCAGGATAATACAATAGACCATGTTACCCATAATGCACCACTGACCAGCATATATAAATAGTCAAACCAAAATACAAACCCTTTAATTTAACAGCAGTATCACTTGACCGCTACATATTAATACAGAATTTTAAAAGATGTAAAATTTTATAAATTATTCTAATTAAAATTTAATCGCACTGAAACGAGAAACTGGCAGTCACTATGAAGATTTTCTGTCTGTATCCGCACGCTCTCTCTCACTCTCTCTCTCTCTCTCTCTCTCTCTCTCTCTCTCTCTCTCTCCATATATATATATATATATATATATATATATATTCGTGTGTGTCAATTTGGAAAAATTACTTTGACATGTTTCGTAGGAGGATCTGCGTCATCAGAAAAAGAATTGTATGACGCAAGAACAAAATCTACAGCAAACTCTCCCTCTATATATATATTTGTGTGTGCATGTGTTCATGTGTTTGTGTGTGCATGTGTTTGTGTGTGCGTGTAAAAATCTGATTTATAACTAAAATATATTTGTAAAAGGACAATACGAATAAAAGACAAATAGAAAACCGATGCGTTTCGTTCTCATTTGTCAGAGGACGAAACGCGTGGGCTAAGATAAGTTTTCCTTTTCTTTTTATTCAGACATACATATATATAACTCTCTTGTCATGACGAAATGACGTGGGAAATAACTTTTAATTCACTAATGCCAGCCTAATTAAAAAAAAAACAACATAAACCTTTAAGGAGAAAATATTTTGAGAATGAATATATAAAACTTGGAATTACAGTATTTTTTTGCCACTGTTAATGGAAAAATAAACTGTTTGATTTGCAAACACTGCATTGCGACCACTGCATTGTGAAAAGACATTATGAAACAAAACATCGATCTTATGATAAATATGAAGGAGATATGCGTGTTTCAAAAGTGAAGGAATTCAAGGTTAAGTTAACACAGCAACAGAGTTTCTTTACAAAAATTCAGAACGGCAACGAAAGCTTAGATCTCTGCAAAATGATCGCCATCAGTGGAAAATCTTACAGTGAAGGAGATTTCATAAAGCGATGTCTTGTAGAAACAGCTGAAATTGTATGTCCAGAGATGTCACACTCATTCCAAGACATTTCATTAAACAGGAACAATGTTGCTGAATGGACTGAGGAAATGGCAGGTGATTTGAGTTGACAGTTGAAGACTTTATCATCAAGTTTTGAACATTTTTCTATTGCACTGGATGAGACAGTTGACATAGCTGGACTAGCACAGCTCGCCGTTTTCAACAGAGCTTGTGACAATGAATTTCAAATTTATGAAAAACTAATTGAACTGGTCCCAATACATGATACTACAACAAGCCAGGACATTTTTGAGAAAGTTGAACAGCTTCTCCATAAGTATGGCTTTGATTTGAGCAAACTTGTGTGCTTATCTACTGATGGTGCTACCAGTATTATTGGAAGAAAAATTGTGTTTCTACCAAGTTAGGTGCAAAAATAGAAAACATATATCCAGATTCAACATTCAAGGATTTTCACTGTATAATTCAACAGAACTTATGTTCTAAAATTTTAAAATTAGATCATGTGTTGAGTTTTGTTATAAAAACAGTGAACTATATCAGAGATCATGCTCTGCATCACCATCAGTTTAGCCAGTTATTGGAAGATGTGAATAATCAGTTCATTCTCTGCAGAAGTTCGGTGTCTTTCATGTCACAAGGTACTGAAAAGATTTTTTTATTGCGGAACGAAATTGTTGCTTTAGGAGATGAAGGGTCAAAGCCCAGATGCATTGAAAGATGAAAGCTGGCTCCAAGATCTACCTTTCTCAGTGGATATTACTACCCAATTAAGTGATCTTAAGGTAAAAATAAGCTCATCACTTAGTTATATGATGATATCAAGTGTTTCATTGCAAAACAAGCTTTATTGAAGTCCCGGTTTTCACATGAAAACTTGATTCATTTTCCTATGTGCAAGGAGTTGAAAAAACTGCCAATACTGAGTCTGTATTTAACTTTACTAAGTACGACAATTACCCGGAATTGCTGTCAAAGGAATTTCAGTGAAGACTTTTTTAATTTTTCATCTTTTGAAGATCAGTTTGCATTATTCTCAGCACCATTCACTTTTGATGTTGCTCAAGCAGAGGAAAGTCTACAGATGGAACTACTGGAAATGCAGACTGACTCAACACTCAAGGGAAAGTACCTAGAAGTTGGGGTACACAGATTTTTTCATACCTTCCTCAGACATCTAAGAATATCAGAAACTTTGCCACAAATATTATGGCGATGTTTGGTTCCACATGAAGGTCACAAAAACGTCTCAAAGAACCAGAATAACTGATGAACATTTGTCATCTTTGATCAAAGTGGAATCTACACAGACATTCCAACCTGACATATCGGGAATAGTTTGTCTAATGTGATGTCAATCATCAGGACAACATAAAAATGATTAAATTTCTGCTACCTTGTATTGTAAGTATTCTATATTTAAAGTTTAGTTACCACTAGCAGTGATTAATGTAAGACTGTAAGCAGATGCTGCACTTGAGGCTGCAGATATGGCCTGAATTTGACATGCCTGATCTACAGTATACATTAAGATCGATTTTTCAACTGTTTATTTCATTGACGAATGTGATGCAACCATCAATAAGCCAGACGCAGCCTGTGAGACTACTGATGAAAACCGCACTCATCGGCTAAGAAGTCAAGACGAATGTAGTGTGATAGTTTAGATAGGATTATAAGTGTTGAAGTAATAGTTCCATAGCGAGTTCCAGTTGATATTAGGTGAGAGCACAAAACCTATACTTTTTGAAGACTCACGTGGAGCCATGGTTCAAGGAGATGCTTTTAGAAAGAAAATGATTTTTACGTACAGCAATATTCTATTATATGTGGCAAAATAAATCTAATTAATATCTGAATAAAATTGGATTAAAACACACTTGTTTGACGAAGTGACCGGCTTGTTTGATAAACTCGGTTGAAAAGTTGTTGAACATTCTGAAGAGGAAAGTTTTCATGAGTGGACAGCAATTTAACAGCAAACTTTAGAATGTTTAGTCTGTTTCATTTAAAGAAAAAAACTAATTTCAAACCAACGAGTATATATTTCACTTTCATACTGTCTTTGAAACTTGTTTTTATTACAACGACGCTCTTTTATTCAAATCATTTTTATTTGTAAACGTTGTATATGTTTTGTAATTGTAATGTTTCTTTACAACATATTTTCTTAGAGTTTCATTAGCCTTGGTCATAAAATCAAACTTGGAAAATCCGGAAAAAAATCATAAAACTGTTGTCACATCATAAGAGCGACATGTAGTCTACAATAATTTATATAGTTTGTTTTTTATGCATATTATATAAAACACTCAGCAAAATAAATAATAGAAATATTTCTGTGAAGCCTTCATTAATTTTTTTTAAATTAAGATAAATAAAAAGTGGTTATCGCGTAATGTAGTGCATATATATATATATATGTGTGTGTGTGTGTTTCATTGAATAATATAGACATAATATGTCTATTTATTTTTCTAATGATCCTTTCCAGTTTTCTAATCATTTTCTAGATGTTAAGATGAAATTTATCAAGGAAGGTGCCGTAGTTTTTTCCTAGTCAAGTACTTTCGATCTCCTCCCAGATCATCGTCAGTGGTAAATTACAAAGACGAACTTATATGCAGATTTTATCACAGTTACATTAAGGTTATCTTTTTAATCCCCCCCACTGAAGATGATCTTGAAGGAGATCGAAAGTACTTGAGTAGGAAAAAACTACACCGCCCCCCTCCCCTTGATGAATATCATCATAACATCAAGAAACTGATTAGACAACTCGAAACGATCACTATAAAAAAATAAAACGAAACATAAAGTAATTTTTATTTTTTCATTTATATCTAATAGTAAGAAAGACTTTGCTTAAAAGTGGCTTCCCTGACTGAAAAAAGGGATTCTGGTTCAATTCCTATCAAAAGATACATTTTCTTTAGAAGGACTTCTCGATCACTAGGTCAGTGGACAGTTTCACTGTTAAAAAGGACGTCTACTCAAACACGTGCTACCATTAAATGTAATTTTTTTAGTAATATAAAATAATGAAGGATTAAAAGAAAAGTACTTAAAAATAAACTTTGTACAAAAGGCAAAAGAAAATTATCGCTAGTCTGTTTAGATTTTTTTTCATTTCTTTGGTTTGGTTTGGTTTGGTTTACGGCATATCAACCTCAATGCTGACAATAATTTTATTGCTGGTAATATTTTTTTTCAAAAATGTATTGCTGGTAATAATTTATCTTCAAAACGTTATTGCTAGTAATAATTTTTTACAAAGTATTTCTGGTATTAAAACCTATTTTTACACTTTCGTAGTGTTTTGACCCCAGTTTGGGGGTTAACTATTTACCCATAGCTGGCACCCTAACAATTGCTACTACCCAAGCTCAGGGTGAACCTGGGAACACCAGCAATTAAGAGGTGGTTTCACGCTCCTCAAAACCTCCTGATCAGAGGCCATGCTATTGGACGTAGTTTATCGTGTTACCCAGGACACGGATGTAGTTTATCGTCATACCCAGAACAAGGACGTAGTTTATCGTCATACCCAGGATGGTTTTACATTTGTATAATCGTTATTGTTCTCTAGCGTGTAGAACTGTTTCTTTTTTACAAGAAACTTGACGAGTGGCAATGAAACCGGAAAAATGTTTTTTTCTTTAAATCAATAACATTTTCCTGTGCTCGAAAATTTACAAAGATTCGCAACAAACCAGATAGACTAGTAGAGGGTAAGGTCTTACTCCGAAGTAGAGAGAATCTCATTGTAACAAGAAAATAAAATCTGATCTTAACAAATCAATCTTCGAATATCTCTAAGCTGGACCATGAGAAATTCTTTTTTCTTTTTTTTTTTTTTCTTTATTACTTTTCTTGCATTAAACCTTGTTCCTGTCATAAAACAAAACAGAAGACCTCTCGTGTTTCAGCATTTACGCTATAACTACTGAGCTATAATTACAGTAAATGATTCATTTGTTTCATTTTAAGACGAACGAATAACGGTTGATTCTTATATAATAGGATAGTGTTGCTGAAAGGTTCTCATCCTGACCAAGAAAAGATTTTTAAAAATTATAATGTTTGATCAATTGATCAGATTTGGGGAAGTGGCCGGATCGGAAACTTTTCAGCACCCCTCGTAGCAGCAACATGTAGATATACACACACACAAACAAATACACACTTCCTATCTCTCTCTCTCTCTCTCTCGCTCTATCTCACTCTCTCTCTCTCTTTATCTATCTATCTATCTTTCTCAATCACTTATAACGCACTCTCAAACGCACTCTCGCGTACTCTCTCTCTCTCCCACAACAGACTCTCTCATACACGCACTCTTTCTTTCATATACTTCATTTCATATATATTCTCTTATATACACACCTATTCTCTCTCTCTCTATTTCAATCTGTTATATACGCAAATGCTCTCTCTCTCCCTCCCTCTCTCTTTCTGTCATATACGCACTCACTATCTCATACACACACAATCTATCTCTCTCTCACAAACACATTCTCTTATGCACACACGCGCACTCTCTCTCTCTCTCTCTCTCTCTCTCTCATATAAATAAGTACTATCTGTCTCCCTCACACACACAGGCATGCATCTTATTGTACTCTGTTCAGCCATCTTGAAAGTTTAAAATGAAACACGAAAGTTACACAGATATCATTGCTTTAATATATATATATATATATATATATATATATATATATATATATATATTATCTATTAAATTTCAGTTTGTAGAAAAAGTCCAGAATCTTAAAGGTTTATAGAAATAATACCGAATTCTTCAACATTGGTTTTAAAGAATTTAAAATCAGGAGATTTCTTATCTTTGGTCCCAAATGTGAAATACATCTTTTCCGATTTGCTATCCTTAGGATTCAAACGTGATCAAATTCATACAACTAGGAGCGACTGCTATAAAAATGAGAAAGTATGTCTCATATTCTATTGACATGAAATTGATCCTCACTGATTTGCCAACGATTGTAGCACCAGAAAACATCAGTTGATTATTGGCTCTTTTGTGACCGGGCGATGTTGTCAAATTCGACTGTAAATCTTGAACCCTAAGAACTTGAGGCAACAAATAAGATAAGCCAGTCAATTGAAATAAACTCAACAATAAATATTTAAATAGCGAATGCTACAATAAGGACATTGTGAACGAAGACAACAGTACGAAAATGGAATTCAGACTATGATCATCAACCTAATCTGCATTTATCGACCCACGCAAAAATGGGTGACTGACCTGATTTCACATCATTTCACAGTAAAATCCATACAATATCTATATCCTCTTAGTAAAGTTTTCATAGCTACTGGCAATCTTTTTTTAATATATATTTTCAGTGCATTTCTATAGTAATTTATATGTATTTCAACAGTAAATCACTAGCAATTCATTTACAAGCGATGCTCCGAATGTAACGCCTCTTACTTATTTCTACAGATGCTACAACAGATACAGGGTGCACAATAAGACTGCTGGATAGAGCAAGTCTTCACCCACAAAATACTTTTTAACTATGTAATTACCACAAGGCAAAAGAAATTATGGGTTATTTCCAAGAAAGCTTAACCTATACTTTTGTTCCTAAGTTTCAGGACATACCACCAACAACCGCATCTGACTTCGTGGACCAAATATAAATTAGGAGTTATTACTTTTCAACACCCTTCTACATTATACATATAATACATATAAAATACATATAAATATATATAAAATATATATGAAATACATAGAAGTACATATAAATACATATAAAATACATATGAATACCTATAAAATAAATATAAAATGGATATAAAATACATATAAATACATATAAAATACACATAAAAATACGTATAAAATACATATAAATACATATAAAATATAAAAATGCACATAAAATACATATAGATACATATAAAATACACATAAAAATACGTATAAAATACATACATATACATATAAAATACGTATAAAGATGCATTTAAATACGCTAAAGAATCGCTTTCTTCCTGATTTCCATTATATTTCTGTAGTAAGATTGTAAAATTGCTTACACTTCATTTTATATTTTTTAAATGAAAATGTATTTACATTAGATATAATTTGCCACAATATATGATTGCATTTTCTTCTGGACTTTCCATACATATATCATAAGAATTATCAGTAATAATTTCATACAAGGTGGTGCTGAGAGGCTTTAGGCCCAACCAAGAAGAGATGAAAAACTTCATGAGGTTTGTTCATTTGAGAAGTGGTTTGAATAGAAAAGTTTTCAGCACATATTTGTAAACAGAATGGCCCTCTTCCACGAGTAACACAAGCTTTAATTACTCATCGCAAAAAGTCCTTTTGTTCCTAAGTTTCAGGACACATCCGTAGTGGAATCATTTGCAATGCTCTTCTATAAGAAAATCACTAACAATGGATTTACCTTATATATATATATGTGTTCGTGTGTTTGTGCGCGCGCGCGTGTGTCTGTGTTCATTTGGGCAAAAATCCCTTTCTATTTCGTTTCATTAAAAAGGACTAACAATATAAGTCTGTTAATCTTTTTTGATTGCTTTTCTTGTATGCGAACAAAAGATTTCTTTTTTTTTTTTTTTTTGTTTTGTTTTGTTTTGGTGGGAATATTGAGTTTTCCGTAGAAATTGTCCAGATGTTTCTCGGTCCCGAGCGCTTTCGGCTCCTGTATTAGTCATCACCAAGGAATTCGTTAGTGATATTGTAAACGGTGTATAAATTGCCGAAAGGTATTTTTTTTTTATCATTTAACCACAACCATACCATTTTTATCATTTAACCTCAACCAATACCACTAAGACGCAGTGGGTTACAGGGAGTGAAAGAGAAGGAAAAGACTATAATGAGGAGAAATGAAGAAAGGACAATAAAAGGACAGAGTTCAGGGGGATAGAAGATAAAGATTGACCTTGCATTAAAACTTTGAAGATTTAAGTTGGCGGGGAAACAAGAAAATAGAAAGGAGTTCCACAAGTGAGAAGTGCGAGAAAAGAAACTGTTTGAATAGAAATGGTAGTTGCATTTAGTTAGTTCAACAGTAAAATGGTAAGACCTATTTGGCAATCTAGTAGTAAAGCTTAAATTCATGTTATCGATGCACTAGAAGGGAAAAAGCTCATCAGAATAGTTGGCAAGAAAATATTTGTAGAAAAGACAGAGGGAAGCCACGTCATGTCGTTGATAAAGTGGCTGATGCCGGGTCACGATCGATAACATTACAGACCATTCTTTGAATGTTGTCAAGAATCTCTCGAGATATCAGCTAGAGCACCAAAACTAGATCTGGTAACAATATTCAATGCACGGACGAATGGTAGATTTATAAACATGAAAGATGGATTGTGGCACAACACAGTGAACCAACCTTTCTAGCAGCAAACCTAGCAATTGATTCAATATCGTTGCACTCCAGCCTGCTGATGCCAAAACCGAAAGGTTCTCTGGGTGTGGTGATTAAATCAAAGTATTTTGTTTTGGAAGCGTACAAATTGACAAGCCATTCCTTGCCCCAGTTAATCACTGATTGGATGTCCTTTTTGAAAGCAATTGCTTGGTTTACTTTGTTGAATCTGTTGGACTTGCTATTAAGAGAGCAATAAATATTTGTGTCGTTGATGAAAATGTAGTTTCAAGATGAGAGCCCAGGTGGCAGGGTTACACGCATTAGTTTGCTTGGGGTGAATCGCTTAAAAAATATTTTTTTAAATTTTAAAAATTTGACAGTTCAACACGATCTTGATTACACAATTTTTAGGAACGATTGGATAGAGCCAAATATTCGACTCTTCACGCCGTAACCCTCGAGATTGCAGAGAAGAACATGTCAAACCCTGTCGAACGCCTACGAGATAGCTAGAATCACAGCCTGAGCTTCGCCATTCTTATCTAAAGTTTGATAAACAAATTAAATGATGGCCGTTAACACATCAGTGGTAGATATAGAGAAATTTGATATATATATTTTGACATTTTTATGTTTATACATTCTCTCTTTCTCTCTCTCTCTCTCTCTCTCTCTCTCTATATATATATATATATATATATATATATATATATATATATATATATATATATATAGAGAGAGAGAGAGAGAGAGAGATGGATGGAGTGATGTGGAGTGGAGTAATGGCTAGAGGCCCGGATTGAGGAATCGGAGATCCGAGTTCGAATTCCAGTTGAAACCATTACATTCAGTTACTAATACCCTTAGGAAAGTTAGGAATCCTCCTCTTCTTCCTCCTCCCATCTATGCTTAAATAGCAGGACAGACTGCGTTCTATAGCCTTGGATGGCAACTGGTCTAGGAGAAGGACGACTCTGAATTCAAAACCTGTGGAGGATCGGTTGGGAACCTTGTGGCACGTAGTGCACCACGTCTCTGTATTCAGCTCTTCAAAAAAATGTGTGGATGGTTCTGCACAAAGCCTTCACCACTACAAGCATATGTTCAGGTGGTTGGCTGTTGGTTCCTAGGAAATTAGTTGCTTGAACCTCATACGTTGAATACGACGGGAGAGTCCAGTATATATATATATATATATATATATATATATATATATATATATATATATATATATATATATATATATATTCCAAGACGAGTCCAGTCCAGAGTTGAAGAAGACTGCTGCAAGGTTGCTCAGGCTATTCCTACGTGAGGTAATTTGGGAGTTTTTGGTGTGTAAGTACAGTGGATAAGTTGATCTTGGTCAATAAAACAAAGTCAAACGAAAGGTTACTAATGAAATCGGTATGAAAAACATTTATTAAGATTAACCAGGTGACGAAAATGAAGCACGGAGATTGAGGTTCCAAGTTCGGAATTTTCGAACACGCCTGTGTTCTTTATCAGCGGATGCAAGAAATAAACAGAGGGACGGTGGAAACTATACCGACATTAGTTTTTTGAGATGTATTGTGTCCGCTTGTAGGTGGAAAAAAATCCGTTCCCTTTTTGATTTCTCGCTGTACGAAACTTAATGTGAAAACAACCTCGGGTTTAAAAATTGTGATTGGTGGTGAGTGTTAGGGGAGTGAGATGTTGAACATAGGGGTAAAGAAGAGGTTGTAAGGCCACGGGTGGGGGTGGTATTAGTGTTGAAAGATTTTATTTTTTGTTAATTAGGATCAGTGTGGGAACATAGCGAGATGTCACTAAATTTAAAATGAAAGAGAAAAAGAAAAAATAGAGAATGGAAAGAAATAACACAAAAAAGGAGTAAATAATTCTTTTAGGAAAATCATTGTTAGATAAAAGGGGGTGCGGAAAAAATAAACGGAAAAAAATAAAAAATGATACTAAAAATAAAGATAATGATAATATGAAAAGGGGAATTGAAAAAAGTCATACAAAAATCGATGTGTTGGGTATCGAGATAGGATCAGAATGTAACAAGGCAATAAAAATAAAATAAAAGAGAAGAAAAAGAGGGAAGAAATACTACAAAAAAAAGTTTACAGAATTCTTTTGAAAAATTATTGTCAGAAAATGGGAGGGGGTGCGGAAAAAACAAACTGGAATAAAAACGTAACAAAAACTAATAATAATAATGATAACGGCAATATAAGAAAGTAGGAAATAAAAACATAAAAAAAAAATGTGTTGTGAACATGAGTTTATCTGACAGCGTGGATATATATATATATATATATATACAGTGTAACCCGGATATAAGATATCCGGATATAAGAGAATCCCGGATATAAGAGAAACCCGGATATAAGAGAGATTTTCTCTGGTCCCAAATTAGAGCCTGTGTTAATGTATATATAATAGACCAAACCCGGATATAAGAGAAATCCGGATATAAGAGACTTCTTCTCCGGTCCCGACAACTCTCTTATATCCGGGTTACAATGTATATATATATATATATATATATATATATATATATATATATATTAGGTTGGTACAAAAATAATGACGTAATAATGTCGTTTTTTGACGTATAACGTAATAATATATATATATATATATATATATATATATATATATATATATGGTGGACTCTCCCATATATATATATATATATATATATATATATATATATATCACCAGTCACTGGCTAAAGTAGAAGAGTGAGAAATCGGCTTGCCAACAATGACACCGTTTTTACCAGACCACAGACAAAAATATTGGTTAATGGTCAGAAGATAATATGAGTCATTAGTTTAGGAGCGACTCTGACACACACAAACACACACAGATAGATAGATAGATAGATAGATAGATAGATAGATAGATAGATAGATAGATATGAACAGGCAGAGATAGATAGATAGATAGATAGATAGATAGATAGATAGATAGATAGATAGATAGATATTAAATACAAAAATATTTTAATCCTTTTTATAACAGTGACTTATTTATTTTTATTGTGAAAATAATTCATTTTTCTTACTTTTAAAAATTTCACGAAAATGAATAAATATTTCTCCCCATTTTTTTCTTGACGTTGTTTTTTTTTTAAGATTACTTTATATTTTTTACATTTTGGGGATTTTTTTTTTCACAATTTTAAATATTTTAATTGCGGGAAAAGCAATATGAGATTGTTCGTAGTAAAAAAACTGTTTATAAGAAGTCGAAAGCACTCCTCAAATGTTCGGAAAATTTAACTGTGTAAAAAGAAATTAATCTTAGTTTCTACCATCTCCTTCAAAGTAATCCTCTTGGCTCAACCTTCGGCGCACGTTGTTCATATTCCCGGAGTTTTCGTTAGCACCTTCTACATTGAATCCCAGAAGCACGGACATCGATCATATCAAAACAAATCTCGAAAAGCCTTGAAAACAAACTTCAATATAACATTGAAGATCAGGGTATGTCCTTTTGAATCAATCAATAATTATTTTCACTTCTCATTTTAACAATCAGTTTTTTAATTTACTGGCTGCACCAAATTATCTTCTCTTACGTCACTTACCAAAGAAACCTATGTCGCTTCTATCATGCACCAATATTACATAAAATAAAAAGAATAAATGGTCAATAGTTTGGTAGCATACCATGACGAGACAAAAGTGATGGGGTGGGTGTCTAATATCGTTGTAGGAACTCATCTAGATCGGCAAACTGCAGCAATTGCATTAGTATCGATTTTACAAGTGGTCAGAAAACCTCAAGAGGTATATTCAGCCATGATGTCTCAATGGCTGTCCACATGATATTCGAAATGGATGGTCTTGTGGACGAATAGACATTTTCACCACGTCCCATAGATGGTCTATTCGGTTCGTGTTCGGTAAACGTGGTAGCTACATTCGTTGAACGCCTCCAGCTTGCACATCAAATCAATTTTAGGCAACTTTCCTTCATATGACGTGCTGGGATTGCCCATAATCGTTTAGGCAAATGGAGTGTATGAATGGACGCAAATAGACACAAAGCAATGCTACATAACAGTCACCCGTTAACGGCGTATTAAGGTGTAGCAGCACACCGAGCCCATTTACTCGTGAAAACACATCCTGTACTAGCACCAGCTTGAACGATACCTTGTTGATAATAAAAAAAAAAAGAAGACATTTTAACTACTAGTTTCCACCGTCTTCTTTGAAGTTTCACTTTGAGACAGATGAAACTAGCTTTTAGGTCACAGCTTGCAATTACTAACAGCAGATGTCCGTATTCGGTTCGATAGCTCTGTTCAAATTCTCGGACCTTTTAACTAGCATCTGTTTCAGCATTGTCGAAAGTAAGGCTTTATTTACTGTTATAGCTTTTATTTTACAAAATGCTTCAAGATGACTCTAAAAAATGTTGTAATTGCTCAAATAAATAATTTATGAGAAAAAGACAACGCATTTTTTTGGGGGGGGGGGAATAAACTTCTTGTTGCTTGATAGAGATAGTTGGACCACACACTGCCCAACCTCCAATCCAATCATTTCAAATATATTTTTTATAAATATGGGATGGACTAAATGGTTCTTTCAATTTATTAATTTTTTTCTTTTCGACGCAGAATAAGAATTCGGCGGGCTGAATTCAATTCTCTGCTAAATTCTGTTTCGTTCACTTCACGCCAATGACCTTGGAATCGATTTTCTCCTAGCAGACTGGGCTTTCTTGCTTTAAAAGTTTTTCATCGAGAATATGGGCCCCCGTCAGGCTGTCTTTCCCAAGATACACCGCCACTGTTGTTATGTCTACAATATATGTGGTGCCTCTAAAACGCTAATGGAATTGTGGCGTGGATTTTCGTTATTGAACAAGATATTTAATATTTTCATTCACTATATTCTGTCATCTTTTAAAGAACTTCATAATTCCAATCTCCCAGAACATTTCATCTTTCTTTGCAAAGGTAACTTTTTAGTCTTCCACAGGATTTTTTTTTCATTAAGAAACCTCTGCAAAGACCGATACCTTTTAAATTGAAATCAAAAGCTGCGGTGTATGAGAGAAAAATCTCACAGCTAGACTGTTGCCCAGTTATCAAAGAAATAAACATGTTGTAGAGTTATCTTAATAAAATGTTACGCGAATTCTTTTCACTAATTCCAGACGCACAATTATCCTTGATTGCTGACTTCACCTGATTTAACTACTTGAGTGGTACTTGATTGAATCCATCCTTTACTTTTCTGCAAGGAGCCCATCATAGTGGACTTTATATACTGTTCCATATTATATAAAGCATCAATTTCTTTGGATGAAGACTAGCATTTGGCGTGGTTATTGTTTGTCCCTTTCGTTTGCCTTGTGGTTACTTGTGATCCACATTGTTGTAAAACATTTATTTGTCATTTCCCATCACAATTTGTTTCAAGAATAGAATATTTTCATTATGTTTTTTTTTTTTTTTTTCGTTTATAAGGAAGCGACACATCAATATGATTAATGATTGCTTGATTAATTTATTTTCTACGGGTTATCAAGCATTTGCAAGTTATTTATTTTGCGATAATAATGGTTTCTTGATACAAACCTTACTAATTGACCCATAGCTGGAGGAAAAGAACGGTATCTGTGCGTAAATGAATATAACGAACCCAACTGTAATTGGAACTCAGCTCTCCAATTAACAATTCAGAGCCATTATCCATTACACCACCCGCACATCCAAGCTTACAGCACCTGGTATTCACAAGCGGTCACCCATCGAGGTACGGACCAGGTTCGACGTTACATAATTTCGGTGATCGTACAGTGTGTATATATATATATATATATATATATATATATATATATATATATATATATATATATATATAAGAAATATAGTCTTAAGGTGTGCTATATTTATGGAATAAAGTGCTCAATATCAGAGATAGAGCGTGTGTAAATATAAAAGTGAACATAGAAGTCAACACTTAGAGGCGACAGTCTGTTTCATGCTATATGCAATCGTGGCCTGACGATTGCATATAGCATGAAACAGACTGTCGCCTCTAAGTGTTGACTTATATATATATATATATATATATATATATATATATATATATAAAAGAATGAAGAAATATACTTTTAAGGTGTATTATATTTATAGGATAAAGGGCTCAATATCAGAGATAGAGCGTATGTAAATATAAAAGTGAAGTCAACACTCAGAAACAGCCTGTCGCCCCTGAGTGTTGACTTCAATGTTCTCTTTTATATATATATATATATATATATATATATATATATATATATATATATATATATATATATATGTTTGTGTGTAAACACTGTACGATATATATATATATATGAACCTCAGTGTCCACACACACACACACACGCACACGCACGCACACACATACATATATATATATATATATATATATATATATATATATATATATATATATATATGGGTGCTTTCCCACCTCCAGTTGAGTTTGGTTGGTGTGTGCATGATATGCACGCACCGTCCATATTTTTTCCATGTCAGGTTTTTCTAGGCGAGTAAGATTCCTATTTTCGCTCTGCAGCTGCCGACTGACCGCCTGATAATTGCGTGAAACCATGAAACTGTGTACCAGAAATTTAATTATTAATTATATATATATATATATATATATATATATATATATATATATATATATTATTTGCATTATTCGGACTACTGTCCTCATCTTTGTCGCTATATTTATTACAACGTTTCGGCCGTTGTACGCTCCGGCCTTCTTCCGTTGGTTGGAATGTCGAACTTAACCCTTTATTTCGCTCACTATACTTTAATATATTTAGTTCAAGTCACATTCAATAGATTTCGGTATTAAATAACCCATAGAGGTGTTGATATGCCGCTAAACAAAATCAACACAAACAAATGAAGCTAAATCGAAGAATACTCATGGCCGATCCAAACCATAGCGACAGATTCAAAAATTTACACGACCATAACTCCCTGGCAGTTGTGTCGAATTAAAAAGTTACTTTCCTAAGTCTTTTTAATGGACTTCTTGATCATGCCGAGAACTTCTCAATATACATTGAAAATAACTTCAGTACAACTCCATAGTATTAATGCATCCAGTGGAAATCAGAAAGAAAATTGCTTCCCAGTCCCACCAAAATAATAAGTTTTAACAAAATATCTTATGTTTTTCTGTTTTCTATTTTAGGTGAATTTTGCGAAATTAACAACATTTGTCAAGAGAAAAATCCCTGTAATGAGCAAAGCGTCTGTATGAACACTGAAAATGGCGGATATAAATGTGTATGCAAACCATCATTTAGTGGGACAAACTGCACAATCAAAGGTAAAGACGACCTCATCTTTGTTCATACTGCTTGTTTTTTGTTTTGTTTTTTGTGTTTTTTGTTTATTTTTTTGTTTTTGTTTTTGTTTTTTTATAGCACGGATTTAATACTTTAATATACTTTATTTTGAACGCTAGTTCTCATCTTGGTTTTTACAGACGTTATTATAGCCACAACATTTCGGCCAGGTAGCCTCTGGCCACCATCATGTGTCCATTATGATATGGGACATCTTTTGATTATTGTGTTACGCGAAACCGCCATAAAAACCAACACCATCTGACATTGAATATAACGGTTGCAAAACACATACCACTGACGCCCTTCGGATAAAGGAGTTGATTAAACATATATTGCTCTCATTCAGAGGTCATTGAGGCATAGTGGAGTAATAGATAGAGGCCGGCTCGGGTTGAGGAATCGGAGAGCCGAATTCAAATTCCAGTCGAGTTCATTGCATTCACTTACGTGCTAATACCCTTGGGAAAGGCATGAATCCATCTCATTTCCCTCTCCCATCGCTATAGATTGAAAAGCAGAACAGACGAGCCTTATCGTTGGCAACCAGTCTAGGAGAAGAAAACTAAATTCAAATTCCCCTGTAGGTCCTGTTTTTTTAGGCAAAGGATAGAAGAGGGTAACTTCAAAAAACAAATCCACCTCGCAGGTCGTCTTGAGGAAAGAAACTCTCCTCTCCCCACTTATTTGAACTGCGACAGAAAATAATGGATTCCTCGGGCTTAGCACATTGATCTGAACAAACACAAGGCTGGGAGATAGCACGGCGTCGTGGATCTCTCTGATTTTGGACCACTCGCCAATAAGTGTATCGCCTACGGTAGACAAAGAATGGTCATGCGTTCAATCCCTGGGTTAGATAAGGAAGCACTGGTTCAGCAATCACAGGAACAAAATAATAAAAATATCACATATCAGCCAAACTATAGACACCTGATGATGGCCAGAGAGTGCTTGGCCGAAACGTTGTGTCTATAAAAACATAAAACTAAGATGAGAGCAATAGTTGGAAATAATAAAAGTATACGAAAAACTGCTCAAAAATGAAATACAAAGCATGGGTTCCATACGGTTACAATTGCAATGATTGCAAAACTCATCAAGGAGTCGTGTTCTGTTTTTACGGGTTCTAATTCACGTAACCGTGCAAAGAATAATAGAACCTAACCACCTGCTTATACTAGGACATTCTGTGTAGAGAACAGCCTGTGTAAAAGGATAAGAACTAAAGATCAGTAAATAGCTAGTACAAAGTTGCTCAAATGAACAGCTTATTCCACATATATGTAGGATTTGTCAGTGCTCCCAGATCGCTACTAAATATGGCATAAGGTCGAGGTTTAAGGTGAACTTAAAGGCAATAATGTAGAAAATTTGCTCAAATCCTTCGGGGCTTAATCTAATAATAATTTCAAACTATCCAAGCCGAAGCAGGGGAAAATAATTTTCTAAGTGAGACAAGCTTGCTAAACATTGCACCACGCTGAAGTGCCCTAAGATGTGGGACAAGGCTGAAAGTATGGAGCACCCAGTGAGTAAAAGAAGTAAAGATCAGTAAATAGTACAAAGTTGCTCAAATGAACAGCTTATTCCACATATATGTAGGATTTGTCAGTGCTCCCAGATCGCTACTAAATATGGCATAAGATCGAGGTTTAAGGTGAACTTAAAGGCAATACTGTAGAAAAATTGCTCAAATCCTTCGGGGCTTAATCTAATAATAATTTCAAACTATCTAAGCCGAAGTAGGGGAAAATAATTTTCTAAGCGAGACAAGCTTCCTAAACATTACATCACGTTGAAGTGCCCTAAGATGTGGCACAAGGTTGAAAGTATGGAGCACCCAGTGAGTAAAGATCAGTAAATATTACAAAGTTGCTCAAATGAACAGCTTATTCCAGATATATGTAGGAATTGTCAGTGCTCCCAGATCGCTACTAAATATGGCATAAGGTCGATGTTTAAGGTGAACTTAAAGGCAATACTGTAGAAAAATTGCTCAAATCCTTCGGGGCTTAATCTAATAATAATTTCAAAATAGCTAAGCCGAAGCAGGGGAAAATAATTTTCTAAGCGAGACAAGCTTGCTAAACATTACATCACGTTGAAGTGCCCTAAGATGTGGCACAAGGTTGAAAGTATGGAGCACCCAGTGAGTAAAGATCAGTAAATAGTACAAAGTTGCTCAAATGAACAG
Source organism: Acanthosepion lycidas (assembly GCA_963932145.1). Taxonomy (NCBI): domain Eukaryota; kingdom Metazoa; phylum Mollusca; class Cephalopoda; order Sepiida; family Sepiidae; genus Acanthosepion; species Acanthosepion lycidas. Next base: position 2,811,675 of record OZ010600.1, read on the forward strand.
CTTATTCCACATATATGTAGGATTTGTCAGTGCTCCCAGATCGCTACTAAATATGGCATAAGGTCGATGTTTAAGGTGAACTTAAAGGCAATACTGTAGAAAAATTGCTCAAATCCTTCGGGGCTTAATCTAATAATAATTTCAAACTATCTAAGCCGAAGTAGGGGAAAATAATTTTCTAAGCGAGACAAGCTTGCTAAACATTACATCACGTTGAAGTGCCCTAAAATTATTTCATAAGAGTAGCTTAGATGTGGCATAAGGCCGAAAGTGTGCAGCACCCAGTGAGAATTTGCTTTGTCAATTTTTTCTATTTGTTTTGCTTAACATTTAAACTGTTTTAACAGCAACAATAATTAAATGATTAAACGCTTTTATATTTGGCGATTATTTTACATTACTTATTATGATAGAATAAAGAACAAATAAGAAACGTTTATAAATTTAACATGTTTCGCTTCATTAGAATTTTTTGAAATGAGTTATGGAAGTTCGGGTACTTTCTCTTTCACAATTAATTTTCCAAAATTTCTAATGAAACTAATTGGCTCGGTTTATAACTGAGTCTACGGATAAAAATTGGTTGATTTTATATTTGAGTCTATAATTCAATATATACTTGTGCCTATAGGTAAATTATACAACGTTAGAGAAAATGACAACATTTTGTCAAAAGGATTTATAGGCACATTACATAATGGTTTTAATCAAAATAGCAGGATATTTTTAATTATTTGATTTTAGTTACTTAGTCTAATATAAAATAAATGTTCTTTCGTTATTATGCTTATCGCGAAAAGAAAGAATTCAAAGACAATTCTACAATAAACTTAAAAGATAAACTTAGAATCACAATCTAAAAAGTGGTCGCATGAAAATCCGTAGCGATTACAAGAAAACCGCTGGCCCAATATGGCCTTATCTCCTATCATTTTAAAAAAGTCATTATTCTTTTGCCGTTGCTAAAACGTTTCAAATAACCCGTTCTAAAGCCATCTTCCGGCGTGCAGTATTTGAAAAAAATTCTAGAAAAAAATATGCAAAGAGGTTTTTTATGGCAGGATATAAAGTAAGAATGGTTCACATTTCTATCTTTTATTTAGATTTTTTTTTCTTTTAAAATTCAATAAAAAAGACACTTAGTGGTTACTGTAGTGCAATATTCAACAAGTTTGCCGCCCAGATCTGTAATGGCGACTTCGATCCTCGCATAATTGTGTTCCTATCTAGCACAAGGCTACAATTTGCGTATATATATATATATTTAATATGTGTGACCATAAATAACATACATTAGAATTATTATTATTATTATTATTATTATTATTATTATTATTATTATTATTCATAGTCTGTTTCTATTTCTTATCGGTGTAAACATTTTAGTGGGTTCAACTATTTAAGTTGCTATTCCTGTTTTTGTTTTTATTTTCTTAAACAGTGTAATTACTAACAGTCGGTCTAGATTGAGGAGTCCTACTAAATTCAAAAAATTATTGTTTATGAAATAGAGTTGTCAACCAGTCTCAAACATGATTGCATAAACTGAACACACGCACACATATACGCATATATAATGCTTATATTTTGCTTGCGGTGTTCTAATAGTGATAATTGTTTCTTTTTTTCTTTTTTTTTTTTTCTTTTTTCGGTCGACAAGACAGATTTCCGTTAAAGTGATTGCTTTCTTAATAGAAGGGGAACTTGTAAACCTTAAATCAGCTAGAATCAAGCAAAATGTTTTGGTTGCTGGATTCATTACTTCCAAAGATTTTCCCCAAAATATAAAGAATAACCAAAATTGGGTAAGGAACACACACACAAAAAAAATACTCAAACACAATTAGGAAGGTTTTGTTAGCCTTTTACCTATATGCGGCCACACCCTTTATGTAGAGCCCTCATATTTGCTATTGGACGCTGGGGAAGGTTTCTAATTAAAATAATTTGTTTCTCTCGGGAAAAGTTAATGTTTACCTTTTTAAAATTCGTTCTGTTTTGCTTGCGTCCTTGCGAGGAAACATAGGTCAGTGGGTGGGGGTATTGGTGACCTTGTACCTTTCGCTAACCATTTTCAAAGACACTAAGAATTCGGAACAGAAATTAAAGAAGCCTCTACAGCCTTTCATATATATATATATATATGTGTGTGTGTATATATATATATATATATATATATATATATATATATATATATAGTTTATGAAAAACTAGGTAATCCGTATGGGTAAACCTAAGGAGCATATAATCCAGAGAGCTCAATGTAAATCCAGAGCAAATAATTTAAATAAAAACAGACCACTTTAAGGTTTCATGTAATAAATTATTTCACCACGGCCCTTTTAAAAGGACTGCGGATCATCAGACTTTACTTGCAAACAAAAAATGAAAAGAAAATTACAAATTACTTATATATATATATATATATATATATATATATATATATATATAGAGAGAGAGAGAGAGAGAGAGAGAGAGAGAGAGAGAGACATTCTCCATACCCAGAATAATTACTAACTAGCGGGTATACTTCAGTATTCTTTTTTTTTTTTCACATTGTGGTCTTAAAGTGCACGGGAAAATGGATGTTTTTACTGCTAATGTAAACTTCAAACAATTTGTATTTGAATCAAGTCATTTATATAATAAAAAACGGTAGCGAAAGTTTAAAAAACGGTGTTTTAATAACTCAGCATTTTTCAAATAAGTTATTTTATGACATCTACTTCCTTCAATCATGTAGAGCGAGAAATTCCACGGTTTTTACTGTTTTATTGCTGAAACTAATCATTTTCGGCTGATATATTTGATATTACTATGCCATTTCACTGAAACAGAAGTTAAACGACGAGGACATTATCGCGTCCTATTTCTTTCTTTTTCTAGTAATATATATATATATATATATATATATATATATATATATATATATAAAGCTTCAACCCAGCCCTAGAATGAGGCTTGCCGGAAGTTTAAAAGAAAGGGTTAAAAATTTACTCTGCTGCTGTTATACTAAGAATTTGCTAGTAGGTGACAGGGAATCTAAATTTGAAGGCAGGGAACAGGCAAGCTGTTAGAAGGCGTTATAGATGTGCAAAGGAACAAGGGAAATCGGAATTTACAGCTGTATAAGCAAACCATTAAGTTGTATATTTAATATCATAAAAGCGGAGAGCCGTGTTCCAATTCCAGTTGGGTTCGTTATATCCACTTACACACAAATACCCTTAAGAAAGGCATGAATCCAATTTTGCTCCCAGCCATGGGTTAATTCGTAAAACTTGTATCACTAAATCATTATTATCTCTAAAACAATTGTAACAATCTAAAAACAATTTCTGCTTTAAATAACCTGCAAAGGGTTGATAAGCCGTAAAAATGAATCAGTCAATTAATATCATAAAAACTCGTGTCTCATAAAATGAAAATAATCATACAGTTCATGATTTGATGATTCTTTATTTCATTATTATTAAATATACACTGGGGGGGAGTGCTAGAAGAAATAAGAGGAATAAAAAAATGTTTCGAGGAGCATTTTGCCGCTCCTTGAACACTGCTGAGGTCACAATCTGCTTTCTTTCGTTTCGTTTAATACTGGTGGATATCTTGAAGGATAGTATTAGGTTGGTGCAAAAATAATGACGTAATAATGTCGTTTTTTGACGTATTTTTAACGTCAAAAAAACGACATTATTACGTCATTATTTTTGCACCAACCTAATATTTTGGGAGCTTTGTCACAATGGAAACAGGGGTGTGGTTCTGTTAAAACCGGGTGAATCAGACTGAATTGCAGAAGCACAGCTGATCTATGCAAGTTATAAAATTATATACAAATATGGTTTTGACATTACATTAAAAAACATAATAGTTTTTATCATTTCGATATTTATTAATGTTAAGTATACGGCACGAAGTTCATGAATACGTTTTTTTGGAAACGGTAATTTCAGTTTTTTTTTTTTTTTATTTGGTGCCGAGCAAGGCGATAAAGCCACTAAAACACAAGGGATTACAGACAGTGAAAGACGTTAGTGAGCAGATAGGACAATAAAAGAACAGATTTTATGAAGACAGAAGATGGCGACTGACGTTTTGAAGATCGTAAGTGGCAGGGAAACAAGAAACCGGAAGAGAGTTCCACAAGCAAGAGGTTAAAAATAAAGCTATTAGAATAGAACTTACGGTTACATGTAGCTATTTTAGCAGTAAAACAATGAGACCTAATTGCCAATCTAGTAGTACGCTTAAATTCATGCGGTCTAAGTACCAAGAAGGAAAGCTCATTAGAACAACTACCGTGAATGTATTTATAGAAAAGGCATAAGGAAGCCCCGTCACGACTGTGCGAAAGTGACTGTAGTCTAGATACCAGGTCAGGGGAGATACCATTACATATCCTTCTTTGGATTTTGTCAAGAATCTTGGGACATATGCAAGAAGCACCAGACAAGACATGGCAGCATTATTCGATGCACAAATGAATGGTAGATTTATAAACGTGAAAGAGGGATTCTGGAGAGAAAATTTGTCCGGCACGACACCGTGAACCGACTTTCTTAGCAGCAGACCTAGCAAAAGATTCAGTATAATTATTCCACTTCATGTCAGAAAAAAGGTGCAATGAGTTGCTCTCCTGGAAGCCAGCATCAGCCATGCTGATGGAAGACAAAAATCGTATTCTATGATGAGTAAAATGTATTACTTTCGTTTTGGAGGCGTTAAAATTTACAAGCCATTTCTTGCCCCAGTTAACAACTGATTGGAGATCATTTTCGAGATCATCCGCCAGCAGAAAAATCCAACCATGGCCTACAAAGACTATCCTGTCGACGCTGTGAAGTCTTCAGTCCACTGCACAACATGCCAGTGTTTCTTGTGCATCATGAGAGGCATCACCTGCTGGGTAGACTGGCATACAAAGAAAGAATTCTGGCGATAAAGTGAAGGTAATTATACTCTCTCCATGAAACATTACATACCAATTATTTGCGAATTTTGACTCAGGAGCTCAGGCAGAAAGGTTAAAATTGTTCAGGGACGCAAGGCTCAAAGGGTTAATCTTTTATAAAACATCGAATTTTCGATCATAATATTGAACTATTAAACTAGTGGATCTTTTATAGAAATCCTAGAAGTGTCTTAGAAATCATACTTAGCCGTTCATTGCTTCTGCAATTAGAAAACGAATTTCTGTCAGCGCTTAAACACTTGTCATTCTCTCCTTGCATGATACAAAAAATATCTTTTAGATAAAATAGTTGCTAGCGATGAAAAAGGGATTCATTACGAGAATCCAAAACGAAACAAAACATGTCTCTATCCAGAACAGACTTCAGTATCTCAACCTAAAAATGAATCTACCGGGGGAAGATAGTCCTTGTCAGTGTTTCTTACGAGAATGCAGTTTTACGAAAAACAAATAAAAACCCTTATCATCACAAGCTGAGCTAAATCTCATGGATAGAATGGCTATTCTCAGTGTATAGTGGGATACAAAGTAAATTCTTTATTATGATAATCCAAAACCAAGAAATCCACGTCTCTATTCAAAACATTCTTCGAACTTCTCAAACTGAATTGAATTTATAAACATTTATCTTACATTCCTTAAGTATTGACTATTTTATTCTACTTCAATATCGCCAAAAAGGATATTACATTTTGTTTTGTGTGAATCCTTTGATTAATCTTATAACTAAGAAAATTGATATACTGTCTTGATTTCAATTCGAAACCTGAACGAAGTGAGAAAATTTATTTCCTTTATCCAGTAAACTTATAGATATAGTTTTGTCTGAATTACTAGGATGAGGAGTAACACGCAACTACTGTCTTCGTCTTTTTGTTGTTATCATAACGTTTCGATCGTTGTACCCTCTGCCCTTCATCAGATGATTGTCGATCCGGGTAACATTCAGGAAACTTTGAACTAAATCCATTATTTAAGGTAGATTGTTCTCCCTTCCGCTGCCGATGTCCAGGAATATTATGGTTTGTATTTACTACTGCTTAGTTTTTATTCGCTCCGTTTCCCATGAATCACATGACACACCGCTCCGGGGGCTTACGGCCATATCACGTTGAAACACCGGTTCCCGTACGATCACCAAAGTTAAGGACCGTCGTGCCTTGTCATTACTGAGATGGGTGACCGTTTGGGAATACCAGGTGCTGGAATTGAATGTGCGGTTGGTGTAATGGATAATGGCACAGAATTGTTAATCGGAGAGCCGTGTTCCAATTCCAGTTGGGTTCGTTTTATTCACATACGCGTAAATGCCCTTGGAAAAGGTATGAATGCACATCTCCCCCCCGCCACCGCCACTCCCCCGTTATGGATTAATTAGTAAAATTTGTATCTCAGTAAATTTAAAGGGTTGATAAGACATAGGAAAGGAATCAATAGCAAATAATACCCTGCCCAAGGGATTACACAATTACTTTGTCACCAAATTCACAATCCAACGCTTTAATTAACTTAGCTAATTGAACAATAATTACTTTTGAAAATGATATGGCCCCGTTCGTGTTCTGACCATGATACCCAGGTTCGAATCTTACTATGGTCGATTTGTCAGGAAGCATGTTATCCGGATGTTATCGGACTAGAGAGTTCGATCCAAGCGTGCGGCACTTTTAGAAAGTGCCTGAAAACCATACCCCGGGCTGACCCAAGCCTTGTGAGTGAAATTTGGTAGACGGAGCCGTCGATAGTTGTCCTAGCACGAAATCACATGTCATCGTGACCGAGAGCTTGAGTGTGCTGGCCTTGTTCAAATTGCTGATCACGCTAGATAACACACTCTTTCCCAGAAATTGTAACTAATGCCTGCTCAGCGGTATAAACCACAGGCGGGCTCTGTGGGTGTCGAATAAACACAAATGCGCCTGAGTAAGCGTTTGCAATAGGGACTGGCCAGCTATGTATGCTTTTGAAAATAATAAAAGGCCCATCCAGTTCTGTGAATGCCCGAAAACATAAAAATATAGTCTTAATTAAAAACGCGATATTTCGACGTGGTGCAAATCAATTACGATAAAGTAGTGAGTTTGTTCTTCACTGGGTGCTCCATACTTTTGGCCTAAGGCCACAGTTAAGCTACACTTAAGAAACCACCTTAATAAAAATGCATACTTATTGTGTATATTTAACAATCATGGAATAATGAATGTGTTTTTTTTGGGAGGGGGTGTTTTTTTATTTTAATTGAAAAATTAAAAGGTCGTTTATCTTTATTAATACTGAAAACAATTCGCTGAATTTCATGCAGCATGTGTAAGAATCACAAGTTCTATAATCCGAGAGGGCCGTTGGAGTACCATATGTACTGCATCTATAGAAACACTTGGTGTGTCTATGACAACACAACTTTACGGGGCCCATCTCTATTTAGGCTGGTTTTGAATTCAGTGTGTGTGTGGTTTTTCTAAACTGGTTATCCTCTCAAGTCTAAAAAGCTTTGCTCTATTTTTTCGAGCGTTTTAAATTCAAGATGTTCTTTCCCGTAGACTAGTTGCCAACCAAGGCAAGAAAGACAAATCTTCCCTGCTGTTTAATAGAGAACAGGAGGAAGATGCCTTTTCTCGGGCGAAGTGAACCAAACAGAATTTGAACGACACGCCGATTTAATTTTCGGCGCCGATAACATCAGGCTTGTAAAAATATTCCTCCGTCTAGGCTCCTTATGGGTATAAAAAGTGATCAGCTATTTATTGTTGCACTGCAATGATTATTGTGTTGAACTTTTTTAAGCTGTTCCTCATAAATCGTTCCTCGTTGGCTGATCTTTTACTGCATCTGACAAATGTTTCTCTAAATTTCTCTAAACTTTCTCAACGCTTTCAACAGCTTTCAAGATCAGCCCGTCGGCCAATGCACCAACAAGATTACTGACGCCATTTCCGTAAGCTCTAAATCATGTCAATGAGTCTTCCATAACCCATGAATCATGACAGTGCCCCTTAAATCCATCAAACATTGCTTCCCACCTTCCCAACCTCAACCCTAAAATAGAGATTTTTATGGTTGACTTTTCGTTGCAAAAAAAAGAAATATTTATCCTTTTCTAGTAATAAAAAAAAACATTTATTCCAATCGTAGAACTTATCAGTTCAGATACGGAATAGTTTAGTTAAAAGAGACTAAAACGTTGTATACGACTGAACAAAACACAGTAGCTAGAAAGACGACCCCCAGTAACACTGTCCTCATATTTTTTTTTTTTTTTGTTATTTAATTCTCGACTCATATCTTCCTCTGATTTATGTTATCTAAGCGCGAAATAAACTGCCTGTTGTTTTTTACTAAAGTACTTTCTCTATTGTTCGACATATGAAACTAATTTCAAGGGACACTGCTTATCATCAGGCAGCGGAAGAAGAGTATCAGTAAACTACTATCGTTTTCTGATATAACCAACTAAACGCCACAAGTGGCTGACTTAATTGAAAGAAGAAGAAAAAAAGGCAGGGAAAAAGAAAACACGTGGAATCTTCGTCCCCTAAAAAGACTTATACCATTATGCCTCGGCGTGGAGTAATGATTAATAAACATCGCTCTCAGATCCATTATTAATCATAGTGAATCTAATCCCCACTGGCTGCCTCAAACTTACCACCTTCTGTCTTTTACGTCCTACAAAGCTTAATAAATAGCTAGGGATGTGTGGGTAGCGTTAAAGTTATCGGTGCGAAAAAAAAAGGACGTCTGCAAGCCGATTTCAAATTCTGACTTCGTTAGTTGAGTTCACTTTCGTTCCTTGGAAAAGGCATGAATCAATCTCTTCCCCCCACTCCAATATTATTGTGTGGCAGAAGAAATACAACACTGAATTAAAAAACGTGGAGAAAGGCAATGGGAAACCACTCCACTATCTTTCCCAAGAAGTCAGGACAATTAAAATGAAAAGTAATCTGTAGCGAGCCATGATCGCTTTTGTAATGAAGAATCGTTTCGTAACCCTTTAGGATTGTAGAATAATTGCATGCATTTTAACCATAATATGAAAACTTCTTGGCATGGCGACGATATTCGATCTTTCATGTTTTACCACTGCGATTGGGATTTTATTTATCCGAAAGTTCAATGCGCCTATCATCTGCAATTTATCTTCCTACGCCAATTCCCGTCTTTTACAACATAAAGGCACTAGAAAATAATACGTCTTTTGGTGACAGATGGCCAACAAGAGACTAACTAGGTTTCAAAATATTGCATAAATCCATGTCATTTGGTGACAACTGTCTTTAAAAAACGGTTAGCCAAGTTAGCGGCGTTGTTTAGATTAGAATTACGGTGACGGGTTGAGTCATTAACTTGATTTTAGCTTAGCTGCATTGGGATTTTCTTCTTAAACACAAAATGAAAAATTGATAACTTACTACTATATATATTAGATTTATTGGATACACGTCTTGGAATAGACATCTCTCGTATTTTTTTTTTTTTTTTTTTTTAAGAAACAGTCTATCGGTTTGGGTTTTGGAGAGTCTTTAGTAAAGAGAATGTGAATTTCGGCAGGGATCAAACTTGCGTTCCCCCTATGCAGAGGAAACCATCATTTAATCCAGCGTGATTTCAAATGAATTAATGGATTTTTGTTTATAAGCATTATATCTTATTACTATTTATAACGTTCATAGTAATCATTATATATATATATATATATATATATATATATATATATATATATATATATATATATATATATATCTGTGTGTGTATGTATACAAACATACAGAGAGAGAAAGAGACAAAGGCATAAGACATAGATAGAATGTATGTCTGAATCTAATTGCAGTGTTCAGTTACTGAATAATTAGTATTTACGTAAGAATCGAACTCACTAATCGATAGTAATGAGTATATATATACATATATGTATATATATATATATATATATATATATATATATATAATATATATATATATATACAGTAATGAGTATATATATGTGTGTGTAATTTGTGTATTTAGGCAGCAATCTTCTTTCATGCACATTTCATTGAATACTACAGACAAGGTGCTTTTATTTAGTTTTTTATACAATTTCCCATGCGACCTAATAATTTTTTTTTTCTTTTCGGATGATAAATTATATAAAAACTGTCCAATTGTTCTTTTTAACCGAGCGCTTTCGGCTATACATTTAGCTGTTTTCAAGGTTGAAATGTATTAACTGTTAACATATGTTATATATATATATATATATATATATATATATATATATATATATATATATATATATATATATATATAAGCATATATGAAGAAATATAGTTTTAAGATGTACTATATTTATGGGATAAAGTGCTCAATATCAGAGATAGAACGTGTGTAAATATAAAAGTGAACATTGGAGTCAACACTCGGAATCCGACTATATTTCTAGTAGCTGAGCTGTTTAAAAAAAAAAGAGTTTATTTCTTACCAGATGAGCCACGGCCCCAGTTTTGTTTTGTGGAATAATTGTCTGGCTTGGCACAGACGCTAAATGCAGACACAAGCAAATTTCTTTATTTAATAGGCTAAGGGACTTAATAAAAACAGCCAGAGTTTAGTGTACTTTACTGGCAGTCATGAAAGGCTAATGAGGAAAAGGAAGAACGAAAAATTGAGACAGAAGATCGGTCTTATTTATCAAGAAGAAAAGGCAAACTTACAGCTTTTTTTCAACATATACTTATGTAAATATATTTCTTAAGCTTAGTTCAATACGACACAAGGCCAAATAAATAGAAGAGATGAAATGAGGGTAGAAAAATTTTAATATGTCACTCTTCCATTTGAATACTTGCCTTGTTCCTCCAAAAATCATGGTTTTGACCTCTGGCCTTGAACATTGGATTCTGTCAATTGGATGCATGATTGTTTGGTTGTTTGTTCTTTTAGCGGCATATCAACCATTTGCAGGTTATTTAATGCCGAAATCTAAATATTTTGTACACAATTTTATTTTATTTTTGGAAATAATAGTATCTTATTGACACAAGTCTTACTAATTAACCCATAGCTGAGGGGAGAAGAGATGGCTTCATAAATTTCCCAAAAGCTTTTGTGCGTAAGTGACTATAACGAACCCGACTGGAATTGGAACTCGGTTCCCTGATTAACAATTCCGAGCCGTTACACATTACACCACCCGCACATCCAAACTTATAGCACTATCTAGGTACTAACGAGGCTCGACGTTGCTTAACCTCGGTGATCGTACGGGAACCGGTGCTTGAACGTGAGATGGCCGTAAACCACACCACCCGCACATCCAAGCTTATAGCACCTGGTATTCCCAAGCGCTTGCCCATCTAGGTACTGACCAGGTTCGATGTTGCTTAACTTCGGTGATCGTACAGGAACCGGCGTTTGAACGTGAGGTGGCCGTAAACCTGTATGTAATAAAAAATCTTATATTAAAATAAAAATTAGAAATTCATTGATTTCGAACATAAAAGACAAACGGCAAACAATGAAATAGTTAACGAGCACTTGTTTGCAAAACTAGATCCTTAAATTTCTGGGATATTTTTCATAGAATATAAAGCCCAAGAGTCACTCAAGACAGAGTGTTATTAAATATGATTATTGTCCAAGAATCAAAGCAACAGAATTTCTCCTTGATTCAGAAACACCATGCCTGAGCAGGGAAGAGTAGACGCCGAGACAAGCTCCACTCATTTGAGAGGATTGAAGGTGTGCCGTTAGAAGCGGTATTACAGAGATTGCTCGGAGATGAGCTAGTGTCTCCTACACCCCCCACCCCTAGGGAGTTATCAGTATTTACACTCGGACTATTGACCTCATCTTCGTTGTTCTCACAACATTCGGCCGGCGGGTGGAAATGCTGATGGAGACAATACTCCGAGTGTAAATAATGTAAAAAGATTGCTATACTAAACAACATTCTACGGACACTTGAACCTTTTATTTGGATACTTGCTGTTGTTAGTTAATACAACGTTTCAGACGATCTATTCTTCATCCTTCATCTGAACGAAAATTCATGAGGAAAGGGTTTCCTTTTTCTCATGGATTACACATGAGCAGGGCTGAAGAATAGATCAGCCTAGTAATTGTGTTAATAGCAACTACGTAAGGAGATTCGGGTATCTACCCAATGTTAGATATGTTCGTGATTCTTTTCATACTTACAGTGCTTGTAAAATCTTAGCTCTACTCCCTGAGAACGGTTATTATATTTTAGTGCATATGTACTAATGAATAATGGTGTGAAATAGCGTAATGGTTATAAATGTGAAAAACGGAATTGGCAAACTGAGATCGAATTTTAATTCAGGCTGCTTATTTTGGTTTTATTTTGTTTGGGTTTTTTCTATTTTGTTTTATTTATTTATTTTTGTTTGTTTTTAATCATTTTACTCCAAGCAAGGTGATAAAGCCACTAAGGCTCAAAAGGCTACTAGAAGTGAAAGAGAAAGAAAAGATTTTAGAAAGAATTGGAAACCCAATCCTAACCAGGAAACAAAGGTTCAACCTCTACTCCTGTTCAAAAGACAGTGAGAACTGGACGATAGGCGAACCTATCTACCCTTATTGATGAAAGATAATATAAAGTAAATAAATAGTAAACAAAATTTATTTTAATCAGAGACGCTAGAAATTCTAAACAGGAAACAAGGGATTAGCCTAGCCCTTGGGGAAAGCATAAATCAACGTCCCTCTTCGGTTTTGTCAAAAACATTCTTGTCACTTGTACGCCACAATGTTTGACCATAAAAGAAAGTGATTAAATATTTAGACAAATCGTTTTCCCATTATAATCACCAATTGAAACTATAAAATATTTTCAAAATAACTGTAAAATGTTTTCAAACTTGACAGGAATCATGATAATATTTTAATATGTGAAAAATAATTACTTCTACAATAACCTAGTTTTTCCAGCGCAATTATGGTAGTTTTTTTGTTTGTTTTTTTTGTTTGTTTTTTTGTTTTTTTTGTTATCTTCATTTCTTTCTCTTAAATATCCATCGTTCTGAATCATCAGATCCCTGGGTATACGTGGCAGAGTGAAAGGCTGCAATATGCTACCCACACAATTCGCAGAGGTTTCATCTTTCTCTAATGTAGCAGTTTTCCAAACATTTTAATACAGAGACCCTGTCGTATAGTTTAAATATTTTCGCGGGTCAAAGTAAAAAAAAAATATGTTTTTATAAACGAATGGATAAGCTTCGAAGAAATGAAATTAGTTTACTTCGGATCTTATCAACGTTTTCAATGGTTCCGAAAGAAATGGGGGAAAATCGAAATAAATAAAATCTTATAAAGGGCGTGGGCCGTTGTTTGGACAACTCTGAGTTACATCGTGCTCAAGGTCAACTAGGAACCCTTTTAAAGCATTCGTCTGTAAATATTTTACGTGGTTTATATGCCAAGATATGGTTGCCTATTTATCGCCGGAAATAGAATATATCCTGTATCGTGTCTTTTTGTAGAGTAAAACAAAAAAAAATATATCTATGTTGTATATATTTTTGTATGTTTGTTATTTATGTGTTGAATTATGTGTGTGGGATGAAGGGAAACAACTGGTGCATGTCGGGAAATAAGGAAATTCTACAAGAGCCAGATCAAACCAAAATTGGAGTACTGCTGCCATATATCGACGGGATCAGCTCCATCCCCACTTTCCAACGTCGACCGATTACAAAAGCGCTTCCGCGGCCTTGTGGGTGATAAATTGTTTCCCACCCTACAACCCCTTTCCCCACAGCCGAAACGTTGCTTACTTCTTGCTACTCTGCCGCTGTTTTCATGTCAGATATTCAAGTGAACTGTTTCTTAATCCCACCACTTCCGCCGTTCACATCTATGACCCTCCATTGCTACAATCTTAACCTCTTCAAGTCAAGGGTCAACTGTTATCTATCCTACATATCCTCAACCCTTGCTCTCTCCATATATACGCCTACATCCCCATTTATAAACCCTCTACCTTGAGTGTCACTTCGGGTTTGTATTGGTTGAACAAGAGTAACAAAAAATAATTAACTAACGCCGGTAACCGAGGATCTGTTTTCCTTAGGACCCTTCTCGACTGCACTAAGGGGGTGTAAAAATGTCCTAATGCCTGCAGCAATGGCCAAGAGAATCTAACAATTTCTAAGTGATCATCCCCCCTCCCATAAAATACGAGCTTGGAACCGTCCACTATATTGTGCATATACGAATCCCCCCCCTAACTAAAGAAGACCATGTCACTTTTTGCTTTTGTGGGACATCGAATAAAACTTGGTGTTTAAAACTTGTCTACTTTTGAATACGTACGTACGTGTGTGTGTGTGTGTGTGTGTGTGTGTGTGGAGAGTGAGAGCGTGTGTGTGTGTGTGTGGAGAGAGAGAGCGTGTGTGTGTGAGTTTGACATTAGTCATCTGTATGTTTATACGTGTAAATGTGAGGGAGGGAATGCTTGAATGCGCAAGGAGCTTGCATATTTATATGTGAATTGCTAACAGATGGCCATATTTTGTTGCCGGCCGTCGACGGCGTCTCCCCTCCACTCACCATCCGGCTCCCATTCTCCCTGTTTGTTTCGTTTGACAACACCCCCTCTTGAACATTCATTTCCCAAGGAAACCTGAATTAACGCCGTTCCTAACGACTCGGAAAATAGAACCAGCGAACCGAGTTCAAATTCTAACTGCGACTGTTGATATCAATTTCATATGACGTCCCTTTGGAAAGGCATGAACCCAACCCAAATGTTCTCTTGTCGGATAAAAGGGGCTTTTTGGGTAATATATTATCAATCTTTACTCTTTGTATATACTTAATGCGGTAATATCCATAACCAATCGTATGTTTTAGTGTTGTGATGGAGAAACGAGAAATCGAAGAGCCGAGTTCAAATTCCAGTCGAGTCTTTTGCATTCACTTACGCACCAATACTCTTGAAGAATGTATGAATCCATCTCATCTTCAGCTATGGGTTAAATAGTAGATGTTGTATCTGGAAAAAATCATTGTTATTCTCAACAACAAAAAATTGTTAATGCTATATTCATTCTCAAAATAAGAATTACAATCCAAAATATGTTTACGCTTTAAATAGCCTGCAAAGGGATGATAAGCCGTAAAAAACAACTCAATTGTGGCAAATGGAGCCTCAGGCAATCTTTTAGGTGTAATCTATTTTACAAGTATATAGCACGAAACCGGATTCCTGTATTTATTTTATTTAACTTATTTTCATTTAATTTGTGTGTGCGTGTGCGTGCGCGCGCGCGCGTGTGTGTGTGTTCAACTTGTCATAACAAACGTCTCCCGCCTGGCAGTCGAGTCGGCTCTCAAACATTTGTAGTCAGTAAACCTATACGCAATTACAGAGCTATACCAGCAAATATCACGTGACATTTATTTAAATATTGAAAACCTGATACCGTTGAATGATCTTGAGATTTTCAAGCCCAACTCGAGAATCAACCAAACACACCTTTTAATAATATCAAACAATTGCTTTCTGGATGTCTTTTTAAAGACAACACTAAATCAGACCAACCGATAATTGGATTTCTTGGGTAATAGTCAGGAGACGGAAATCTAAAAGAAAATGGACGACAAAATAAACTGCTCAGTTGATCATATTAACATTAAAGCAACAATTCTCAGACAAAAGATTTTTTTTAAATGCCATGTCGTTCAAGGCGTAGGCGGTCATGGGTTTCAAATATTCCTTTTCTTTATTATCTGATAATTGTCGTGTCTTTCTTTTTCTTTTGGATGATAACGACATGGTTTACTGCCGACCTCTCTTTATTTAACACATAAATACATCTATTTATGGCACAAGGCCGAAAGAGAAATGGAGAAAGGCTTGTCGACACTGTTTATGCTATTCCGAGCTAATCCGACTCACGACCCATCCACTCTAACAATCGACGCAAAACCACAAAAACCAATCCTTCTCATCCAATCTCATCACGTACCTGAACACCACACTGTCACCATCCCGTTGATGATAAGCATTTCTGAATATGTAAAAAAAAATTTTTTTTTTTTTACAAAAATACATAAAAAAATTTCTACATGACGTCAGGAGGGGGCGATTAACCCAATAATCAAAAATAAAAGCTTAGAAGGCCAAAAATATGTGGTATCCAGCGGAGTTCGAACTTACTACTTAGTCGTAAATTACAAGACAAGATTTTTAACCATTACACCACATCAAATTACCCTCATTTTCCGCCGCCTTCTCCTTAACTTTCAATTCTGAGATGTCCTTCTCCTAGACTGGCTACGGTCCAAGGCTAAAGAGCCTAGTCTACCCGGCTATTTAACCCATAGATAAAGAGATAACTAGATTCATAACTTCCATGAGAACAATGGCGCGAAAGTGAACTCATCTAACTCGGTCGGAATTTGAACTAGGAACTTTCCGTGTTGATAACCGTTACTCTACCTACACGTTCTTCGACAAAAGACACTGAGAATTATTAACTATTAAAGAAAAGATTCCCTTCGAATGTGATAGGATCATATTAAAACAAAATCTGATCTGCATTAACAAAATATGCTTCAATGTAAAAAAAAAAAAGGCTCAAAGTGAAGATTGAATTCATGTTATCAGATGGCTGGACATCTTCTGGACACATCTGTAGTTTTGTCTAGACCTGGGATTCTCAACTGCCGTACCGCGCGGCACATTAGTGAGCCGCGCGATCCTCTTAAGTTTGCCGCGAATTATTGTCAAGGTATCCATATATATATATATATATATATATATATATATATATATATATATATATATATATATACATACATATATATATATGTACATGTACATATATATATATATATATATATATATATATATATATATATATATACGTACATGTACATATATATATATATATACACATACATATATACATATATGTATATATAAATAAAAAGAAAGAACAGTAAGATATATAATCCAGTGTTCTTCTTGATATTTTTATTTTTACAAAACAGTGCTCAATGTAAATTTACAGGGCATAAATATTATAAATTAACTGAATTATTAATAGTACAGCGTTAATATTTGAAGAAATGAATAAATATTAAACTTTTTATCCCACATTAGCTAAAAAGGCTTTATCCGTTTTATTGCAATTTTTTACTTATTTACGTGAATTAGGCTTGTCAAGCCTAAATAACATCAAAAAATAAGAAGCGAGAAAGATTGCGCTGAACTGAAGAAGAAATGAGCGTCTGTTTATCGCACATTCGACCAAACATTGAAGAAATCATGAAAAAAAAAACACCAGGCAAACACTAAATAATCTGCACAAATACTTGAATAGAAACATTAAAATAAAGTAAGTTTATATTTGTGTATTTTTAAAGAAAATTTCTATCGTTTTATTTCATAACATTTAAATGTATACCCTTTAAAAATTCTGCTAAGTGTACCGTTGTATTTTCATTTGCTCCTAGGTGTGCCGTTGCTTTAAAGAGTTGAGAAACACTGTACTAGACCAAGAACAGATCTTATAATACATAGCTTTTGCTTACTATGAACAGCCGTGTCTATATCCAAATATTGGTATTAATCTCGCAGAAATTCATATTTCGATGACCTTGAGTGAAAATGCTATTCACCAACAAATCTAGCTTGCTAGCCATCTTGTCATAATCGTCACACTGCATAATATGGCAAAAAGTAAATATTAACGCTGAAGTTTTTTAATTTAGCAAGAGAGAAAGGAATAAAGATATTTCATAAAGGACAGTGTCTTTCATAAAGCCCTTAAAAATTAAAGATCCTTTTTGGTTTCAATTAGCAAATATACTAAATGAATAAGTTGTTATTTCAAACTGTAAATGGTATGAACTGTTGGAATTTCCAGTCTGTGTTTGTAGTAATCATTCTTTCAATATATCTGAAGATGAAGCAAATGACAGAAAATCGAAAGATTTGTTTCTACTTCTGAGCTCCATGAGTGACAACCAGAAAATTCTCGCGTCTCTGTAAAAGTAGTAGTAGTAGTAGTAATCAAGGCCGGCGTATACTAACCCCGAACTACCATCAGCGGAGTAGGTAAGTCGTATTGGAGGCTTCGGGTAGTGCGTTGTGGCCATCGCTATTTGCTTTTTTTTCTACCTACATTTATATACGTTACAAATTAAACTAAGCACAACTGACTATTAAAGGATGAAAAATTTTCGCGGATTTTGACGTCAATTTGAGGGTCTTTTTTTCGTCCAAATCTGTGATTTTTTTTTTATTAGTTAGATAGGTGGAACTGGTTAAACGCGACATTAGTCTTCTGTGCCTCGTTAGCCATCTGCCTCGCTCTTTGCTCTGAAACTAATTTGACACTAAGCGGCAATAGATGATACGAACTTGGTCTCAAAAAAATACAACTAGGAACCATGACAAGGCAAGCTCCACCTACCCACTTGGTGAAAATAGCGCGTACAATATTATGGCGGAATTTCGGAAAAAAAATGAAAATTGGGATGTATTAGATTGGGTGGGGATATGATAGATTCGGGATGGAGAGGGGCACAAGAACCTTCCACTGGCCCTGATATTAGTATTAAAATGATTAAAACTTTGAAATTCAAACGAATCCCCCATTCCAGGCGACCTGATCTAGTGATTTTCCAAGTGTAGCTTACATGCGGCACAAGGCCGAAAGTATAGGGCATTCAGTGGGGATCGAACTCACTACTCAGTCGTAATTGCTTTAGCGAGACAAGCTCGTTAACCATTACACCGCCTTGAGGTACCCAAGGCGACCTGATCTAGTGATTTTCCAAGTGTAGCTTACATGCGGCACAAGGCCGAAAGTATAGGGCATTCAGTGGGGATCGAACTCACTACTCAGTCGTAATTGCTTTAGCGAGACAAGCTCGTTAACCATTACACCGCCTTGAGGTACCCAAGGCGACCTGATCTAAATATGGTTGACAAAAAGAAAAATTGTCAAAGAATGGATATTCGCTGTTCCAGAAAAGCAGAGAGTTTGGAAAATTAAAAGAAAGTGACGTGAAGAAGTTACAAGAATTCCAATCGATGAAATTGAAACAATCCCGACGATATTGAAAATCATACAAAGTACAGTTTAGAGTGTTCGAATGTTAAGGATATTTGCTGCCTCTTGATCGCCATTGAAGTTTATTAGTAATTACTGATAGAAAAAACTGAATCCGTTTTCATCGTCATAAGTGTAGTAATAAAATTACTATTACAGGTAAGATTATTATTATTATTATTATTATTATTATTATTATTATTATTATTATTATTATTATTCCCTTTGATTTCTGATATGTACTTATTTCTTTCCGGGTCCCAACCAGAGACCTAAGGTTAGAAATGGAATCATGACGTTTTCCACTGGAAAAAAAATTACATAGACAAAGTCCTTCGTAATGTGTGGGCTGTACTGGTGAGAACAATTTTTTGTATTTCTTTGAGACATGGGCTTCCAGGGATCCCTTCAAATAGTCTACTGGAATCTTTTCCAACCAATCCTAGGGCTCCAATTACAACAGGGATTGTTGATGTTCCCATGTGCCACATTTTTTAGATGTCGATTTCAAGGTCCTTGTATTTTGATAACTTTTTGAAGATCTTCAAAGATACATTGCAGTCTGCAGGGACTCCCATATCAATAAGGAGGCACTTTTTTGTGTGCGATCTCTAATAACAATGTCTGGGCGGTTGGCTTTGATTGAGAATTATTATTATTATTATTATTATAGTAAAATTATTACTACAACTATATAGTAATATCACTAATAAATTACTACTACTAATAATAATAATAATAGCAACAGCCGATGCAAATTATTAAAGTTTAGCCTTATCTTCTAAAAGAGCAGCATTGAAATATCATTTTATCTGGTTCTAATTTCCATATATATTGTTTTTTGCTTTTTTATAATGTTTCGACAGTTATACTTCCCGGCTTTCTTGGGAGTGCCCGTTACTTTTCTAGAATGTTGTCAACTCCTGCTTTTTGGAAATGATTTCGAACCAAACACACACAATGTTAAGGCACCCCATCCAACAATTCAAATAAAACTATCACTAATGATATTTGGTGAATGACGCCTCATCGTGGTCGATTGATCAGAAAGCTGAACTTGTAAACAATCATTACTGGCTCCGATGCGCACCGGATATGTCAAACTTGTGACCTTATGTCAAAACTAAAATACGCTTAATAAATAATATTTCGCGAAACTAGCCATGCCAGTGAGGAGTGGGGGGTGTCCTAATTGTGTCACGTAATTACAAAGAGACAACAAGTCTGATAACAAAAACAATCAAGTCTACATAGATTGGGGACATCAACAACATCAAACTTATTTCTGTTTGAACGAATAACTCAGCTACGCTCGTCGTCAAAATGAATACACACCCAGTCACATAAACAACTGGTTTGTCCTTTTAACTTGGACATTTCGACGCTTGTTGTTGTAGACAGTCGAAAATGTGGGGGAGTCAATGTCTAACTCCGCAGGAATTCTTGAAGTGCGCATCAAGTGACACAGTATCAAATTTGATTTTAAGTTTCTTTTTTTTTTTCTTTTTTTAGCCACCTACAGCTTCTTTACCCTGTAATGTCCATCCCATGTAAAGAGTTTAGCTATTTACTAAGCTTACAATTATTATTATTATTATTATTATTAAATCATTTTGAGTAGTATTTATTTTTATTTATCCCTCCACTCATCTCGCTTTTAGATTCTACAACCGTTAACATAGATCGGAAATCTAAATAAAGAAGTGTCCTCCGACGAAATTTGAACTCATATCTCATTTCCATGGCAACAGTTCTGACGTGGATAGCGCCTTACCGGTTAGGCTACGAAAGGCTATTCAGCAGACGGCTTTACTTTTTACTCACCCAACTGCAGTTTTTCTTATGTTATTTTCAAGACGCCATAATTTTTGTTTACATTTCGTAGTAGAAGTTAACATTATAGTGATAAATTGTTTGAATTTTCTTTATATGGTAATTTTTCTAAGCGTAGCTTAGATGTGGCACAAGACACCCATTGAGGATCGAACTCACTATTCAGTTGTAATTGATCTAGCAAGAAAAAGCTTGCTAACCATTGCACCACGTCCAAGTGCCCTATTACTACGATGACGACCACTAGGTGCGTGTCTATAGTTATTACGTTGACGTGAAATACAGAAGAATCTCGCGAACCACAGAGCAGACCATATTTTGACATAATACACTGTGTGTATGACTGTTTCTGCATACACACATACACACTATGTTCTTTTCTTTTTTCTAAAATTCACCTAATACAAGAGCTACTCAAGACAGAAGGTTACTGAAGAGGGTTGTATTATGAGCGGTCATTGCAAAAGGCAAGAGCAATTTTGATATATGGGAAAGATGACAGTTTAATTCCAACACTGAAAACGTTTATCTCTAGTACGCGTAAGGAAGAGACAAATAATCAAGGAAAGAAAATACAATCGTCATGCCCTTGAGTGCACACGTGTCGTCTACCCAGAAATCAAGGAAACAGAACTTCTTGAGTCAGCATCATCGAGGCTAAGTTGGGAGCCCAGGCATCGGGTGGCTAAACTAGCTTCTGCGGAGGGTTCTTCATTGGGTGCCTTCATCATAATATGTAGGGAGGAGTAGATGCGATAGACATCAATAAACTACAGAACTCAAAATTTATCGCTGCATTTAAGTATTGAATTAATATTTAAGCTTACCTTTTAAAAATTCAACTATAATTCTTCTGTCGCCACATAATTTAAAGACACGTTGGTGTACATAGGTCCTTACTTTCCGCACAAACAATGACGCACTAACATTGGCATTTAATATATAGATGAAGAAGATGTGCTATTGAAAGTTGTGTCCCTTTAATTGAAAAATGTGACACGCTGACATTGGCATTATATATATATATATATAACACACACACACACACACACACACACATATATATATATATATATATATATATATATATATATATATATATATATATATATATATATATATATAACATCAATATGAATATAACATTTTTATGAAGGTGCTAAATCAGCCAAGTCACAAATTTTATGTTTGTATTAATCCTATATATATTAGTCTTCTCAAATTTCTCTCTCTCCCTCTCTCTCCCTCTCTCTCTCTCTCATATATATATATATATATATATATATATAGAGAGAGAGAGAGAGAGAGAGAAAGAGGAAGAGGCAGACAGACCAAGATATGTCTTTTCGGATAGTGAAATGGTTATCGGTGCCGAAAATGGAATCCCTGAGCTGAGTTCAAATTCCGGTCAATTCCAATCTATCTCCTGTCAGCTATGGGTTAAATAGCAGGGAAGACTGTACACACTGCCTTTGGTGTAAGCCAGCCCAAGATAAGGAAAACTGAATTCATTTATGAAGAAGGCTCTTTGGAAATTCTGTAGCACTGTGTGTACCATTTCTCTGATATCACTTCTTTTGTAAATCTTCACCACTACCGCCGGGGTGTGGGTAGCACTTTTGTTTTGTTTGGCTTTATTTTTGGAAGAGGATCAAGCTGAGAAATTATAGAGAGATAAATGCGCATATTTTTCTGCAGGTTTATTCGCATAGTTCTGACAGCAATGAAACAGTACTTGAAACGTCATTATATAATCCACCAATCATAGAACAGAAAAACGTAGAAGTATTTATATGCTGAAATCCTGACGTGTATCTGTGTGTTCGTCCGCATGTCATATAATTCCGTGTTTTCAAAGATGGCTATCAAAGATGGCCCCAAACTTACAGTAAATAAAACATAGCTACTGCTACAATATGAAACTCTTTTTTTTTTTTTTTTTTCAAGCTGAGGTATTTACACTTCTGTTTAAAATTTCAAACGTTGTCATACCTCGTGACCGGACATTTGGCCGACAGACACTTGGCCGACAGACATTTCACCGAAAAAGTACAAGTAAAAATTGTAACAAGCAATACTTTTAAGTATTTTAATTAGCAATATTATAAGGTACAATAGGACTAATAATTACCACTGAATTTCAAGAGATTAAATTACTAAATCTAAATTTAACGTTAAAAGTTTTCATATTTCAAGATTTGTTTACTGAAATTAGTATTTTTTAAAATATTTGAGTATATTTGGGTAAAAAGTAACACCTAATTATTTAAATTCATATTTAACAGTAAGATAAAAGCTAGTTCATCCCTTTAAGATAATGATCATTAAAAGCGAAATTGAATGATCTTTCATATCGTAAAAGCTCAAGATTTTTGCTGTAGTAAAATGTACTTTTTCTCAAAATACTTATCATCTTACAGTAATATTTGAAGTAAAATATAATATATACAAAATAGATTTGGAAAAACAGCCAGTAAAAAAAAAAACGAATGATTCTAAATTAATACCATATAAATATATGGTAGCACATTACGATGTAAGTACGCTACTACATTTTCAGCTAAATGCCGATTCGGCTAAATGTCCGTCGGCCAAATGTCCGTCGGCCAAATGTCCGTCGGCCAAATGTCCGAGAACCGTCATATCTTCTATATTAATGAATACTTTCTTTCTGGAACTTTCATCCGTGGCACTACGAATTTCTCAAAGTCTGTAAAAGTAAAGATTGATATTTGATAAACCATAGGACGCTCCCTACACAATGCCAGTTGGAATCACTGACCAGACAAATCAAACAAGTCTGGAGGTGAAATAAACTCCTCAGTTCAGCTGCAACATTTATTAAAGAACATTTAAAACACATCATCATGGCAACATTGTTTTGTGGAATAATTGGGCATGTTTAAATGGAATTGACAAAATTCTCAACACACAAAATTGACACTTCCCAATAAACAATAATAAGAAGAAAAGAACAATGCAAAATAATACTAAGGAAACACACACACACATATATATATATATATATATATATATATATATATATATATATATATATATATATATATATATATATGTGTGTGTGTGTGTGTGTGTAGATAGATTATATTTTGGCAGTATGTTTTCATTAAGACGTGTCTCATGTAATAATTTAGACACGTTTTGTATAGTTATTTTCAATAGGATCCTCTCATATTCACAGACAAGTTTCTTAGTATC
The DNA here is from genome assembly GCA_963932145.1 of Acanthosepion lycidas. NCBI lineage: Eukaryota > Metazoa > Mollusca > Cephalopoda > Sepiida > Sepiidae > Acanthosepion > Acanthosepion lycidas. Next base: position 2,835,774 of record OZ010600.1, read on the forward strand.
TCCTTATTAAAGGAAGAAAGAAATAATTACCACGTTGATACATATTTATTTATTCCGAGTACTTTCGACATTAGCATAATGTGTTAATGTCGAAAGTACTCGGAATAAATAAATATGTATCAACATGGTAATTTTCTCTCTTCCTGTAGTAAGAATACTAAGAAGCTTGTCCATCAATATATATCTATGTGCGTGTATGTCCGTGAATATATATATATATATATATATATATATATATATATATATATATAGTATTTCCTTATTAAAGGAAGACTATATAGCTGGCTACTCCTATTCGAGGATACCCGTCTACTACGGCGGCTAGCCAATCCCTATTGCAGACTCTCGCTTAGGCATATTTGTGTTTATTCAACACCCACAGAGGCCACCTGTGGCTTATTCTACAACTATGCCAAGCAGACCTTAGTTACAGTTTCTTGGAAAGAGCGTGTTATCTAGCCTGATCAACAATTTGAACAAGGCCGGCACACTCAATCCCTCGGTCACGATGACATGTGACTTCGTGCTAACACAGCTATGGACAGACCCCAAGGGTTTCGTCTACCCAATTTCACTCACAAGGCTTGATTCAACCCGTGGTATGGTTTTCAGGCAGCATGCTGGGTACGACCCCTCAAGTTCAATAATATCAGGAAGTCTACTTCTTGACAAATCAACTGTGGTGAGATTCGAACCCGGGTCTCATGGTCAGAAAGCGAACTTCTTAGTATTTCCTTATTAAACGAAGAGAAAAATAATTATCACGTTGGTACATATTCATGACTTTCTAAGCGTCGCTTCGATGTGACACAAGGCCGAAAATGTGGAGCACTCAGTTAGGATCGACCTAACTACTCAATAGTAATTGATCAAGCGAGACAGGCTCAAAGTAAGAATTGTATTTACATGCAAAAGGAAGAATATAGTTTAATGGTTTTAGCTTTCCTGATTTTAAGGAAAGAAAGAAGAAAAGTAACGGCTGCGGTTAAAACGAGAATTGTCCATTTGTGTCAGGAAATCCCAGAATGCACCTGCAGGAATTGTATGTGGAGAAGGTGTTCTTAGCAATCATCCCTATAGATTGGAACTAAGAAAACCTCAAACGGGTAAATGAGAGCACTTGTCATACCCTGCTACCCCCCACCACCACCCCATTATTGGGGGGGGCATCAATATATATAAACAAAATACATAATTTATAATTTTCTGCATTTTTCGCTTTTTTATACTTTTTACTTTTGTATACTTTTTAAATCAAGATTTTGGGGGCATTATTTTTAAAAAAATTCTTTTTCTTTTTTCTTTATTGCGTGTGTGTGTAAATCACAAATTTTATTATTTCCTTTAATATTTTTAAAACACATTTTTAAGAATTTTTCTTATTTTGTATTATTATATATATTTTTATATATTTATATATTATATATTATATATATTTGTATTATTATATTTTCAATCACAAGTGGGTAAAGGGAAAAATATAAACAATATTCAAATGAGTTAGTAGCTTGCTATAGATTTGCATGGTCTTTACATTTGTTTAGGTTGCGTCAATTTGCAATGAAGACAAGACCCTTTCAATGTTATCGATAATTTTGCCCAGTAAATTCAATTCAATTCAGTTTGAGAAGTTCGAAGAATGTTTTGAATAGAGACGTGGATTTCTTGGTTTTGGATTATCATAATAAAGAATTCACTTTGTATCCCACTATACACTGAGAATAGCCATTCTATCCATGAGATTTAGCTCAGCTTGTGATGATAAGGGTTTTTATTTGTTTTTCGTAAAACTGCATTCTCGTAAGAAACACTGACAAGGACTATCTTCCCCCGGTAGATTCATTTTTAGGTTGAGATACTGAAGTCTGTTCTGGATAGAGACATGTTTTGTTTCGTTTTGGATTCTCGTAATGAATCCCTTTTTCATCGCTAGCAACTATTTTATCTAAAAGATATTTTTTGTATCATGCAAGGAGAGAATGACAAGTGTTTAAGCGCTGACAGAAATTCGTTTTCTAATTGCAGAAGCAATGAACGGCTAAGTATGATTTCTAAGACACTTCTAGGATTTCTATAAAAGATGCATTAGTTTAATAGTTCAATATTATGATCGAAAATTCGATGTTTTATAAAAGATTAACCCTTTGAGCCTTGCGTCCCTGAACAATTTTAACCTTTCTGCCTGAGCTCCTGAGTCAAAATTCGCAAATAATTGGTATGTAATGTTTCACGGTAGATATGAAAATAGTTACAGGTGTTTACCCGCCGTTCAACCGGTAACTGGACATTAAGTCATTTTTTCTACCACCGGTAATGCAGTGGTCAGGGCACAAAGGGTTAATTAAACAATCCAATTAAATAATTAGACTATAAATAATCCCACATATATTTCCATTTACTTGAGGGATATTTATTATTTTATTCCTGTCTTTTGTTCTGATAATATTAGCATTTCTAAGCGTCGTTCGCAAGATTAAAAACTTTTGTCTGTTTCATTTAATTTCATTGTCATTCTTTTCTACGCCGCCATATTGTATAATTCATTTTTCTTATCAGCTTCTTGCAATGAAGACATCCAGAAAGATGATACGGGAAGATATGTCTGGCCAGTAACATTTTATGGCCGCACGGCTATAATACCATGTAAATATGCAAAAAGTGTCGGAGAAAATGCTTCACGACCGTGTATCTTTAACACGACCCTCAATCAAGCCCAGTGGGGAAGAATGGACACCTCACATTGTGAAAAGGTAAGTTTGATTTGAAATTATTTTATTATTATAACAACTGCGTTCAAGTCACGCTTTTTATTAATGGAGGTTGTGGAGAGCCATGATTGCCTACTTCCAGAAGAGACATGGCACATAGAAAAAGAAGAAAATCCCGGCGCCGACATTACATCTAAAAAAAAAAAAACGAAACGAGTAAAGTAGAATTTGTTTTCATTCAATTATCCAACATTGTACTGAGATATAGAAATATATTTATATTCGCCCACATTAGGCCTCGTGATTTTAAGGAAGACAAAGAATAGCATGACATTGCGCCAATCTTCTTCTATACACTGTGTCATTCCAGGAAGTGGACAATCACTGCTCTCTACAACTTCCTGTTCTTTGTAGCTCTTAGTAATTGTTGTCTGTTCTGCCATCTCTTTTAAACTCTGTTATCTCAAGATCATTTATGCAAGCTCATTAAGCAGGTGTTATATTCTGTTTTCCTCTGTCCCTCTTGCCTTCAATATGTTCTACGAGTGTCAAATTTTCTCAGTCCTCTTTTTTCATTATGCGCCCTAGAAATTTCAACCGTCTCTTTCTTATACTAAGTATAAGTGCACCTTTTTGTTTCTATTTTCTCTAAAACCTTGTCGTTGCTCATATGTTCCTCCCATGGTATGCTCAGCATCCTTCTGTAGAACCACATTTCTGTTGACTAAAGTCTCTTCTTCATCTGTGATGAGATTGTCCAGCATTCACTGCCATATGATGAGGATTGATATTGCGTAAAAATTCAACACTCTTTTCTTAGTTCCTAATGGAATTTTCCTGTTTCTTTATACTTTGCTTATCTTTTGGAAGGCATCTTTCGCTATCCCAATGCTCCTTCAGATTTCGATGTTGCATTTTTCCCTCAGCTGTCTAAATACTTCCTAGGTATTTAAATGTTTGTTCTTGCTTGATTATGATGTCTCCAATTTGTAATTCGCATGACCCTTTTCCTAACAACCATTCCTTCTGTCTTTAGTCCTTTCTTCACGTTTTCCTTTACTACCCTTCTCTAGCAGTTCCTGTAGTTTTTCTTTGTTTGCTTTTAACATTGGCTCATCTGTATATCCAATGTTGTTAAGATTGTGGCCCTAATAATGAATCTTGATAGGAATTCTAATTCTCTTAGAATTTCTTTACTGTAAAGTTCTGATGAGAAGACACATCTTTGTTTTAGGTTCCTGACTATTTGGGGGCATTTACTGAATTCATTTTCTATCCGTATGCCAGTAGTTTACTCCTAATATAAGTTCTGGATTATTCTGATAACCTTCCCAGATAAATCAAGCTTACCTAGCATTTCGAATAGTTCTTTCTAACCTACTTTATTAAACGCTTTTGCATAATCTATAAAATATAGGTTTACTTTTTGTATTTTTTATTGCTTGTTCTAATATCCTTCTGAGCATAAATATCACATTCCTTGTTTCAGTGTCTTTAACGAACACGCCCTGTTCTTCTATTTCGGGTCTAATTCTGCTGGACGCTCTAGTCATCAAAATTTGGATGATAAGATTTGTTATATGGCTCATTACGCTGATTGTTCAATGGCGTTTGCATTCGTTTGCACCTGGTTTCTTAGGCAACGCTAGAAAATAAAACTTCTTAGGTCTTCCGGCATATCAACACTGTCGAATGTTTCATTTATTATGGCTGTAATTTTGTCAATGGCGAAATCCTCTTAAAGCTGCCAGTTTCTCTATTACAGCTCCATCTTGTCCAACTGATTTGTTCTTGTTCCATTTGACCCTTGGCTGATTTCATTTCAGACTTTCATATTTCTAGTCCTCCGACACTTCCATGCATAACGGGTTGTCCTCTTTCGTCGTGGAAAAGTATTCCGATGTATTCGTTCCATGTCTGGAGTATTTTTCTTTCTCTCTTATCAATGTCCCATCCTCGGATTTTATGCATCCTTGTGATAAGCATGTCTTTTGTCCTTAAGTTCTCTTCTTCTTTTATACTCTTATTCTCTTATTCTTTTATGCGATTATTCTTATTCTCTTATTATTTTATGCTCTTATTGCTTGTATTCTTTTATAAGCTTATTCTTATTCTTTTATACTCTTTTTCTTATTCTCTTATTTTTTATAAGTTTATTCTTATTCCCTTAGTCTTTTATACTCATTCTTATTCTCTGATTCTTTTATACTCTTATTCTCTTATTCTTTTATGCGAGTATTCTTATTCTCTTATTATTTTATACTGGTATTCTTATTCTTTTATACTCTTATTTTTATTCTCATTCTTTTTATACTCTTATTCTTATTCTTTTATTCTTTTATACTCTTATTCTAATCCTCTTATTCTTTTCTTTTTGCTCTTCTTACTTGTATTCTTTTATACGCTTATTCTTATTCTTTTATACTTATTCTTATTCTATGATTTATTTATACGCTTATTCTTATTCCTTTATCCTATTATTCTTATTCTCTTATTCTTTTATACACATTCGTATTCTCTGATTCATTTATACGCTTTTCGTATTCTTTTATACTCTTTCTTTTTCTCGTATTCTTTTATACGCTTATTCTTATTCTTCTCTACTCTTATTTTTATTCTCTTATTCTTTTATACTTTTATTCTTATTCTCATATTCTTTTATACTACTTTATCTGTAATAATCATTCTTTCTATTTCGGTAGACTTTACTTTCTTTTTTCCTGCCTGAATTTCTAATACTAATTTCTTTGTGCAATCTCCTATATTTTGTGCTATGCCTTATCTTTTTTCCCCATCATTTCTTTTTTTTTTAATCATTTCCCCCACTCCCCAAGCAAGGCGGGAATGTCACTGGGTCGCAGGGGGCTACAGAGAAAGGAAAGTAGAGGAGACCGAGGAAAGGATAAAAAATCTGAACGGTGTTCAAGAAGACAGAAGATGGCAATTGACGCTGCATTTAAATTGTAGTTATTAGGGAAGCAAGGAAACAGAAGGAAGTCCCACTGGCTAGAAGTGTCAGAAAAGAAGCTGTTGGAGTAGAATTGGCAGTTAGATTTAACAAATTCAACACTAAAAAGGATGAGACCATAGTGCCAATCTAGTAGCACACTTAAACACACGTAGTCCAAGCACCATGAAAAAAGCTTGTTGGAGCAGTTGCCATGAATATATTTGTTGAAAAGACAGAGAGAAGCCACATCACGTCGGTGAGAAAGAGACTGAAGTCGAGATGACAGGTCAGGATTAATTACATTGCAGATTCTTCTTTGGATTTTGTCAAGAACCTCGAGATGAGTATCAGGAGCACTAGGCCAGATATGGCGGCAGTATTCATCATATCGTGAATTTAATCTGTCATCCATTCCTTTTTTCTTTGGGTTGATCTCGTTTGCTGATGTTACTAAAGGTTTCCTTAACGTGTCACACTTTGAATTTCCATTTTGAATTCATTCATTGTATCTGCTTCTAACACTCTCCACCTTCTTCTTCTTCTTCTTCTTCTTCTTCTTCTTCTTCTTCCATTTCACGTCATTCAGGAGAGTCTGCCATATTGCATTTTTTGCTGTATTAGCCATCTTTAATTTCCGTACTTTTCACCCTAGTGTCTACCAAGAACTTCTATTTGTGAAACGAACTCCAGCCTGGATGGTTATCTGAACGTTACAATCTAAAACATTTCAAACCAACAGTCCATGTTCCTTATCCTTATAATCTCCCTCCATTCATATCACGCATTTCGTTTATCATAATCTTCATAACAATTTTAGCAGTAACTCTCTACTTTGAACGGCACTCGAACCTTCGATTGGATGGACCTTAGTATAAAAAATAAAAAATGAAGTCATGTGAACATCTAAAATACCGTGAAACATTTTCGGCACATCAAATAATCTGGATAAGAATTTAATTTAATTCAATTATTGGAAGGGTATCAACGGAGAAAGGCGTTGTCGATAATTCACTTCCAGAATATGAATCATCAGTGATAGAATGTGTTTGGCGAAGGAAAAATACTGCTAGATGAAATCAAAACAAGGGTGTGGTTTGTGAATTCTTAGGAGTAACATAAAAGCCTTTTCCTTGGAACAGGCTTTATATCTACACAATTACATAGAGATAGACGTGAATATAGATCATTCTTTGTAGGACGGAAGTTGCATTTTTAGCACTTGTCCTGCAGGTGGGTGTTTGCTTCCAAGTTAGAAGTAATATTTGGAAAGTTGATTTTCGAACGAGGCAGGACGTATTTGTGTGAAAAAGAAGCTTATCAAGTATGATATACTATATTTGTCATTACTATCAAATAGAATTATTGTTAGCTCAGATGGCAATGGGCATACACCACAAGAAGAGACAATGGATATATAGTGGCAAGAAGAGACAAAAGAATGTACAGACATTGATGATGGTGGACAAATGAGAATGAGCAGATATTTGGTGAGGAGACAGAGCAGTATGAACAGACATAGAGTGGCAAGGAGAGACAAGTGAATTGACGGACATTTAGTGATGGCTGTCAGATGAGAATGAATAGACCGACGTGAAGACAGAAGACATGAACGAGAAGAAAAAGAAGAGAATGAACAGACATTAATGATGATAGATAACAATAGACAGATATTTACAAGAAGAAACAGGAGAGAATTAAAATACAAATATGGAGAGATAGAAGAAAATAAACAGAGATTGACGAGGAGAGAATGAAGAAAATGGATGGACATTGGTGAACATACACTAATAAGGATGGACATTGACAAGGAGATATATATATATATAAATTACTGATAAATGGACTGACAAAATTGGAATCATTCAGTAACTACAACATTGGGAGCAGCTAATTTGGCGATGATTTTTTTTTTAAATATCATCTGCAAAGTAGAAGGCGACGACGAAGAAGAAAGCAAAGTAGAAGGCGACGACGAAGAAGAAGAAGAAGAAGAAGAAGAAAGCAAAGTAGAAGACGACGACGACGACGAAGAAGAAGAAGAAGGAGACGACGACGACGACGACGAAGAAGAAGAAGAAGAAGAAGAAGAAGAAGAAGAAGAAGAAGAAGAAGAAGAAGATGAAAAAAGCAAAGTAGAAGACGACGACGACGAAGGAGAAGACGACGAAGGAGAAGAAGACGACGACGACGAAGAAGAAGAAGAAGAAGAAGAAGAAGAAGAAGAAGAAGAAGAAGAAGAAGAAGAAGAAGAAAGCAAAGTAGAAGACGACGACGAAGAAGAAAGCAAAGTAGAAGGCGACGACGAAGAAGAAGAAGAAGAAAGCAAAGTAGAAGACGACGACGAAGAAGAAGAAAGCAAAGTAGAAGACGACGACGAAGACGAAGACGACGACGACGACGAAGAAGAAGAAGAAGGAGACGACGACGACGAAGAAGAAGAAGAAGAAGAAGAAGAAGAAGAAGAAAGCAAAGTAGAAGACGACGACAACGAAGAAGAAGAAGAAGAAGAAGAAGAAGAAGAAGAAGAAGAAGAAGAAGAAGAAAATGAAAAAAGCAAAGTAGAAGACGGCGACGACTAAGAAGACGACGACGACGAAGAAGAAGAAGAAGAAGAAGAAGAAGAAGAAGAAGAAGAAGAAGAAGAATGACAGGACTGGGAAAGAGAGGGATAATAAGGAGCTAAACATTATTTAGATCTACAGAGTGGCCGGAAAGAAACTCCCTTTTTGAAATTGTTAATAACTTAATTATTAGTCGATTTTCATAAAATCTGTTTTCTTTTGAACATTAAAATCATAGAAGTGCAGTACACTGTGGAAATTTTATATAGGCACCCAGTGTTGTAATCATCTGGGTATATCCTCGAGTGAGTTCATTTCCGGTACCTTTTGCCCATTTTCTTCCACTGTGGATGTTCAAGGACGACCGCTTCTGTGGGTATCTATCACTGATTCCGTACTCATAAACTTGGAATGGCAATTTCTGATGGTTTTATGCATCTACTGAAGCACGAGGTCCAAGAACACTGCACGACTATCTCTGCACTTGTACCCTGGACTGCCACCTTTTGTAACGGGGATGTTAGCTGAGCACGCTCAGGCAATGTCAGGCGTTGTGCCATTCTCGGCTCCACTTGTCATTCTGAAATAAAAGCAAAAATTAGCAATGAAATTCTACCACTTTAAGAATAACTCTATATTTTGTTTCATGCAAATGTGGCGGTATTAACAAAAGTTTTAAGTAATTTTCAATAAAGAGTTTATTTCCTCCAGCCCTGTATAAAGAATATGAATTTTAAAAGGCAATAAAGCCACTAAGGCGCAAGGAGTTACAGGATGTGAAAGAATTAGGAAAAGAAACATTAATAATGAACGGAAAGAGGAAAGAGTAATCAAGAGGACAGTAGATAGCGATTGACATTGCATTTAAATTTTTACAGAATAAAGTTGGCTGGAAGGCATGGAACTGGAAGGGAGTTCCACATGCAAGAAGTGTCAGAAAAGAAACTGTTAGCTTAAAATTTACGGCTACATCTAGCCAGCCCAACTGTAAATTGATGAGATTTGACACCAATCTAGTACTGCGCTCAAATTCATAAAGTCTAGGTACCATAGAGAAAAGTTTATCCGAACAATAAGCATGAAAATATTTATAGAAAAGTCACAGAGATGCAGCCTCATGATGGTGGGAAATTGTCTGAGCCGAACCACTAGATCAGGACAAATAATATTGTCCATTATTCTTTGGATTTTTTCAAGGAGCTTAAGGTGAATAGCAGGAGTACCGGTCTATATGTGGTAGCAATATTCTAAGCATGGACGAATGGTAGACTTATAAATATGTAAGATAGATTGAGACAAATTGTCTCGCACTACACAGTGAAACAATTTTCTTAACAGCCGACCTAGCAATGGATAGTCTTTCCACTTCATGTCAACTGAGAACGTTAACCCGAGAAGGCGCAACAAGTCACTTTCCTGGAGGTTAACATATTGATGGCAGGCAGACATGGCTTCTCTCAGATAATTAATGGACAGAAGTTTAGTTTTGGAGGCGTTAAAATTGACAAGCCATCTTTTGCCTCAGTTTTTGAGGTTTTTTCGGCTGCCATTTTGACCATATCGGACTGATCAGCCTTACTAATTCTGCCTTATTGTGTCAGAATTTATGAAGAGTTTTGAAAACCTCGTGTCCTAAAGAGACATGTCACATAAAAGAAGAAGACTTTCTTAAACTTAATTCTTTTCTTCTCTCACTGGGGCCGTACAGGTAAATAGTCCTATTTACTTGGTATTCAGGTTTTTGTTTGTTTAATGACAAGAAGTTACGCTGTGTTTTCACTAAGTTTATTTGCCGTGACTCGCCGCGGCGACGTGTAGAAAATTGTCCGACGATATTACTAAATCGAAAGTGATTGTTTTTTATTCTACCACAAATTGCAAATATGAGTGAATGATTTCTTTATCCTCCTCTAGTCAGGCACATGCAAACATTAACTCAAAATCGTGTTCTTCATGGTGTACTCAAATGTAACCGTGAGTATTCCCAGAATGCAAAGTGATAAATGGATGCAGAGGCGAGTGACAGTTAAAAACTTGAAATCAGATTCGCTGTTCTCATTATTCTAAAAAAGGAGGTAAAGGCCTCGTCACTGCGGGAAGAAAATTTGAATCGTTAAATAAGGTCAGTCAAGCAAACAAAAGAACAAATGTGCCCCCGTTTAAGCATTTTCAGAATTAGAAAAAGGTCAGAAAGAGTAAATGAAAGTTTTTTAAAAATTAACCAGGAAACTATCCGACATTTTCCATCGACTCTTTTCACGCCATATTGTTTTTTTGTTTCTATTTTCTCAGCCTTTCATTGGACTGTCAGTGTCATTTGAGAGAAAAATGCAAGTCATTATCCATCCCGCCTTGCTTAAAAGCTACAATTACTTTAAAAACGTGTATGTGCGAAAAATCCGTTTCTTCTTCTTCTTCATCGTCGTCGTATTCTTCTACTTTGCTTCCTCCTCCTCCTCCTCCTCCTTCTTCTTCTTATTCGTCGTCGTCTTCTACTCTGCTTTCTTCTTCTTCTTCTTATTCGTCGTCTTCTACTTTGCTTTCTTCTTAGGTGATCATAGCTCTCCACAACTTTCTGTTGTCTATAGCTCTTAGGAATGTTTGTCTGTTTGATTTTTTTACTGTCCATCCCACTCTGTGAGATGAAATCCATTTACACAAACTTGTTAGGTAGGTTTCCCTCAATCGTTCTTGCCTTCCAAAATATTCTACCTTGTCTTTCTGATTCTAAATATAAGTTTACCCTCTGTTTTCACTTTTTTTTTTTAAATTCTCGTTGCTTACACACCCCAGCCATCTTATTTTCAGCACTCTTTTGTAGAAGCACATATTTTTTGTCTCAAATCTCTTCATCTGTGACAAAACTATCCAGCATGCATTGCCATATACTAGGTGGATTCATCTATTTGTTTCTAACCAAATATTCCTAGCCATTATTATTATATATACATTATATAAATCCATCTGTTCCCTCCCACTCAGCTTAAATTAAATAGTAAAATTGACTAAGTTGACTTAGCTGTGATTGGCAACTAATCTAGAAGGACAACCCTATTTAAAACAGTATTTAGTCCTGGCGAGTTACAGACTATACAATCATCAACAAGATGGTAGAGTTCATAATAACTCATTCATCTCGATTGCATTGATGTATATATGTATATATGTATGCATGTATGCATGTATGCATGTATTATTATTATTAAGCTTAGTTTAGTTTAACTCAAGTCTGCAAATATTGGATACTCTGAGAATCGTACTTACTATTTCTTATCAATGATCACCGAGATTAGCTTGTTAACCATTAACACGCGCAAAGACGTCTTTTACTGTTTAGTTTGGCACAAGACTACAAATATTCGTCATACAGTAGCTTCATAGCAAGTTGAAGGCAGTCACCTTCGGCCATGGGTGTAAAGGAGTGCAGCTTTTCGTCTGGCCTATTAGTTAAATGCCAGTTAATATTTTGCCCAGGGCTTTCCGCTTCCGTTTGCAAAGTGTAACACACTCCATTACACTATTTTGCATATAAGCAGACGACGTTAATTAGACAGATTTTATTATTGACGTCATTGACTTATTAATGGCGCCATGATGTAGCCTAAACATTTCAGGCTGTGAAGGCGTCAAAATTATACCCCCCCCCACACACACACACTGAGATCCCTTGCTACGCCACTTGGTCATGTAGTGAGAATCGAACACTATTAATCAGCTACAAGTCCAGTTTGATGACCGTTACACTACGATGAGTAAACGCGTGGTTATTTACTAAATCTATTTACATCCTTGTGCAAATGAATTTAAACAACGGCTTTAGTTTCCTTTCTTTCGCCATACGGTCAATTTTAGACCCACTGGAGTGACAGGGTGTAATCAATTTCTATTTTTTCTCAGATTAGGTCATTTGCAGTAATGTGCAGGAATATGAATCTATTTTCGGGGTGTGTAATGAAATTTGTTTGGCCTTGAAAAATATCGCATCATCCGTGATTGCATCAGATTTTTATCACGCCCAAACATTATTGTCCCGACTGTTGATTAGTTGTCCTGCGGCCACTGTCTGCGATGGATGTTACTACAAGGAAACGTACGTAAATTGTAACGCTGCACGAACACACTGGCAAGCCTTACCAGTGAGCAAACCAAAGTACTATAGATTAAATCTGTGTTCAATCTGCAATGAACGACTTCGTGGAATGGACATACGAAGTACTAACATGTGCACTGGGGCTTGTTTCATTGGAAAAATATAAAAAAAAAAGTAAATAATAACGGAATTATACGTTTTGTTTCAATTAATTTGCCCACGAATGTACAATGTTCGGTCTGTTGTCCTCATCTTCGTTACCATATCCATGACCTTTCGGCCGTTGCACGCGCCTCAAGGAGACGTGGGCTAGTGGATAAAAGCGTTAGTTGAATCCAGTGACACTGACCTAAAGAGTTTTGAGTTCAATATCTGGCTACAGCTGAGGTGAAAAAAAAAAGAATTGGAGAGTTGAATTAAAAGGGAGCTGATACTGAGATATCAGGAAGAGCCAAGACACGTGAAACTAGAACAATCTACCGCTGTGGACGGAATAAAGGATTCAGTTCGTAATTACAATCACCTGAAGAATCTCGGATCGTATAACGGCCGAAAAGTCATGAATATGGCAACAAAGATGAGGGCAACAGTCCGAACAATGTAAATAATTATTAGATTTACTTTTGTCAGAAAACTACAAGATCGAACTCACTACATTATAACAATGACTCACCCCACCATTTTTTTCTTCTCAATTGATTTCCACTTTCTGTCCTGCTAATTTTTATTTCGGTTCTCTCTCAAAACATACATCAACAAGACAAGGTGAAACGTTAATGTCGTTGCAATAAAAGTCGTTCAGGATTTCTTTCATTTTTTTTTTTCTTTCTTTTAATCCTATCAGATTGGTGATGAGGAGGCGTCGAAGGCTATGAAAAACCTCCGGTCACTGACAGAGCACCCACAGACACTTACAGCTGAACAAGTAGCCAATGTGACGGAAAAACTTGAAGAAATTTTCTCCTACTCCTTGAAGAAGAGAGAGGTAAGCACTCTACTGTAAAATCTGTAATTCAATGTTTGAAGACGGTATTTCTATCTGCTTAAATGGGTAAGGGAAATTACAAGCAGAGAAAAAAAATCGAAGAACTAAGATCGAATTTCGGCCTAAACTATTCACATCTATCCGCACTAATACTCTTGAAGGCATGAATCCAGTTCACCCTATGTTATGTACATAGATAGCCTCTCCAGACAGAAGCAAAAAAAACCTATTAAACCTACTTTCAGAAACCAAGATCACTTATCCTATTATAAGGCTATATATCCATATAAGGACCACCATTTTTGCAAAAATATTCCTTAGGTTTTGCGTGTGAAGTTTAACTACCTAATCTTGTTTTCTCTTGTATTATTATTAGTAGTGTGCATGTTTTGTCAAAAAAAAACGACGACAACTGTTTAAAAGTTTTAATAGTGAGATGCAATGAAACAAAAGTCTTGAAACAATGTATTTAAAATCAATAAAGCCGAAATAAAGAATTCGCAACTAAAATAGAAGCCAATGAACCATTTCACTAATCCGTTCCCTTTATATTCTTTAGATGTTCAATGGCGTCTATGATTGATTGATTACTCCTGGTATTATATAAATCGCTTTTTGCTCAATAGATTTTCATGTTCAAAATTGTAAGCTTTAATATAACAGTGAAATGGAAATATCTCTCGGAAGAAAAAATTAGCAACAAAACCACAAAGAGGATAGCCACAAAGACGGCGACAACAAAGCCTATTCTATGACCAAGTTGATGCAATACGATCACTTATTAGACAAAGGTATCTGAGTTCCTCACTTGAAAGGCTTGAACAAATAAGACTGCAATCTAAGAAACGTTTCATTGAAGGAACTGATTAACTAGACTGTTCATTTTACTCAGGAACTCTTAATCGCTCACTGTGCCTAATTTATAAATTAAACTATCAAAGATATAGGGGAAAATAATACATTTAATATATATATAGCGTTTGATACTATCCTCGATTTTCAGCATTTACTGGAAGTCTTGAACCCGATCATCCCCGGATAAGGCAATACTTGTACATAGAATATAGGAATTAAAATTACTGTTTATGATGAAAAAATCACTTAAAAGAGCCAATGAAAAACCTTCTCTCTCATGCCATTTTTGTGTGGGGATAGATTTGACTGTCATTGATTGCAAGATGTTTTTAAATATCGTCATTCTCGCTGGTTAAACATGCCGTGCAGTCATTTATTTTTAAGTGCTAAAAATTAAAGGTGTGCCTGTGTTTGTTGATTACAACGAGTCGACAACAGAAAAATGGAAAGAAAAGCAAATAGAAGACGTGTAAAGGGGTTGGTGGGTAGGTTGATCCGGATGTCATTTATTTCGGGTTGGTGAATTACAAACACTCTGATGTTTTGGTTTGGTTTGGTTTGGTTTGGTTTACAGTATATCAACCTCAATGGGTTATTTGAGGCCGACAATTTTTTTTATTGATGGCAATATTTTCTTTTAAAATAAACTATAGTTGGTAATATCTTTTTTTTTCTAAAAATGTATTGCTGGTAATATTTTTTTTTTTTTTATAAAGTATTTCTGGTATGTTTTAAACCTATTTTTTACACTTTCGTAGTGTTTTGGCCCCAGTTTGGGTGTCAACTATTTGCCCATAGTTGGAACCCTGACAGGTGCTACCACCCCGGGTCACGGTGGACCTGGGAACATCAGCAATTAAGAGGTGGTTCCACGCTCCTCAAAACCTCTTGATCAGATGCCTTGCTGTTGGATATAGTTGATCGTCTTACCTAGGACGCGGATGTAGTTTGCCGTCATACTCAGGGCGGCATTCTGATGTTGACAACCAAGTTAAGCAAGGAACTGCCTGGTCGATATCAAACGGGTGATCTTTTGAGAATATTTACTTTAAATGAGGTGGAGAATAATTAAAATCCAGGAGAAAACGAAACATATTCTACTTAGTGTTCAGCTCTAGATTTGTAAAATACGTAATACCAATGATATATAATCGATGACTGCCTCCAGAGGGGGGGGGGGAGTCCCACGTTAGGCGCTTTCTATGCTTCTCTGTGGCTATTTCTCTGACTTTGAATTTGTTTTACCTGCTCTTAATTTTATATGCTGATATTTTACTAAGTTTACTCTATCAAGTATTGAGAACTAAGTGAGGAGCAAAGTCACATGGGAACTATAAAAGTCACTAAGAAACTACAAAAGCTCCTACGGAAGGCAGTGAAGGAAAGCGAGAAGAAAGGACTAAACATCAATTGCGAGAAGATAGAATGTATGGTTGTTAGCAAAAAAGATGAGGCCAAAATGTAAATTACAAATTGGAGTTAGCAAAATCAAACGAGAACCAAAATTAAACTATGTGGGAAATGTTTTAACAGAGGACGGAATGTATGATACTGAAATCTGAAGGTGTATTTGGATAGCTAAAGATGTCTTCCAAAATCTAAACAGAGTATTAAGAGACAGGAAAACTTCGTTGCAACGATAAGAGTACTGAACTGTTACACGATATCTGTCCTCCTATATGGCAGTGAATGCTGACCAATTTCCTCAAAGATGAAGAAGTGACTTAAAGCGGCAGAAATGTGATTCTACAGAAAGATGCTGAGGATACCATGGACCGATGTTTTAAAGAAAATAGAAGCAAAAAGGAAACTTATACTTAACATTAGGCAGAGATAGTTGAAATTTCTGGGGTACATAATGAGGAAGGGTGGCTTGGAAAATCTGATACTCACAAGAGAGATGGAAGGCAAGAGAGACAGAAGAAAACAACATAGCATACTTAGTGAGCTTTAGTAAATGGATGGCGGAACGGGGCTTAGGATAAAGAACAAAAAGACACAATTTATTAAGAGCTACAAAGTAATGGATAGCGGCTCGGATTAAGGAATTGGAGAGCCAAGTTCGAATTCCAGTCGAATCCATTACATTCACTTACGTGATGATACCCTTGAGAAAGGTATGAATCCTCTTCTTCTGCTCCCAGCTATGGGTAAATAGAAGGAAGGGTAAATAGACTGGGTTCTGTAGCCTTGGATGTCAACTGGTCTACCGCAGAAAGAAATGGCAGCCTACTGCCGGAAAAAAAATCTGCCTCGTCAGTCATATATCGAAAGATATATGATCGCCTACACGTGTATCACGTATGGAACATAACTGACTGATCGAAGTAATTAACAGTTCCCGAGTAAAATGTCCTGTTTAATTAATCAATTCCTTTAATCCAACGTTTCTCAGATTGTGGTCTCATTTGTTGTAGCCTTTCACGTGACGCACTCAGATACCTTTTGTCTGTTAAGTGATCGTATTGTATCAACTTGGTCTTGAAATAGGCGTTGTCGTCACCGTCTTTTTCGCTTTGTTGCTATTTTTTCTTCCGAGATATTTTCCCATTTCACTGTTATATTAAACACATACAATTTTTGACATGAAAAGATATTAAGCAAAAAGCGATCAAGATAATACCAGGAGTAATCAGTGAATCATAGATACCATTGAACGTCTAAAAGATATAAAGACGACGGATTAATTAAACAGTTCATTGGCTTCTATTTTAGTTGTGAATTCTTTATCTTTGTATTATTGTTTCAAGACTTTTGTTTCATTGCATTTCACTATTAAACCTTTCTAACAGGAGCCGTCATTTTTGACGAAACGTGTACACTTACTCTTTTCCCGAAACAAACAATATTCTTCCACTGGAACAGAAGGGATGCAGGAGAGGTTCATATGGTTGCAAAGATCAACTACTGATAAACAAAATGATGCTGGAAAAGTGCAGGAAACGATGTAGAAATCTTAGTGCCGCATGGATAGATTACCGTAAAGCCTTTGATAGTGTACCACATTCTTGATCCTTAAGACTTTGGAAGCGTACAATGTCTCCCCTGTAATAGTAAATTTCCTTAAACACAGCATGGGAATGTGGAAAACCACACTATACCTAAATCACACCAGAGGCACTACCATCCGCAACTACCTGAATATCCGACGAGGAATCATTCAAGGAAATAATAGCTATGTATACAAGAAAGTATTGAATACTTTCTTGTATACATAGCTATTATTGTTTCGCTCATGCGTAAGGAGAATTAAGGACAGGCAAAACAGAAGGGATGGCAGGGAATTACAATACGCACAGACAAAATAATCAAAGCTAATCGCCCAGACATCGTTATTAAGGACCGCAAAAATAAAATGTGCGTTCTTATTGACATAACAGTGCTGCAGACTGTAATGTATCTTTCAAAATTCTAGGAACTTGAAATCGAAATCTAAAAAATGTGACACATGAGAACATCAACAATTCCAGTTGTAGTTGGAGCACTCGGATTAACTGGAAAATATTTCAATAGACACATTGAAGGCATTCCTGGTCGCCCATGCTTTAAAGAAATACAAGAATTGTTCTCACAAGTACAGCCCATACCTTAAGAAGGGCTTTATCTATGTAAAATATGTGCGATTTCTTTTTTAAATTGCTCCATGGAAAATGTCATGATGCCATTTCTGACCTTGGGTCTCTGGTCGGGACCCGGAAAGAAATGGAAACACACCAGAAACCAAAGGAATAATAATAATAATAATAATAATAATAATAATAATAATAATAATAATAATAATACAAGAGAAAACAAGAGTAGGTAGTTTGACTTCAAACACAAAACTCAGGGAATATTTTTAAAAAATATCTATAAACTATGAAGATGCTAATAATGTAGATTATGGCGTAGTGTTTATATGTTACTCTAGTGTTTTTCATTCTCATTTACAGATCGCTGATAACATGGTTCAAGTAATTAGCAATATGTTGGAAGCAAACACTACTGTAATGTCGACAAGTAATAAAATGAATAATACAAGTGAAAGGTGAGTGTTTTTGTCTATAACTCTGAGATGAGGTATTATGATTATTTGCATTATTCGGACTGTTATCTTCATTTTCATTGCCATATTCACAACGTTTCGCCTGTTGTAAGCTCTGGCCTTCTTCAGGTTATTGGAATTTCGATCGAACCTTTTATTTCGTCCACCGGAACCAAAAAATTTGGAGAGTTGATTTAAAGAGAAATAACTGAGACATCCGAAAGAGGCATGTCACGTGGAATTAGAACAATCTACCTCCATGGTTCGAATTCCAACGTATCTCACCTGAAGAAGGCCGAAGTGTACAATGGTCAAAACGTCTTGAATATGACAATAAAGATAAGAACAACAGTCCGAAATATGTAAATAGTGTAATTAGTTACAATAACTCATGTCAGAAGTAATTTTTTCAGTACATCACAGAGCAATAAATATTTGTTTTAAGACTTACTGTTATCATTTTCATCCTCTTGGGGATTTTTTTACTAGAATTTTCAAGAATCTAATTTAATAACTCATAATGATTTATTATTGAAAAATTAAGCATCTGTCTATATTTCTGAAATGAGTTTTATTGTAGCTATTTACATTGTTCAGACTGTTGTTCTCATCTTTACTGTCATATTCACAATATTTTGGCCGTTGTATGCTCTGGCCTTCTTCAGGTGATATATGTTGGAATTTCACATGCCATGCCTTTTCTGGATATCTTAATTTCAGTTATTTTCCTTTAGTAACTTAACTCTCCAAGTTTTTCTTCACCTCTGCTCTTCCCATGTATTGAACTCACAACTTAACACGGTCAAGTCACTGGATTTCTTCAACAAACGCTTTTATCCACTGGGTCAAAATGTTGCGAATATGACAATAAAGACGAAAATTACAGAATCCGAAATATGTAAATTGTGTAAATATCGAAAAGTTAATCGAAGAATTCATCGAATCAAAATCGGAATCGTTCTTTTATGCTAGAATACACAATTTATCGGAACGACCATAGAAAATCACTGGGAATACTTTGGTGGGTGAATAATAACATTCGTATAAATTTATATAAATAAAAGATTCATAAAAAAAAAAAATGCTGAAAAATTTTACATTTAACCTAAAAAAATTTTGGGTGACCTAACGCTTAAAAGCACAGAGAATGAAGTTAGAGAACCGATTTCAAACTCGAGCCGAGATAGTTTGCTTTTATTTTTGCACTAATGCATCTGAAGAAGGCATGAATCTATGAATTGAGAAGCTTCAATTTTTTTCTGAATAATCTATTGACAAAAACCCGCTGAGAATAAACCTATTAAATTAACGCCATACAGAAAACTACAGTCACAGAAATGGTTTCTTTTTATTACAATTGACAGCACTTATATTTTAATTAATATTTTTTTTAATTTTATAATCTAATTATTCTTCAAAATTTTTTTTTTTTATTTGAAAAAACAGCGAAATTCAATTTAAAAAAAAAAAACGTTTTATAATATACGTCAGTTAAAATACGTTTTAATGTTTTTGTAGTTTATCATAATTTTTTCTAGTTCCTGATACAAATCATATCAAGCCGGGTGTTATTCTAGTAAAAGCATTGATTGCTAAATTAACATCTTCAAAAATGAGCTTAGAAATAAATTATTCTTTGTTTTCATCAGAATGTCTCCCTTCCTTATTTAGTGCAAAGCCCTACGTATTAATTTTATTAAATCATATAATGAATTTTTATCTTCTGCTTTTGTTTTCAGGCTTAAGAGGCTCTTAGAGGATTACTCAGCAAATGTCTCCATTTCTGCAAATACTGTCATTTATCTGCAGAGTTCAAATATAATTTTGATGGTACAAGAAATCTCTAAAAAATTGGAATCAACATTGAATTTCCAGCCGATCTTTGAGGACGACAAGGAAAAGGTTCGTAGGGATGTATATTTTAGGGGAATAGAACCTGACTAGTTTGCACAATCGAGAAAGATTTCTGTAATTTGCCATAAAAATAGATGACAACAAATTTATTATAAAATGTCATCGTTAAATAACACATATAATTAATATTAACAGGAAAAATCAAGAGACAAAAAGCATTAAGATATCTTAAAGAATTAGTTTATAACAGGAAAATGATTTATTTATTATAAAATGGTTTATCATCAAATTTCATAAACTTATCGTACTTGGTGATACCACCCTTTTCTCCCCAAATAGTTGAAAAAGATGCATCCGGGTCTCATATGCAAACTTGACCTTAAATGTGTGCCAGTCGCGTGACGTCACGAATGCCGTAACCCCCCGAAAGTCGTAGGGGACGCCAAATCTATTTCTGCTATATCAGTAGTGGTGTATCTAGGGCAAGGTAGCTATCCTTGGTTTTGAATTCAGAGTTTTAGACTGGTTGCCAATTTAAGGCAAGATCTCACCGTTGTATACAATATACAATCTACTTGTCTATCTATCTCAAATAAATCATCTTATATTTATCCATCTATATATTTACTGTACCTTCTGTAAACCAATGACAGTGGCTTAGTCACCCGAACAGAATAGGAAATACAGACTCTTTTCCGTTCCCGCAAAGACCTAACTATCTGCCTGTATAGGACAGTGGTCATGTTGCAAACTATTCCCGATTAACCTTACATCGAACCATCACTGTTTGTGTATGGCCGCAAACTGAACGTTCTAGACAGATTTATATACTTTGGAAGCACTATAATCAGACACTGCATTCGGGTCGATGAAATATCTGCTCTTGTAAAGAAAGCAAAACGCGTTTGTGGTTCTAAAATATCGATACTGGTTTCAGTCATAGAAGGCATAAGACGTACACAAATGATATGGCAGTCTGTAATGCCTGTGTGCTGTCTTATCTGTTATACTCCTGTGAGGCACCTAAAAGATTTAGACGTGGGTTCCGAAAACACTTAGAGGCTCGAGAAGAGAGTTCACAAACTCTGTTTATAATCGATTTTTAGTATCCACTTGATATTCTACACGCCAGACAGTGTGGTCTTCGGAAAGGTGAACATAGTCAGCATCAACGCGCACATTCATCGCTATAGGCTTCGCAAAGCAGGCCATCTCATTCGCAGACAGCAGAATACCCAAGAAAATACTCTCCGACCAGTTGCTCTTCGGCATTTGACGCCAGCGTAAGCCAAGAAAGCGCGATTGTTTAAAAGTCTCTTTCAGCCTGCCATATAAAAGATCCTGTGTGAGAAAACTTCTGCTAGTGATCGAATTAAATGGAGACACGTATAATTCATGAAGGCGCTAAGATATTCTAAGAATATACAATGAATTGAGAAAAATGTAAAGGATGCAGATAGGAAAGAGAAAATCATTGATTCAGCAATCCATCAATTTACATGTGATGATGTAGCAAAGTATGTCTCTCCAATTCAGGCCTCGTTAGGCACATGAAGAGTCATATTGGTAGATTATATTACGATTAGACTATGCTGTGAATAATTTAACATGCGGAGTGTATCAGAAAATCTGCAGAAACCGCTCCGGTCTCACCTGTCACATGAACAAACTGAACAGAATTTACAAAACAGGCCAAGACCTGTACAATTCCCTTCGTTGTAACGTGCAAATTTGTTAAATTTGCAACATATACATAGTCGAGCCGAAACATAACACACATGGCCTGAAGAAAGCATGAAACAGACTGTCGCCGCTTGGTGTTGAACACTTTTTACATATTTATAGAATTTAATGAGTAGACGATGAATATTGCAGTTCGTTATCACATATAGTTAATTATGCTATATGTTAAATAATATTCAGAAATTAAGATTAAATTTTCTAAAGAAATTTTTAAAAATATTTAAAATTAATTAAAAAAAATTAATTAAAAAAATTAATTAAAAAATTAATTAAAATGTGAGGAAATTGTCTCGTTTTCTTTTATATTTCATTTTTGTGCTTTTCATGCGACTTCAGTTCTAAGGGCGGTAACTCTAAGCTCTTTAAATTCATGCGATATGTCACTTTTTACTTACAAAAATACTTTTTATTATTCGATTAATTTTTTAAAAATACATTTTCACTATTTACAGAAAACGAACTAAATTTAATTTATTCCAGTTATCAACAACTAAATTGTTAAATTAGAAAACCTATAACATAAAATATTTGATTCAAATCTGCTAAAATGAGAAAATATCCTGCATCGGAAATAAGGTTTTAAAAAATATAAGTGTATAAAGGCAAATGCATATATATATATATATATATATATATATATATATATATATATATATATATATATATATATATATATATATACATATATATATATATATATATATATATACATATATATATATATATATATATATATATATATATGTATGTATGTATCTATGTATGTATGTATGTAATTATGCTTGTGTGTGTGCATGGATGCATCCACGTACTCATTGCTGATATCTCCTGACGAATGGACAGAACGATTACGAAAAGTTTCATTTATGAAATTCAAGGATTAATGTGCTGAATATAACATCAATCAGCTAAGTGACAAATTTTATTCGT
This sequence comes from Acanthosepion lycidas, assembly GCA_963932145.1. Taxonomy (NCBI): domain Eukaryota; kingdom Metazoa; phylum Mollusca; class Cephalopoda; order Sepiida; family Sepiidae; genus Acanthosepion; species Acanthosepion lycidas. The sequence continues at coordinate 2,858,474 of OZ010600.1, forward strand.
ATTAATCCTGTATGGGGAGGGTTAAATAATAGAAAAATTAATTCTCATATATACTGACAGTAAACAAATTAAAGATTTTTGTAACATACTCACCATTAAGAAATTATTAAGTATTAATAGTAAATAAATAAAATAAAAAAGGTTCAGGGATTTATCTTCCGAATCTCACAGGAATAAATTAGTTCTTCAGGAACAAGATAAATCAACTGAATTTACCGGTGTATAAGGCAAAAAGAAGAGCGAATTTGTTTCTGCGAAATTGGTATTTATTATTTATTTATTATTAATGATATATATATATATATATATATATATATATATATATATATATATATATATATATATACAATCCAAATGTAATGAGAACGAAAAGAATATAAATTCAAAGCATGATAATAATTTAAAAGAGTGCTCAATACAAAGAATAGAGTAATAGTTATTTATTATAAATTGTAAGATGCATATTTGTTTTCGATCCGTAAACATCTCATCAGGTGAGGAAGAAAGATTAATATATATATATATATATAGTGTGTGTATGTGTGTGTGTGCGTGCGTGCGCGCGCGCGCGCGCGAACATTAGTAAAGCTTTGCAATTTATTCGTCTGGTGATCCAATCTTTCTTCCTTTTTAATAAAAATGTCAAATTTAGTGATTAATTTGCACAGTCGAAAACGTTCATATTCTTTTTTAAATAATAATTCCATAATTCTGTTTTAGTAATAATAATTTCATAATTTGTTTATAAATAATAATTTCGTAAAAATTTTTCTTAGCATCAATTACGTCTTTTGACATATATAATTATTTGCTGACATATTGTTTGATTTGACCCCAGTTTTTAATAAGAATTTATTTCCGCTAATAGAATTGTTATTTTCTTCAAAAATAAAAATCTTTAAGGTTTTGATTTACTTTTCAAACAATTATTTTTAATTGAAAATTGAAAATCGTCGCCCTAAATGAAATGATTTGCTTAGAATGCCGTATTGAACTGGGACAGTTATAGAATTATTTTCTGAATTATTTTATGGTCAAATTAAGGTTATTATTAATATAATGTTGCTTTAACATGATCCAGATAACCAGAGTTCCAGAAAATATTTCTTTTTTATCTTGCTTGACAGCACATTTATTCTTAATTATTTTTACTTTTATTTTTTTTTAATAATTGTTCATCCATTAAAAAAAGTATTTAAAACGGTTTGTGCAACTTGTAAATTTCCGTAAAGATTTCTCCAGTTCTTAATTCAAACAATATCAGACGATGTACCAGTGTTCAGCTTTCTAGAAGGCTTTATTCATTAAATTGATACTTTCAAAAAATGACTTAGAAATTACTTGCTGTCTCCACCAAAATGTCTCCTTTGGTGATTTGCAAGGCAAACGAGTCTTCCCCATCTGAAATCTTCCATCTCTTATTTGCACGATTTTGATTTTAGACCATACTTGGCTAAGATTTTTTGTAAATCAATGATAAACTCAATGGTGTTATGATTTTTTTCTCTCTCTCTCTCTCTTTCTACAGAAACTTGAATTTGTCATTCCCTGGGATAGTATAAAAGAAAATCGTAGCAGAAAACATCGCAAAACAGATGACAGCTTAAAGGAACGCGTCCAGATGATAGCTTACAACAACGCCAAGTTTTACATTAGCGAGAATCAAAGTGGAACGAATATTAATCATCAAAGCGTCATTTTTGTCAAAATTAAAGGGAGAGAACTCAAGAATCTGGCCGATCCAGTAACGTACACCATCTCCAATCTTGAGGTTAGATATGAATTCTATATTTCAATAGTTTGTTTGCATGTTTGAATGACAGTCAATGTTGATTTTATTTAACGAGAAATTAAGAAAGATGATGGTGGGATTAGCAAGTTTGTTTTTTTTTTGTTTTTTTTCAATGATTTTGTGAAACAGAAAAAAAGGTGTTGCCAATGGAAAATTCCTGAAAAAAGTAACCAACTTCAGCGATGAGGACGTTGTTATAAAAACAACAAAAATGAAGAAACTCATTCAAATTAATTGTATAAGAATGCTTGAGTTGGAAAAAATTAAATTTATGAACCATGCAATTGGATGATGTTTCTTCAAAGTCCTAATGGGCAAGAGAAACGAAAATTCACTGACCTTATTTTCATCAACGACCTTCCCAAGTTGGCATCTACGCGGACGACACTACAATTTACTCCTGCCTCAAGTATCGCTGACAAAACTAACCTGGCCGCTCGTCTTGAAATGTGCCTCCAATCGGTTGTTAGTTGGGGCAAGAATTGGCTGGTCAACTTTAACGCCTCAAAAACTAAACTGCTCTCTATTAATCACCATAGAAATCCTTCCCTGCCCCCTATTAGAATATCTGATGCTCAACTTTCTGAGAGCAACTCTCTGCGTCTGCTCGGTCTCACGTTGACTGCGATGGAACAAATACATTGAGTCAACTGCTTCGTCCACCGCAAGGAAAGTTGGTTCTCTGTGCAGCGCCAGGAAATTTTTCTCCCCGGAATCGATACTTCAAATATACAAATCAACCACTCGCCCTTGCATGGAGTATTGCTGCCATATATGGTCTGGTACACCTTCTGTTTACCTCGGAGTTCTTGACAAGATCCAGAGGCGGATATGTAATATAAATGGCCCTGATCTGGCATCTCGTCTACAGTTGCTCTCTCACAGACGCACCGTCGCCTCTCTCTGTCTGTTTTACAAATACTTTCATGGTAATTGCTCCGATGAGCTGCTTTTACTTGTTCCCAGACTTCATGAAGTCAAGCGCCCTACGAGGCTGACATCCCGCTCTCACCCTTTCACTGTAGAAACTTTTAAATGTAGCCGTCTCTTCTACTCCAATAGTTTCATACCTCGCACCTCTCGCCTGTGGAACACCCTTCCCTATTACTGTTTCCCTGAGAGCTATAATCTCCAACTATTCAAATGTAATGTCAATCGACATCTCCAGTTACCTTGATCTACCCACTATCTCTCTCCTCATCCTTTCTTCTATCACTCCTATCTGCTCTCGCTCCAAATTTTGTGCAACCCACTGCATCCTAGTGGCTTCACACCTTGCTCGGGGCGTAATGCTTAAAAAAAAAATAAATAAATTATAAACTATAAGCGAGAACATAATTGGTAACATAAAAGAAAACGTTTTTGAACATTTTGAATAGAAAAGTCAAATATGATTTTGACTTTCAATCAAATACTTCTTATTTTTCATGAAATCTGAGGATTTTAACATAAAAATATTGGCGTATGCAGAGTAAAATAATGTTTAAATTTCTTAAATGGAGCATTATCAATTTATTTTTTACTAGTATTGCTTTCTTCCTCATGGCAGTTACTAATGATATAGCTAGTCATTTTGGGGGACTTCAACGTGGCATAAAGTATTTTTCAGTGCGCCCACGTCGCTACCAAATCTGACACATGGTCGAAGTTTAAAGTGGTTTTCACGACAATACCATGGGAAAATTACACAAGCCCTCTCGGCACCTCCTCTTTTGGGGACGCCTCAGGCGTCGAGCAATAAACCCAGCCCCCTTCCGAAGGTGCTTGGGGGAAAGGAACACTGGGGCTTGGGCTTAATATTTTTTATGTATACCCGGCATGTGTGGTATAATGTTAGCAAGCTTTTTTCGCTAGAATATTTACGACTGAATAGTAGAGTTCAATCACCACTGAGTGCTCAAAACTTTCGGCCTTATGCCACATCTAAGCTACGCTTAGTAAATTGCCATATTTCGGGCACTTCGACGTGGTGTAATGGTTAGCAAGTTTATTTCGCTAAATCAATTATGGCTGGGTAGTGAGTTTGATCCTCACTGGGTGCTCAATACATTCGGCCTTGTGCCACATCTAAGCTATGCTTGATAAATCGCTATATAGCTAGTCTTTATTTCTCCAAAGGCTTATAAGTTTTATTATTTAAATGAAGCATTGTCAATTATTAATTTTTTATTAATATTTCTTTTATATGAATAAAAAATGAAATAAAAACTATTAAAAAATGAATAATAATTAACAATACCTTATTTGGGAAAATCATAACAACTTCACTAGTAATACTACTAGTTTATTGAAAGAGAATAGATAAATGGTTAGATGTGAAAGTCTGCAGACAGTAGTTTCTGTAGCCTAATCAGTAAGGCAGCTGTCACATTAAAACAAACTCATAATAAAAAAAAATGCTACCTCAAGGTTTGCCTGAGGCTTATGCTTTTGTTTTTATCTCTGATCCATTCTGCTTACAAACAATTGTGAAGTCATGATCTTAGAGTTTTGATAAATAGCAACTGAAATTAAGATGACAGAAATACTAGTAAAAAAAAAAAAAAAAAAAGAATAATAATTCTTACCAGATTCTTCACCATTTTCTTTCAGTTAAACCAGAACCATACATGTGTCTATTGGGATACAATAAGTAAGTAACAGCAGTTTTTCTTCTTTGTTTTTAGGTCAAATTTGCCAAATGCTAAACAATTCATTTTTTAACATTGGTCGTCATTAGATTTCTTTGTTTAACATTCGTTTTTTAAGAATCTCATCTGTACACAAATTATAAATTTTTGTCTCCATGATGTCTTCTTTTTTTTCTTTTTTTCTTTTTTTTATTTATTTCTACCCAAGCAAGGATGCTAGCGGTTACGGATAGTGAAAGAGAATAAGAAGACTTTAATGAGGAGAAAAGACAATAAAAGAAGAGGGTTCAGGAAGACAGAAGATGGCGATAATTCCATTAAGACGCAAGGGGTTACTAAGAAGAAAAGAGAATGAGAAGACTTTAGTGAAGAGAAAAGACAATAAAAGAACAGGTTTCAGGAAGACAGAAGATGGCGATAATGCCACTAAGACGGAAGGGGTTACTGGGAGTGAAAGAGAATGAGAAGACTTTAGTGAAGAGAAAAGACAATAACAGAACAGGTTTCAGGAAGACAAAAGATGGCGATTTGACGTTGAGAAAAGCAAGAAATCGGAAAGTGTTCCATTGACAGTAAATGCGAGAAAATAAACTTTTAGAATAGAATGGTTATATCTAGCTAATTCAACAGTAAAATGATGAGACCTACCAGCCAATCTAGTAGTACGCTTAAATTCATGCGGTCAAGGTAGCAGGGAAGAGAGATCATTAGAACAATTGCTATGAAAATGCTTATAAAAAACACAGGGAGGCGATTGAAGTCGATATGCCAGGTCAGTTATGTATGTACGAATTATTTAATAGAATATATATATATTAAAAAATACAGGTTATATTATGTAGAACAGATAGAATGTTTATTGAATCTTTTATTAGATTGTATCTAATAACGTTAGTAGGAGGAATACAGTGGGTTTGTGTTATTTGTATTGCATTTTGCATAGACAGATATCAGGTCAATCTTCCCAAGAGAGATGTATCATAGCTAATATAAGTTGATGGATTTTTATCAACAGGCCAGTCTCCCAAATGACACGGAAATTGATATACAACATTGAAAGAAAACGAGTACACATTCTGGATGTCTTTACATTAAATCCACTATTAATAAAAATGGTTTCAATATAAGTTCTCACGCGGTAAAATGACACGTAATCATGTAATTGCCACTTGACACTCAGCTCAAGACCATAACAACCTCCGTTAATTTCAAACTTCAAATTGACAACAATACCAACGCCATATTGGATATTTCTGGATTTTCAATATTCTTTCATTGATAATGGCCAAAGATGATCGAAATAAAACAAGAACAGTCACCCCAAAAGTCTCAAGTAATATTCTCTCCCTCTTCTATTTAATAAGATAAGTTTAAATAAAGCATTGCTACCTAAATATATTACGTTTAATATATACATGCATGTATGTGGGACGATTATTTGCAGTTGTAGCTTTGGAAAATGTTATTAGACTCCTGATTTTAAATTAAACGAAACTTTCACTGCAAATGAAAAAGGTCCAACATCTGAAGTTACGCCCTTCTTCACATACCCCCAGAATGCGAAAATATGTAGACATGTATCACATTCAAGCCGATATAAATACAATTATTTTAATGAAGAGAAAAGTGATCCTTGTTTTGTAATGTTAAACAACGCCTTTAGTGTAGCTAAAAGAGTAGAAGATCAGATTGATGGTATGAAGGAGCAAACATTTGTTCGTCAGCCATTTTGAATATTATTTATTCTGAGTTTTTTGTAAGCAAAAGCAAATTGGATTTTAAATCCACTCCACCTGCCTTGTTTGTTAGAAGTGATTCGTCATTAAAAAAAATATTGTCAAATTCTAATTTCTTTCCTATCGAAAATCTAAGTTCGCAAGCTGTGGAAAATTTTTTATAGATAGATAGATATATATATAAAGAATTAATGGGTTTCATTTAGAATCCGACATATTTTAATGATTTCAGACGTTATTTTTAGTGGATACTCGTATTTGAGTAGACTGATAGACAAAATAATGTTTAAAAAAGGAACGAAGAGTCAAATATAGCTATCCACTAAAATAATGTTTGAAGTAATAAAAATTGGTCGGATTAAAAAATAAAATCCATTAATTATTTAGAAATTGCTTTGTTTCAGAACAAAACAAATCTAATCAGATGTGGCTTTCGGGAAAATCCGAACGAGTGAATGTGCTTTAATGCAAATAATACCTTGCTTGATTGTGAAACTCTCCATAGTTGTGTGGTAAAAGGACGCCGGATTAAATGCTGGCTCCTCTTGCACAGGGGGAAGCAGGTTCGAATCCTGTCTGAGGGTACAATATCCTTATTAAGTTTTCTAGAGTGTATAAGCCGGTAAACGAAATAAACACTATTTAAGAAAAAACGGAGCGTCTTCTCAAATACGGGAATACACTAAAAATAACGTTTGAAGTAATACATATATGCATGTATGTATAATGCCGTTTCCTTCCAGGTCATAGGCAACCACGTTTTCTACTTATTCTGTTTCTTCATTGTCTATGGATTGCCACTTCTTGAGAAAGATAGTGGAGTGGTTTCTCGTTGCCTTCTCCAAAGAATCCTTTTTTTCTAGACTGGGTGCCACCCTAGATCTGAGACCAGTTTATGCTGCTATTTAACTCATAGTTGGGGGGGAGCAGTGATGGATTTGTACCATTTCCAAGGACATCTGTACTGAAGTCAATGCAGCAGATTTTGCAAGAATTCGAACCTAGCTCGCTGATTTCCCTTTCCGCACTGCTTACCGCACAACGATATTTATTACCAGTTATCCGAGGGTCAAACTTAGAAATAAAGAAGATGTAAATTCTACTTAATACTAGTTCCCAATACACAACATCTTGGTGATTCCGGCAATTCGGGTCTGTCAAAGAGAAGCTGTAAAGGGATTTCATTAACTGAAAAATTAAGAAGAAAAAAAATGATGTTAACTTTACTAACACTTATGGTAGGAATTCTCATTGCAGCATATTGATGTATTCACGACGTTTCGACCGTTGTCCGCTCGGGCCTTCTTCAGGATATGTCTATATTTCTTGTTATTTATTGTTATTAGTCTCTTTTTGTGCCTAATTTATAAATTAAACTTTATCATAGATACTTTTTTAATGTCGAGTCCATCACTCTCTAGAGATTTTTCAAGGCATGCAGACCATTCTCTCTTCCAAGATTGGTGCAACATAATCTTCCTAACTCAAATATTTTGACTATGTCTGTACACAAGAATCAAGATAGGAGTGTACATAAATATTGACCAACACGAGTAAAGAAATTATCATTGTCAGAATACAAAAATACCCGTTTTATCATTGCAAATGCAATTTAACGGCATTAGATTACTAAGTTTGTAGCACCGTTGACCAGTTTGTTGAAGAGCGAATATTTTCTTGTGTTGGATGGAGATATATACATATATATATATTTATGTGATAAATTGTACTGGAGATATTATTATGGTCGTATGAGGGCTTTTTTAAAACAAGGAACAATGTAGTGATAGTATTGTATTGTATGCAACACATGATTCGTTAGGGACTAGAAAGTCTCATTGAGTAGAAATGAGACACGTCACTAATGTACTCTGTGATTGAAGAGCGAATGAAAAAGAGGAAGGATTTGGGCTTTTTCCTTACCGGGTGTTAGTAAAAGAAAAAGGTCTTGACAAGCAAAATAGGGTAATCCCACACCCTATTTGGTCTTAGCAATAGCTCTGTGCACGGAAAATGACAATTTGTTAGTAATTAATACACAAAGGTCTTTCTCGTTATTTAGCAATTTTCCATTCATTTTGCGAAAAATGATCATTTAATTAAGTTACGTAATATTAGTTTGTTCAGAAAATGTCTGAAGACAGAGTGGATCCCAAAAGATCTAGTCGCGGTTAAAACTTGTTAATTTGAGTTTGTTTTCTTTGTCTTTGTTTTCTTTGCCGATTAGTCAAACTGATAGCGTGATAGAATGTTTAAAATATGTATATAACTCTTTCGGGGTCGATACTTAAGTTTCAACTTTAGACAAAAGTGAGCTTTTTCGAAGAGATTAACTCTACCATTTTTAGTTTACTCCCACATCATCAAAGTCCTGAACGCAATAACCACATATCATTCTTTACACTTACTTAGGCCCACATATGTCAGAAAAGAGAGTCTATAATAACAGAAAACTGAAGCAAAGAAATTTCCGTTTTGCTTATATGTCCCGGAAAGGGATATATTTGTTCGAAGTAGCAAAGTGGTTGTTGACTACTGTAACCGGGTAGGACAATCTAGCAGGTAACCATAATGGACTGGTCCTCGTCGTAGTGGTAGGCAATAGGCGAAGACAATAGGCGCCATCCATGTACCTCCACATCAGTCTGTATTTATGGCTGACACCAGCCAATCATATTACTGTGAGGGGGGAACCCAGGTGTATGCATATTCATTACATCAGCTTAATAATCATGTGCTTGTGTGTTTACAGGTAAAAATTGGTCGACGGAAGGTATTGTGACCAAAGTCAACAGCTTTAATGAAACAGTTTGCGAATCGGATCATCTGACGAGCTTTTCTCTGCTTTTGGTAAGAAGTTATTATTATTATTATTATTATTATTATTATTATTGTTGTTGTTGTTGTTGTTGCTATAATTATTATTATCGTTATTGTTATTGTTATTATTGTTGTTGTTGTTATTATTATTATTATTATTATGATTGTTGTTGTTGTTGCTAGTAGTGGTAGTAGTAGTAGTGATCTTAATAACTGGTAATTAATGCATGGATAGCGGGTGACAGCCAGCAGCTTTTAGGTATCATGTAATTTTTATCTAAGTGTTCATCACTTTTTGGATTATTCTTGCCTTTTCCAAGAGGCTCCTTTTCTGCGACAGTTCCACTGCACAATCAAAATGACAAATTTTCTTTATCCATGTCTCTCTAGTCTGTCAGTCACGTTATGCCAAGTGCATCAATTATAACTGGTATGATTGTGTGACCTTTCTTCAATTTCCAAAACCTTTTCGAAGATGAAGCATCAATTATTCAGAGTCGATTCCTTTCTCTTCTTCCTTCTTTTTTTTTTTTTTTTTTTTGCTCTATTCTTGTATCAAAATGACACGCGGAATCAATGATCATTAAAACCTTCTTTCTTTTCCTATTTTATCTTCCACCAATATCATCGCTTTCTTCAACTCAATATGTTCGTATAGAAAAATATCACAAAACCTTGCATGTTTCTGACTCAAGAACTCTCATATTCTGACTCAAGGACATTATTATTATTATTATTATTATTATTATTATTATTATTATTATTATTATTTCCTTTGATTTCTGTTTATTCACATTTCCTTCTGGGTCCCAACCAGAGACCTATAGTAAGAAAAAGCTTCATCACATTTTCCTTTTTTGTAAAACACACAGCCACACACACACATATGCATACACATTTTACATAGATAAAGCTCCTCGTAATCTGTGAGCTGTACTTGTGAGTCCAATTTTTTGTATTTCTTTAAGGCATGGGCTACCGGGTATCCCTTTAATGAGTCTACCGGAACCCTTTCAAATCAAACTGAGGGCTCCGACTACAACTGAAATTATTAATGTCCTCATGTACCACATTTTTTAGATTTTACTTCAAGATCCTTGTATTTTGATATTTTTTTGAAGATCTTTAAAGATAAAATGCGATCTGCAGGGACTGCTATGTCAATAAGAAAGCACATTCTGTTCTTGTGGTCTTTGATCACGATGTCTGGGCGATTACCTTTGATTGTTTTGTCTGTGGGTATTGTAAAGTCCCATAAAATTGTTACATGTCCTATCTCCACAAGCGGGTCTCGGTGGTGTTCATACCAGTTTCTTGCAGTTTCCTTCCCGTAAAAGTTGCATATTTTCCAGTGCAGATATCGGTCCACACTCTGTCATGACGAGTTTTATATTCAGTGGGTGCAAGTACAGCACAACACGATAGAAGATGGTCAATTGTTTCTGAATATTTATCACAGAATCTGCATTTTGGGGACTAACAAAATTTCTCAATATGTCACCCTTGGTATTTTTTTTAATATTATTATTATTCCCTTTTGACCCGCATACAATTACAGTAAAACCTCGCTTTTACACGCCCCGATTTAATGCGACCTCGTATATAACACGATGGACCAACAATCGGATGCAGTGGCCAGGTGGGGGTAGAACGTTAGTGTTTCAAATATGATCTGCCGAGTTTTCATCTATAAAGAATTATTTCCATCCGTTCTTCTATTTTGCAAAATAATCTTGCTTCACTTGGACGATATATTAAAAATTAACATGAACTATTTTATTTTAACAAATCATAATGTAACGCTAGATAACTCAGCAATATATTAAAAGAAATTGCCCCGTGTTTTTCAATGTTCTTATTTATTTATTTTTAAGGCTGTTTCTCCTGAGAAACCATTACCTGTCATTCACGAAATGGTCCTCACCTACATTTCTTATATTGGTTGTAGCATCTCCATATTTGGAATTGTACTTACTATTATTACTTACGGATTATTTGGGTAAGTTTTACTCATTTTTATCTTTCGTATTTCTTTTTTCTATTTCCTATTGAGACACAGGGTTGGTATGTAATCTAGACCGTTTTCAGTTTTTATTATAAATGTATTTTATTTTATAATAAAGTGTTTTCATGACCCAACATCCCTTTTGCCTCAGGAGTGACAAAAAATGAATTCTGATAGTTTATATGACCGGGACAGAACTCTCAAACCAGGATATTCCTAGGCAAACCGCAACATAGACAAAACCTAGGAGATTTCTTTTTCAGGTCACTTTGAATGACTAAAAATAAGAGTATACCGCTTATGATACCCGTAAAAATAACGGGGTTTATTTACGTATGGATCAGTACTTCTAACTAGGATCAGTATAGTATCTGTGCACTGAAGATCAAACTGTCGATTCCTGGCACGTCTGCCTTGGATCAAAATACAGTATCTGTGTACTACATGAAAAATGATATGGATAAAAAGTGAGCTTGATATATACTTATGATTATTAAATGAGTCTATTTTTTATCGAAAGAACCTATTGGCTGTAAACTCAATATTGCCTGCTTATCGAAGGAGTCTATTAGCTGTAAACTCAACATTGTCTCTGCTTATCGAAGGAGTCTATGGGCTGTTAATTCAATACTGTCTCTGCTCATCGAAGGAGTCTATTGGTTGTAAACTCAATATCGTCTCTGCTTATCGAAGGAGTCTATTGGGTGTAAACTCACCATTGTCTCTGCTTATCGAAGGAGCCTATTGGCTGTAAACTTAATATTGTCTCAATATTATATTGATATAACTGACTTAATTCAAATGAAGCTTTTCATGACCCTGTCAAAAAGAACACGTTTACAATCTTCAATAGGTAAAATAAAATTTACGTTCGAGAATTCTGTTAATACTGATATTCACATAAAAGCCATTTCTGAGCTGAGGAAAAAAAAAAAAAAAAAAAAAAAAAAAAAAACACGTACTGCTTTCGGGCAGAGTACTAAAAAGCAAAATCAGACTGGTGACTGGAGATCCTTCTACCATACACCACTTCCCCAAATGCACTAAGAGATATCGGGACACGCCTTGACAACTGAAGTATTGACCAAAGAAAAATGAATTTTTGAGTTGTGCGTAGCATCGAGCGATATATACGGATTGTGCCAGCCATATTCCACAGTTTACACTTTTGGGGTGCTATATAGCGATGATTAGGGTCAGGACTACATCATGATATCTGCTATATAGTCAACTTGTTCATTTATTTTAGGAGGGGCAGTCGGCCACCCACATTAACAAGACGAATTAGTATCTCACTTTTCATTCGTTGGGTTGTGACATATTCTTATCCGCTTAATGTAAAGGTGGGGGGGGGTCTTAACAATTGAGGAGTCAAAGTTTTTGTCAATATACAATAAAAGGGAGTCTTAATAAAAATTTAAAAAAAAACGTGAATTTTATCAAAGAAATCCGTGGTAATTCTGGAAATAATAAAAAAAAGAACAATGGAAGACTTTTTTTTTTAAACAATGCAATTACAAAAGAGTGAAAGTTAAAACTTAAACCAATTGTAATAATTACTGTTTCCTGTTTGAGCTCGGGGTGGGGGTGCAAAATTAATAACTAGGGTGATTTTAATAAGCTCGGGTCGAAGGTTGAAAAACTTCCTAAAAACCATAAATAAACGCCCAACCGCCAGCTTCTTTTAGTCACCTAAGAGTATTCTGATTGAATAAATTAACATTTGACACACGCAATCTGACCATAGCTTATAAGAGCTCGAGAAGAAGAAGCTGAAGAGTCAAAGAGGCAATATCAGTTATTATTTACTAAACTTGGATTAGTTTGGGACAAGGCCAAAGGTACGGTAATAGTAATATTAAACGTTTCCTTATAAGGAAACATTCGACATTCACTAACCGAGCAGATCTACTCGAGTTAAGCTTTTTTCACCCCCTGCCATGGGTTCAAAGTGTAGTATCTGCCTTCGGATGGATAAACTACATTTGCAGTATGTGTCTATACTTCTTAGAAGAGGCATTATGTACACTATTTACATTATTCGGACGATTGTCGTCATCTTTGGGCGACAAAGATGAGGACACTAGTCCGAATAATGTAAATAGTGTAAACTACATTTTATCTCTTAATTGTGTTCCTGTGTTCGGACAGAGCGGAACTCAATTGTGTTTTTGCCTTCGGGCAGAGCGCAACTGCAAATATTATTGAGAGGTGACCAGTCTCGGGTAACAGCTGCCCGCGGTAGTAATTCCCTCATTGCACTAAAGTGTCGGGGGATCGGTAGCAATACAGGTGCCAGGGCAACCGACGGTTGCGGAAGATAGGCTATTTTTGGACATGGCCCGGATGCACGCAATCGGACTCCCCAAATTAAACTGACCTTGTGTCACATCCTGTCAGAGTGTTTCTGTCATTTGTTACGGTTATTTGTTTGTGATTATCTAGCGCCAGACCACGAGGATGAATAATTGTCCTCGCTAACACCTACAAGTTTCATCCGCTCGAAGCCATTTTAACCATTGCTCTGAGAAAACGGTTGCATAGAGGCAACGGTTTAGATATTTCTGAACGAATTTGATTCCATGCAGGACATTCATGTGAAAGTCTTGATCTGACAAGGAAATGGAATATCTTTTTGTTTTCTCAGCACTTAGCAAAGTTGAACTTATTACCGCAACGGAAAATGCTGAAAAGATAGAGGAAGATCATAATGATATTGCCTTTTGTTGAAAGTCGACAGCCCCACTGCCCAATTTCAAACACCGAAGCAATGATTATGTTTGATAAATGTTTAAGTTGATCGTTCTTTTAACCGGGGTAGGGACTATCATTACAAATACATTGACTTAAATCCAGCTTTAGTGACAGAAAAATGTTAGACCAGTCGCAAACATGTTGCATTTCTTCATAAAAAAATAAACTGAACAAAACCTTGAAAGATTCGTTTGAAAATTACATATGACCATATGAATGCTAAACTTATTCTGGAAAATGACTTTTTCCTTCATTCTTTTTCCGTAATTTAGGTTTTTAATTATCTGAACATATTTTTCAACCACTATCGCAAGGTATCCGGATAATCGAGTACCGTACTGAACTTATTTTTTTCTTGCCACCACAATATTGCAGCCAATTCATTCTACGGCTTTCTAGAAAACTTAAATGTTGTTTGAAATTACATATTTTTCTTTTACATAAAACTAAATTCAAGCTAAATAAAAAAAAAAATTAGAATTTAAAGAATGACATTTTTAATATGTTTGTAAAATCTACGATATCTTTATACTTAAAATTACAAACTCTTAAATAAATGTTTTGCTGTCTAATCTAAAGGCATGTAGATGATAAAATGGGTGGAGGTTATCGTGCCACCCAAATTAAATTACCAAAATAATGTATGAATTAGCAGGACATGCAATAGTATATGCCTTAATGAGATAGCGTCTCCGGTCTGGGAGACAGTTTATTGCATTTGTGAAGACTACTCGAGAGCAAGCTCATTTTCTATTAATTGTGCAGAAGTCGAGATATTTTCCAGCCAGAAAATGTCACTTTATCATTGGAATAAAGATCAACCGAGGAGGAGACAAAGACAGATATTAGTTTACAAACCACGTAAGCATTTCTGCTGAAAGAACAATCCTAAAAAAATGAAAAAAGAATGCTACCTGTTTGATCTAAAAACTAAAAAATATATAAAACCTGCCAGAAAATTTAATTGACTTATATCATGTTTCGGTTGCCGCTTTCTTAAGCTCACATATATATATATATATATATATATATATATATATATATATATATATATATATATATATGATGGAGTATTGGATAGCGTCTCGGTTTGAGTAACTAGAGGGCCGAATTCAAGTCAAATCCATTACATTCACTTACGTACCTTTGGGTAAATAGCGAGACAGACTGGGTTCTATAGCCTTGAGTGGCAACAGATCTAGAAGAAAGACAATTCTGAATTCAAAACCTGTGGAGGGTTGTTTGAGGACCTTGTTGTAGATTGTGCACCAGTTCTCTTTATTCGGCTCTTCCAAAAAGTTTGGTTGGTTCTGCACAAGCCTTCACAATTATAATCAAATTATTTGGGAAGGTAGCTTGGCTGTCATTTTCAAAGAACTGAGTTGCTTGACCTTCAAGAGTCGAAATCCATGGGAGACTCCAGTGTATATATATATATATATATATATATATATATATAATGATATTATTTGGTAATCCGTATGGATAATTTCAAAGAGGATATAGATCCAGAGAGCCCATTGTAAAACAGAGCAAATATAATTATGAAAAGGTTTCGGTTTTAATGAAATAAAATATTACCATGAACTTTTAAAGTCTCCGTTTTCATAATTATATATATATATATATATATATATATATATATATATATATATATATATATGTGTGTGTGTGTGTGTGTGTGTGATAAAAATGTAGTTTTACGATATTTTATATTTATGGTTAAAGTGCTCAATATCAGGAATAGAGCGTATGTAAATATAAAATTGGACATTGAGGTCAACACCCTACATTGACAGTCTGTTTCATGCTTAAACACAATCTACAGACAATTGGTGCTTATCTCACTGTCCGCACACACACATACACACAGACATATATATATATATAAGCAATATGAATAAAGACAAAAGGAAAAATTATCTTAGTCGACGCGTTTCAGAGTCCATTAGAAGACGAAATACGTCGACTAAGATAAGCTTTTTTTTTGTCTTTATCCCCCACACACATTATTTAGGCTAAAACTTGTATATTTTAAAATACAAGATAACACGATATGCAGTAACTGAATCAGCCTGATGAAATAGCTGAACTGGTTAGATGTAACCGTAAATTCTATGCTAAACATTTCTTCTCTCGCACTTCTTGTTTGTGGAACTCCTTTCCGGCCTCTCGCTTTCCAGTCAATTTTTAATCTTCAAAAATTTAAATACAATGCTAATTGTTATCTTCTGTCTTCTTAAATCCTCTTCTTTTATTGTATTTTCTCCTTAATAATGTTTTCTTTTTCTCAAATTCTCTGGCACTCGGTAACCCCTGAATATCTTAGTGGCTTTATTGCCTTGCTTGAGGTGAAATGATAAAAAAAGGCAATCCCTCTCCAATAAGTATTTCGTTAAAAGACAAGGTACTTCTAGAGTTTTTTTTTTTTTTTTCCATATTGTATTTTTCTTGCATGCGAAAAAGAGCTTTATTTTGGGACTTAATGATAAGAGTAAAAATGGTCTAAATGTTTGTTGATTCCGAGCACTTCGGCTAATTTAAGTCATTTTAAAGAATTCTAAATACTTCGACGCATTTTACTTAGCAACATCACATATTTTTGCTATACAAGTGTGTCCCGTTTCTATGGAAATCTTCAAACTAAATAAATAAGGGCAGTTCGAAGTCTATATGTCAAGCATTTTCGACAATTTTTCTTTTTACTTGATGTGATCTGTATTGATGCTGATCGAATTACATTAACATTTACTGTTTGATTTTATAAAGACAAACATATGACGATAAAGACAGAAAACTGTCCAGTATCATGACAGATTCTGTGTATACGTAATGAAGAGGAACAGCTTTGGAATGAGTAAGACTCTCGTCTCTACCCATCACTGAACATTCATTTAGAATTTCTAATTATATCTTCTTCTTATTGCAGATGTCTCCACGGTGACCCTTCCGGGCGAATCTTACTGAACCTGTGTTCATCTTTGTTGTTTTTGAATGTAAGCTTCCTCATGGCCAGCCAAGTAAACACTCTGCAGATAAAATACAACGAGACGTCTGCCGAGACACTGTGCATCATTGTTGCAATCCTCATCCATTATTTCCTGCTGACCACATTGGCTTGGATGTGCGTGGAGGCCATCAACATGTACCAAATGCTGGTCACTGTCTTCAACATCTATCATAGTCGTTTTATGTTAAAGAGAGTTTTGGCTGCATGGGGTTAGTAAACAACAATATTTCACTATCTCTTTAACTATATATATATATATATATATATATATATATATATATTATATTTTTATTATAAGAGGTTATAATAAAGATATTTTGAAATCGCTACACAAAAGTTTACATTGTACTGAAGAAGTACAACCATAATATTGAAACATGAAAGCTTTTGTGGAGCGATTTCAATATGTTTTTATTATAATCTCTTATAATAAAAATAATAATAATATATTGCTCTACTTTATATTGAGCACTTTTTAAAAGTGAATGGTATGAACAGTGGATTTTTATTCCATCTTTTCTTTCTCTCGTTTGGATGTATATATATATATATATATATATATATATATATATATATATATATATATATATATGCGTGTGTGTGGTGTGGTGTGTGTGTGTGTGTGTTATAAAACAATGATTTTAAAATTTACTCTCGCTAGATTAATGCTCGTGTAAGAAGTTCGAGCTTCTTCGAGTATATTATTCGGATATATTATTGTATTTTGTGTCAGGAGAAGTTAAGAATAGGATATACAGCGCCTGAAATTTTAATATGTGACAGGCTGAAAATTATGCGACAGACTGAAAATTATGTGATAGGCTGAAAATTATGTGACAGGCTGAAAAATTCAGGCAACCGGGTGGAAAAAACTAACGAAAATAAATATAAAAGATGCACTCATAGCTAGTTTAGATGTTAAATCTATTTAGGCCTTTATATGTCATATCTTCAGGTGTTAAAATCTATTTAAGCCTTTAGAGTGTACAATCATTTGAGCCTTTATATATATATATATATATATATCAAACATTCCTGTTAACAAATACTTAATTTAAATTTTAAAAAGAACAGAATCTAACAGAATTATAAACCTATCCATCCCAATGCCTAAAATCATTAAAAAAAAATGTTAATTCATCACAAACCAATGGTATTTCACGTTTAACGATAATTTTTTTATAAACAAAAAATTTGAATTACCGATGGTTAAATGGATAGCGGAAGAGGAAGGAGACGGGGTTAGTAAAAAGACAAGTTTTATTAAGAGCTACAAATGTTAAGAAGTTGTGGAGAGATGTGATCGACGACATCCTGAAGGAACACGGCAACCACGATGTCATGTGTCCTTACATTTAACTACAGAATGAACTCTTCCTAACACTATGTATACTACGCCTCTCAAGAGAGAGGGACGATTCAAGCCGAGCTTCTCGGCTTGGCGGTCGAACTCTCTACCTCTGAGCAGAGAGGAACCCGGACGAGGCTCCGCCACAGGGCAGAGTCTCGTTCGGAGAGGGTGACCAACCCGACCACGTTTATACGGGTTCTACGGGCAGCTTTGGCCGAGCCTACGGGCTCGGGAAACCCACGTTAAACTCGGCCTTGTGCCACATGCAACCCTCGTGGGGGGTGGCTAGATACCGAATCGAGTTAAGCCGATAGTAGTTCACTCCAAACCAGACTGACAGTCATACTAACACCTTCCACATCTTGTATTATTATTTCGTGTAATATACCTTCCTTATTTCTACTCTTGTGTTCCTATTTTTCTTTCTTGGTCCTAACCTGGACCATAACACACAATGAAAAAGAAAAAGGATGAGGTGAAGATGAAGGTGAGGAATTTGACTGGAAATAGGACAAGAACATTGTCGGTTTGTTCAAAACACTCGAACAACAAATGCTATCGTAGCGATCATTACAAATTCAGAAAGACCTTTACACATGTTTCATAGAATTATACAAAGGCATTTGATAGGATCTGACGTACAGAATTGTTTGAAATATTACGAAGACTTTAAGCCGAAAAGATATCCAAGTAGTTTATAAGCACAACAAATATCAAAAGGCTTGCATGAAGATAAGAGAAAGAGTTTAGATTAGTGAATATATAAAAGTAGAAACATCTGAACAACAGGAATATTTAATCTATACAGCAAGATAATCCAGAGAGATATAGAAGACCTACCATTTCGTTGTACGCTCAGGCCTTCTTCAGGTGGTTGGAATGTTGAACTGAACCCTTTATTTCGCTAACTGGGGTAGACTGTTCTAGTGCCACATGCCATGTTTAATGGATATCAGTTATCTCTTGTTGATTCCCCTCTCCAAGTTCTCCACTGCCTTAACCGAGTATTGAACTCACACACTTTGGGTCCTGTCACTGGATCTAACTAACGCCTTTATCCACTATGCCAGGTGTCCTTGTGGAACTAGAACAGTCTACCCCAGTGAGCGAAATGTTGTAATAAATATGGCGACAAAGATGAGGACAATAGTTCGAATAATGTAAATAATGTACATAATACCTCATCTCAGAAATATAGACAGATACTGGAGGGTCGAAACGTTGTAATAAACATGGCTACAAAGATGAGGACAACAGTCCCAATAATGTAAATAGTGTACATAATACCTCATCGCAGAAATATAGACAGATACTGGAGGGTCGAAACGTTGTAATAAACATGGCTACAAAGATGAGGACAACAGTCCCAATAATGTAAATAGTGTACATAATACCTCATCGCAGAAATATAGACAGATACTGTGTTGATCTTGTTGTCTATTCCGAGGTAATAAGTAACATATTTGATGAAAATTGGTATTGGAAAACAATCGAGTTTTTGTTTTCCTTTTTATTTCATTCTTTTCTTCAGAATTGACAAATATTCTTATATTGCATATGTTTGTTGTATTATATTTGGAGTTTTTCGATGCCAATTTCATTTTGAGCCAATTCTAAGTAGCAAATGATTTCTTTCGTTTTGTATAATTATATTCTGAATTTGATGACTCATTGTTGAACGTTACAGAAATTATTTTTGCCTGCCCAAAATCGGGTTTCATTAATGAACCTTTTTCGTTATCAATTACGAACTAGTTTATCTTTCATCTTATTTCTGTTGCTTCCAGAAGTTTTGAGACTTTGTCAAGAGATACGTTTATTAATATCAAAGAAGTACAAAACACTAAACTCCTTCGAAGTAGAATCCGCTGACTTCAATGCACTTGTTGTAGCGGTCCAGTCCCTTCGTGAAGGCCCTAATGGAAGTTATCAAAAGTGAAGGCGTCCAGGACCCTAGTCATAAGATATTTCATCTTGCTCCTGGGGTTCCCTTTGAGCTTGGGGAACAACCAACAGTCACAGGGAGAAAGGTCTAGCCTGTGTGGGGAGCAAGGTACAGGTTTGTTGTCCATCTGTCAAAAAACTTTATAACATAGTTACATTCCAAATTGCAGAATGCCCTCGAGACATGAAGACAAACTAGTCAGCTGTGACAAGGAGTCTTTAGTAGGAAATATTCAAATAACAAAAGTGGGCAAGTCAGCTTATTAAATGTATGGTGTACTAAAATTACAATAATCTAGGACAGTTATACAGTGCCTCTCCTAAGAAAAAAGTCTCAAAACTTCTGGAATGTCCCTTGCATCTAAATATCTATTTTAAATTCTATTATTTTATTCTATGATAGCAAGTTCAAATTTTGCTGCGGCTATTTCTTTATTTCTGAATGGTCGTAGAATGTAAAAACGACCTTTACGCTGAGATAAAAAGCAACGACAATAAGATGGACGATAATTTTCTTGGGATACTCGCCAGAAAAATGCTATCAAATCAGTTGGAAGAGAAACAGTGAATCAAATAAACAAGATCAAATTCTATCGTGAACATGCAAACAAGTTTTAATGTATAAAAATAAATAACATTGAAAATAATTGGTTGCTCCCAAATTTCTGTCTGTAGCATTTAACGATACGTCTGAAAGAATTCTTAATACATTGCAATATTCGGCTACCAAATGAACAATGTCTTTTTTTCTTTCTTGTTATAACCTGACAGGTATACCTGCTCTTACAGTTGGCATAACGTTAGGTATCGACATAAGGAACTACAAGACTGCTATTGGATAGTAAGTATTTTAAATGTTTTTCATTGATCCAGAAAACCAGTGTGTGTAAATGAAAAAAATAAATCCAAGAATTGTAAGTGAAGATTCCACATACACACACAGACACTGTCTGTATGTGTGTGTGTGTGTCTGTGTGTGTCTGTGTGTGTGTTTCGTTAAAGAGTTAATGGACTTTAAGAAACTGTGTTCCTGATCAAACCAAACTTATAAATAACTACATTGGTCATACTACTACATGCTTATCTAGACATCTCACATTACACCTACCCGATAATAGCTCAATTAGGTCTAATTTAAATACACACTGGAACCTACCAAACTACATCTACAACATACTAATAGAAAATACAAGTATAATAGCCTCATCCACATGTCAAAAAAGATAAAAAAGAAAAAAAAAAAATATATATATATATATATATATATTCTTTTTTAAAAATATGATTCCATCGCGTCACAGAAATTTCTATCTCAAAATATATATATATATATATATATATATATATATAATGAAAACAAAAATTAGAATAAACCAGTGTTTTCACAGGAAATTCTATAACATTATTTTTAAATAAAAAGAATCATTGTGAAAGGTCCGTTTTTAATAAATAAGTGAATCAGATGAACATATGTTGTTTCATTTGGAGTACCAAATCACAATAAAAATTCCAACACAAAACAAGCGTATAAAAATTCCAGCACAAAAATAAAACAGTGGGCCACATGAGAAAAGGCTCATCATAAAAATATTCAAGGTAATTTTTCATTGAAGGTTTCCTCAACCAAATCTACGAGAGACAATGTGAGTGAACAAGTGAGAACGAAACGAAACAAACCCAATTTTAAGAAATGTTATTTTCCTCCTGAAATTTGGCATGCTATTCAAACAGGCCACATGTGGCTCGTTGTCCATAGTTTGTCTATGACTGGTTTAGATTGTGAAAGACATAAATATCCTTGATTTTCAAAGTAAAATTCATGTTACATTCTTTTTGTTAAAAAAAAGAATATTAATCTTACTGGAAATTTTGAAAATTGTATCAAGCATGAAACCACTGCTTTTGAACTAATTTGTCCCTCAAACCATCGAAAGCCATTATTAGTAAATTGGTTCAGTCCAATAAATTCTATCTTGGTAACCAAGTACTTGTTACTTTTTTCTATAATAAGTGTTCTCCAACATTTTAAAGAAAAAATGTAGTCAAATTTATTTTTTAAAATTGTTATATTTCGTGCTAATAGGAATATATACTTGAAAAACAAGGTGGATAAAATACATAAAGGTTTATTGTAAAAACCAGTACAATAAGAATAAAGGCAACAGTTATACACACGGTCGTCGCAAGTCAATCCAGTAGTAAGTGCTACTATTTGAAAGTCGGTAGTTCTCGCATAAGTGAGTCATACTCAACATATGCCAGCTAGTAATATTTACCAATCTCCCCACGGAGTAGGATGTGGCACAAGGCCCAATTTAATGTGGGTCAATCCGAACCCGTAGGCTCGGCCAAAAATTCCCCGTAAGCCCCGCATAAACGGGTTCGGGCCTGTCTACCTCCCCGGGCGAGACTCTGCCCTTCGGCATAGCCTCGTCCAGGTTCCTCTCTGCTCGAAGGCGGAGTGTTCGACAACAGCTAAGAGCTGAGTAACAGATCCCATCTAGTCTCTGTATTCCATTGCCTTACAGAAACTTATAGGTAGTTACTACTTATAGTGTAGTCACTCATGGGGGTGACAGGTTATTCCATCAAACATATTACAAAAAAGCTAAAAGAGAAAAATTAAAATAAAAGAAGCATAAAGTTCAATTAATGAATTAAATAAAACATCTTTAGTATATGAGGTCTGATCAAAAAGTATTCGAACTGATTTTATAAAAAGAAAACTACAACACATATCAATTCGGCAATTTATCTCCTTCGAAGTAGGCCTCTTCAACATCGTTTCAATTGATGAAAGCATTTGTGGAACTCGTGGAATAGCGAGCTGCTGTCTCCTTAGATTCTTTTGGTTTTTCTGGTCATCTTGAAATCGTGTCCCTTTCAAGAGGGATTTCATTTTTAAAGAAGAAAAAGTTGCAAGGGGTGTGATCTGGAAAATATAGCGGTTGTCAGACCTTGGGAATATCATCTTGACCAGGAACTGCTGCACAAGCCATGGTCATTAATGGAACCTCTGTGTTGTGGTGAAACGACCACACTATAAACACTTTCCTTTCAAGCACAGCTATAGACAACGTAAGTGAGTGATAATGTTATAACTTCGTGTGTATGCGCGACAGAGTTCAAGGTAAATCTGTGTATTTTAGTTCCGTTATCAAAACAACAGTCCCAATATATTTTTATCAGACCTCGTACATACGTCAAAAAAAACATGGAGAAGTCAGGATTGATTAACTAATCATCTGTTTATTTACGCATTTTTGCCTGTTGTTAATTGACTGCGTTGCAGGCACTGTTTCTAGTTAGACCAAAAGCATTGTAGCAACAATATTTTGCACATGTAAATGACAAGTGAAAGGAAATGAATGTGACAATTTCAGCAAGGCAATATTTAATTTTTTTTTTCTTATATAACTGAGTAAAAAGAGAAAATACATGAGTATGCATGTGAAAGAGAGAAGACCTTACTGGTTAAGAATTATAAGTTTATAGTTGTATGTGTTCGATTAATTGGCTTTTACTAAAAATTTGTCTGCTATATCGTTTTTCATGAACTCTGCGTCAAAGACAAATGCAGATTAATAACTATTTTTAAACAATGAGTTACACAAATCAATTTTCTTCTTTTCCAGTTGTTTTCTCTCCTACGGAAACCGAACGGCTTTTTACGTGGCTCTTTTAACTCCTGCTTGCATAATACTCTTCATCAACACAGTCGTCTTCGGGATGGTCACCAAAGTCATCATGAAACCTAAATTCAAGAATAAACACCAGTGTTCTTCGGCCGTATCCAGCGTCCAAGTTCGCGGCTGCTTCACAGTCATGGTCTTACTCGGAGTCACCTGGCTCTTTGGACCGCTGGCCATCAACGAAATGAAAATCTTCTTCAATTATCTTTTCTGCATTCTAAATTCCCTTCAGGGTTTCTTTATCTTCGTGTTCCGTTGCCTGCTCAATCCAGAGGCCAAGATGGCATGGGTACAATTGATAAAGATGGGCACGCTCAAGAAGAAGAAAGGGCCAAGGAAGTCTGTCGACAGTTCATCGAACGGAATGTACGGAGGTGGTGGTGGCGGCGGCGGCGGCGGTGGGCAGCTTGGTCACCGCTGGAGCCAAAAAACCATGACAGTTGAGATCAGAGACAACACTAACCTTAAAAAGCTCTCCAAACCTAACGACAATGGTATTTATGAAAAGAACATCTCATACGAGAGTTGCCGAAATAAATGGGACCAAAGTAATGCTAGTACATACCAATCAGACAAGCCTGTGGAATTCACTCGACTTTGAGATGTTTTTGTTTCTTATTGTAGTCAGTCATATTTGCCTATGTAGGCAAGTATCTTACTTGTTTCTTGAATATCTAATTTGTCATTATTTCATTCATGGCTACCACAAAAAAAAAAAAAAAAAAAAAAAAAAAAAAACGGATATTTATTCAAGGGACACAACTCATTGCATAACTTCATACAAACATTTAAGTACTAAACTACATTAAAAATGTCCAATTATTTATTTATTTTATTTTTGTGGTACTAAAGAGATTTTAAATTTCCTTATTTTTAATAACAAAAAAAAAAAAACGGATAATCTACAAGTGACAATTAGCAGTTTCTGCACATTGTGCAACTTGGTAATCTCACAAAACTCATAACATTTTAAAAAATAAAACAATGCTAAATTTTCTTCTCATACTACAAAAAATCTACAATATATAAATATATATATATATATATATATATATATATAGACACACACACTAAATGAACATCAAATGATGAGATCATGCCTAAAATAAAAGTTATTCAATCTTTCTTCTTCAAGTCTGTACAGTGGGAAAATTTCAAATCAATAGTCAGGTTTCAAAAACATGGCAACCAACCAACAAACCAACTAATCAATCCTTATATTTGGAAATTTGTGCTACACAGTCTTTCTTTCCTCAGTTTTGTAAAACTGACATCTTATAAATATTTGTCTGCAAGTTTGTTATTTTTTCCAGTGCCCTGTAAAGAATTAAAATACAAAAAGTTGGAACTTGAAAAATTACATGACAACAGACGCAACACTAATTTTGCTACAAGTAGGGCAGAACTTAACTTTTACCTATTGTAAACAAGTTCGAGATCTTTTCATTCTTACGGAACCACTTTATGCACAATGTTGCAAAAGTTGATCAGAATGCACACTGGTTTTATCAATTCACAGTTTAAAAAAAAAAAAAAAAGAAGAAAAGGAAATTATTTCCTAACGAATTTAATATTAGCAATTTTCTGAAATAAATTCAAAAAAAAAAATTTCCTTCCAATTTCATCAAGTCTTGAAGACTGACATGTTAGTATGGACTAAATATTCAAAACAATTCCAGTATCAAAAACATCACATTTTAAAGAAAAGAAACTCAAAAAATATTTGAGATGTGATTTTTTTCAGTAAAAGAAATCCTATTAAAAATAAATTGTTAAAAGAAGAAAAAGAGAAATAATCTATGATTAATTTTCTCTTTTATAGACAAATTGTGAATCATTTCTCTTAAAAGGTATCTTCCACCTTTAGAACAATTCTGGAATACCATTTCAAAGGAACTGTCCTCAGAGAATTGCAGAATACACCAAAATTCCCCAGGAGTTGATTTTGAGGATTTGAAATAATATGCATTAAAAAAAATAATTAAAAAAGAACAAACATTCCAAACTGAAATGTAATTATTTGTCAGAATGCAAATCAAAATTTGTCCCATTTAGGAGAGAAACATTTTTCTTTTTACAAGAGAAAAAAAAAAAACGAAAAAAAACCCTACTTTTTGAGATGATAGTGGAGAAAATGCCACCCAATGTCAGTAACAAAAATGGCATATTTAACAGCAATTTCTCTACTACTATTACTACATGGTCTCCACCTTTCTTTCTCTCCCCTAAAACAATTACTATTTTATCTATTACTACTGAGTAATACCATTGTAATCTCCATCCATTCTTTTGTACATATATATATATATATATATATATATATATATATATACATACATACAGGAGATGTTAGTTTGTATACCAGTTATCCTAACATGGAGTCATCAAACTGAGTTGAATTTCAACTAAGGTTGCTTATATTTACTTTGGAAAGGCATGAATTCATTTCCCTGCATTCTGTGCCATCAGATATCTGGATGTTTCATCACTGGCTCTTGTGTGTAAGCACACATGTTGAGTTCAATCCTCACAGCAGATTTTACAAGCCCACAGATGTACACATCATGTGACTACATCTCCCTTTCCCAAGACACTATGGCAGCAAATACAATGCAGCCTGGACTTCAATGAAGTTATTTCCCATAATTCTATATCCTGTGTAACAGGAGGAAAAATAATCATATTATTGAGTTGTAAAAATCATTACAGTTTGAATAAAGACACAGGACATTTTCCTCCCAAGTATTACATAAAACACATTGAGTCTGTGTACTGCACTATATTGCAAACATACCTTCTTTAAAAAATGACAATCGATTTAAATTTTTTTTATACAAGTGGGAGATTAAAAGGCATTTAGTTTCATGGATTATATTATATATAATAGAAAAATAATGGTCAGATTTTTTTTCAGATTTTTTTGTTAAGTTTTGCAAATGTCTTTTTTCCATACACAAAAAAATAATTGTCAAAATCTCTAATTGCAATATAATGCATGGTTTTTTAAAAAAAAAAAAAAAAAAAAAAAAAAAAGAAGTATCACTAATAGCGTACACAATTTCATGCACCAATCTGCACATTTTCATCAAAGTTTTAATAAAGCTGCTTTGAAAGTCACTTATACAAATGAAATAAATAATGATTGAATAACAAATAGTTATTAGGTTGGTGCAAAAATAATGACGTAATAATGTCGTTTTTTGACGTTAAAGAATACGTCAAAAAACGACATTATTACGTCATTATTTTTGCACCAACCTAATAAACGCAAACTCATTTCCTTTTGCACTTATTATATATCATATATATATATATATATATATCATATATATGTCCTTGTTGTGAAAAGAAATCTAAGTTGACAGACAAATTTTAGAAGACAATTTGCATCAGCAGTAAGTCTATCTAAAAGCAAATTGTGATGAAAATAGGCCAAGTTGAGAAAAAAAAAAAATAAAAATAAACTAGTATGCATTTTTTAATTTAATACTTTAAAACATTTTCACCAGCACATTTACCATGAACTGTATACTTATCTTAAAAACACCATGTTTTCCAATAACCAATTCTAATGGCTGTAAGAATTGTTAAGAAATTAATTCCATTAAATTAATAAGTAAAATTGATAAGTTAAACACATTTAGAGTTAAGAGTTGATTTTCTTGATTTCAATACAACACAGATTGATTTACCATCACTCAGCACCATATTAACTGGCTTGGTTACCAGAATCATTTAACAGTTCAACCCACCATCTGCAAACTGGAGATGACCTTGCAACAGACCACACAGCCACTAGAAGGCCGTTGTCCACCAGGATCTCCAGCAAGTTAATCTCACACTGGTGGATGTTGCAATGCTCTGCCAGAGAGCTGAAGGGACAAGGTGACTCTCATCAGCTCAACACACCTTCAGATTTAGCAGAAATTAGACAAAGGAAATCCACTATTTTCATATAAGATTCAAATGAAAACTTATTTTATTTTTCCTGATAGGCTAAGACAAAAGAAATAAATAACCATTTTCCCATCCACCCAAAATAATCCTAGACTATAATTCAATGGTCACTAAATGATAATATTTTGAATAGCAAAATAAGTGGTTGCTTTTTTTGGTCAACTGATAGAAAATTATTTGATGTTTTTCAAAAATTTCAGTATACACATCTCTGAATGACTGTTTCATATTATATATAAATAAGGAGGATATATAATTATATATCCTCCTTATCCTCATAATCTTCACTTCCTACCACCTCCTCCTCTTATATCCACATCATAAACATCATTTAGTCTCCCACTACATTGATTGGCTCTCAAGCCTTATATTGGGTGAACTTTAGTATTAAAAAAAGTATAGTCCAAAGAGTAAAATAAAAATAAATTACTTTAATTTATGTGACAAGTTATTTTTAACCTGATATAAGAAATACAAATAATTGATTCCACATGTAGCGACAAAATCACAGGTGTGTATGGAGGGAGGGGGTGATTGATCGATTTGCTTTTTACAACTTATCAACTTTTTACAGGTTATTTAAAGCCAAAAAATATTTTTACATTGTAAGAATTGTTTTGGCATTAATAAGGATTTACAGATACAAATCCTACTAATTAACTCATAGCTGGTGGGGGCAGAAGAGATGGGTTCATGCCTTTCCCTTGGGTATTAGCATGTAAGTGAATATAACAATTCCAACTAGAAATGGAACTCATCTCCCGAATTTCCAATTCTGAGCATTTATCATGTACACCACCCACACATTCAAACTTACAGCACCTGGTATTCCCAATTGGTCACCCATCTAGGTACTGACCAAGCTCGATATTGCTTAACTTCGATGATCGTATGAGAACCAATGTGTGTGTGTGTGTGTGTGTGTGTGTGTGTGTGTGAGAGAGAGTGAGTATGACAACTAAATCCATACAGAAGAATAGATTTTAAAAGGGTAAAAAGAAAAAAAATCATATCTGCACAAATATATTAGGGATTGCCTGTATATATAGTGATATATAATTTAAATTTTCATAGCTTTGTAATGATATTAAGGGGAGATTATCTCCCTTTGGTTGAGACAAAGTCACAAGGGTCACATGGCAATCATAGCATCAAAAAGTTGCTATGTAGGCTGCAGAGAAGACAGATGTCACAAGCCCACCATGGTAGAGTGAACAGAATCCACATGGTCTCACCAAAAACAAATGTCACCACTGACATGCTCTTTTTCCCATTGGGAAAGACCATCTCTTTTTTGCCCATTTTCACACTGCTTGTTGTATACATATGTTATAATTTCTCTGTGGGACAAATTAGTGATAAGTATGTATATATCTGTATAAAAGATCTCTTTGAAAATCATGTATGATTGCCATTCCTTCCTTTCAGATATTCTGTTCCATCCATGTATTAAGGTATTACTATATTGCGGATATAATAATGCCTGTAATAGAGAAATATGAACTGGGAATATTCTTTCTTGCATAGCACCCATATTAGTCTTTTATAATTTGCAAAAGACTAAGTGATAGATTTATAATATTCTTATCCTATACTAGAAATATGGCTGTTGTATGGTAAGTCTTAGACCAATTTGCTTTCATTAAAATACATTTGGTACATGTAGGTTTTTTCTTTACCAATGTTTACCCAATACAAGGCCCAAGGACAGCTCAAGGTAGAGGGTTACTGTGTAGAGTTGTATTAGTGTAGGAAAATGTCAAGATAACAGGAAAGATAGGCAAAAGTCAAGATTTAATTAGCAAATAAAATTTCAGTGTTCAGGTGGAGACGTTAAAAGTATAGAGTTGAAGTAGACTTTAGAAGTAACTGAAAACCAAATCCTAAACAAGAAACAAAGGATGAACTACAACTCCTGTTCAAAAGACTGGGGAAAAGTTTGAATCAGATGATAGGCAAACCTATCTACTCCTATTGGGAGAGGGGAAAAAAAATAAAAATAATTACTGAATAAAATTTCAGATTTCAGTCAGTGACTTCAGAATTACAAAAAGCTCAAACCTAAATAAGAAACAATGGATAAATCTCTACACTTGTTAAAAAAATCAGCAAGAAGTATAAACCAGGCCTATGGAGGGGGGGGGGTAGTAAAAAAAAACATGCAGACTTCAGGTTGAAATGTTAGAAGCATAGAGTTGAAGTAGACTTTAAAAGGAACTGGACACTCAATCCCAAACAGGGTACAAGGGTCAAACCTCTACTCCTGTTCAAAAGACTGGGGAGGAGTGTAAACCAGATGATAATCATAATGGTTAGTGGTTTTGAAAAAGAAATTAGTGAGATGTGTTCAAATTCCTGTTTAGTTTTTTTACATTCGTTTTCATACAAATAACCTTGGGAAACGAATGACTTTTTTTCTTTTCTACTACCAGCTATGGGTTCAATAGCAGCACAAACTGAGCTCTATAGCCATGGTTGGCAACCAATCTAAGAGAAGGACAATTATGCATTCAAATCAATATGTAACCCTGGCAAAGCAGATAAGGGAGAGAGGTAAAAAATATGCAATGGAGATTCAAAATAAGCTTCAATAAGACTTTACTAAAAACATTTAAAATTGAAAATATGCATATTAGCAATAATTAACTTTTTTCATATCAACATAATCTGAAAAATAGCCTGTAAAAAAAGAAATGAAAACAAACAACCACAGTTACTTATTTGTTAATAGTTATTTCCAATATAAGTGATTGTCAAGACATAAGAACACAGGACTAAATCTATTCTATATGAAAATGATTATTCATCTCCAGACGTCATCAGTTTTTATCAATGAGTGGGTGTTTGGCCTTTGGGGGGACTTTCTCTGAATATGGATCTCCTCCTTGAGGAGTTGTGACAGTCTCTCTTTTTCCTCTTAGGAGAAACACTTAAATAACTTCCTGTTATCAGGTCGTCCCATGTGTGCACATCCTAAACACAGCTAGGTTGACCACCATTTTACATGTTAGGGGCAGCTAGTGACATCTTTTGAGGCATGAATTTGCGTTTGGTGACTATGAGGTTACCTTCTTCTTCAACCCTCTGATTCACATGGCTACTCAGATGCTCTGCTTTGAAAATGAGTGCAGAGACTATTCTGTTATTATCTAAGGTAGCATTTCTCAGCAGGTGCACCCAGGTGCACTAATGCACTCTGAAAGGTAGCCAGGTGTGACCCATGTTAACAGAAGAGTAATTTATGAATTATTTTTATATTTAAAAAAGAAATTTATTTTTAAAAAGCTAGAGACACCAAGCACATGGTTTCCATGTCTAAATCAAGTCTTTGTCATTTGATATTTTAAACCGAACGCTAAATTCCTTAATCCTTAAGGAGTGGATAATACTTTCTCTTTTGCCTTCCTCAAGGGATTTAAATCAGTCATTATCAACCTCTCTAAAAGAAATTCTTCATAAATCTCTTTAAATGAAAACTGTATCATTAATCCTCTTTGGGAATGCTGAAACAAAATTTCATATTTTCAAATTTCATGGCTAATTTCTCCTTATTAAAATTTAAAGTGCACCTCAGAGTTTATGGTTATTCTACAAGTGGAACCTGAAGTAAAAAAAAAAAGATTGAGAAACACTGACCTAAGGTGAACCCAGTACAGATTGGAGTCACCCCCCAGATCAATTTCTCTTAGAACAAAGGTTTGTTTCAGTTTAGAACATCTGGTGTTTCCTGGCATGAATCACATACTAATCAAAGCTTTGTTTTATTTCCATCCTTTTTTGTTTTTAGAAAATATAATTTATTCCAGGTTTACTCGCATGAAAATTAACCAAAAGTGACCCCCTTATAAAATCAACATATAAATCAATGTACTGACCCTACAAAACTTTAGCTTAAAGAACAGAGATTGAGAAATCAATTCAAAAAAATGTAATTAAATTAGCTGTTGTACAAATGTAAAATTACCATTATCTTTTTAACCACTAAATTTATTTATTAAATTGAAAGATAGAGTAGCAAAAACGACTTATTTTAAAGGAAATCAATGATTCTGTATAGAATAAAAATAAAAACTTTGTATAGATTATTTGAACTTGTGAATTCTTTAGAAAAGGACCAAATTTTGAAGAGTTGTTATGAAAGAGACATTTCTATTAATAGCTCCTTTGAAGTTAGCAAAATAATAACCAATATAAAATGCTATGTGTATTGGTAACAAATAGCAATAAACTTCAAAGAGACCAGCACTCTTGCAAATATTGTCATTTTATAATTACAGCCTATCGAACAGA
Source organism: Acanthosepion lycidas (assembly GCA_963932145.1). Taxonomy (NCBI): domain Eukaryota; kingdom Metazoa; phylum Mollusca; class Cephalopoda; order Sepiida; family Sepiidae; genus Acanthosepion; species Acanthosepion lycidas. Next base: position 2,890,455 of record OZ010600.1, read on the forward strand.
ACAAAAGATCTGTATGATTAGTTTTACATTCAAATAAATTTTTTAAATCTACAAATTTCTATCTGTAAAAATAGTTCTATATTAATTTTAATGATTCAGCTTTAACTTGAAATAAAGTTTGTCAGTTGATTTTTAATAGATTTTTTTTCTGTGTTGGTGAGTTCGGGAATTTGAACATAAAAATGATGACAGTATCATGAAAATTGACTATTGGCTGAAAAATGATTTTTAAAAAGTCCTGTGGCACTACAAAATCCAGTGTAATTATTTTAATATATTAACTATTCTTTTCATTTTAAAATGATTTAACTTTTAAAATAAAATTCATTTTTAAGGTGTTTTTTTTTTTTTTTACTGATTTCATATAGAAACCTAGTCACCAATTTTTATAACTAAATTTTCTTCATTTCTCATCTCTGTTCAATATGTAATATTTGTTACTTATTTTAAATATGTTTTTATCTCTAATTATTTTGTCTTATTTGTATCTGATGTATTTATTTCATTAAACACTTTCTATAGAAAATAAACTATTGCTATTATTATTATTAAGAAAGCTCATTTTTCCCTGAACCGAGATGTCACTCTCTTGGTCTAAATCAAAAAAATGACGATGCCAAGGGTAAGAAATTTAATATTCAGACACAAGGGAAAAGAAACGAATATTTGATCTAAATTTGTCTTTGATTAAAAACCATTTTCAACCAACCAACTTTAGTTGTATATAACTGTTGACATAATTTACAAAGAAGGTGCTGAAAACTTATTCCTAGAACCAGTATTCTAATGTTCGGTGGTTGAAACATTGATAATTAGAAAGTGGAGTCAGGTTGAAAAATTTTCAGCACCCCATAACCTTTTATAGATTTCTTTGCTAGAAGAAAGAGAGGCCACCAACTGTGGCTTATACTGATAGTGATATGCAACAACTAAATGAACACTTTCAACAATGCTTGCACTGCTCTTTGACTACACTGTAGTGATGTATCAGTTTGCACTATGGAAGCCTCACATAAAGCCAAATATCTGTGTATACAACAAAGCGTATAGGTATGGTTGATAACTTTATTTATCCTGATAGCACCCAATCAATAACATAATTTGTGAAGTTGCAAGGACCAATAATGCAGCAACTATAGAGACAACATGGAATTTCAAAAATCATTACTGTATGTGTGTGAAACGTGCTATCACGTGCTATAGTAGGGTGAGGATTTTCATCAATGATGCTTGTGTCTTGGCATCAACTGGAAGATATTAGGTTGGTGCAAAAATAATGTCGTTTTCTCACATAACAACATGTGAGAAAACGACATTATTTTTGCACCAACCTAATATATGTCAGTGACACAGAGGTGCTTGAGTAAAGCGAGTGCAACAAAAATGAAGCAACAATTCTCAAGTATAGATTGGGTTGGGTTGGGTTGGGTTGGGTTGGGTTGAGTTGGGTTGCTTTCATGAGTGACAACAATATTCCAAAATTGCTTTTGTATGAAGAGTTTGCTAACAGAAGTTGACCAGCTCATAAGCCAAAAAAGGATGAGCTGAAAGAATCACTGAACCTTTCAAACATACGACTAGGAGTTCCATGCAAATGATCATAGCAGCTGGTGAAAGAAGGTTCATAATGGAAAGATTGCTTTTGAGAAATCTCAAATTGTAAAAAGAAAAGCCAAAAAAGGTCACGATACAGGAACTTCCAGTTCATGTAGATGACAAGCATGACACTCCCCTGGTGGTGTCTGTGGGAGGCCATGCTTGAGTAAAACAGAAAAATTAAGTTTTATGTAAAGTCATCAAAGCAGAACACTAACAAACTACAAAATGGCATTAAGTATCGATAATTTGTGTCATATTTGTGGAAAAAGCTTCAAGTTGGCTGATAGTTGCTGAAAGGATATGCAAGCAATCACAAAAATACAACTAATGACAACAAAATGTATATGTCTCCTGTCTACCAACTTTGAAAGGATATGGCCCTTTAAAAACTTTTAAAATTGGTCAGAGGTTTTAAAATTTTGTCCAGTTTAAAGGACCATATCCTTTCAAAAGTAACTTTTACAATGATATTTTGTAATGGTCATACTAGACAATGGCAACCATACACACACATACACACACTTTTCCTCACCAGTTTTCAATCAGAACCTGACAATTGCATTGTGCATGAAATGCAAAATTGTGATACAGATGCAAAAAAAAAAAAAAAAAAAAAAAATATATTTATTATTAATATGAATTTTAATTCTGTTATTATACATTCAGCACTATTTAATTAACACCAGCACTTAATGTGTGATATTTTATGTTCATGTATGTGTGCATGTATGCGTGTGTATTCTGATCCAGTATATATACTGATAACTGTAAAGGTTAAAAAAAAAAAAAAAAAAAAAAAAAAAGTCTATAGGAAAAGGTCATTCTAAATGTTGACATAATTATAAGTATAAACTGAATTTTAAAATAGGCCAGTTTATTACTAAATGTCATTTTCAAATGTTTATAATAGTTATTGGCAACCTTTTCCAACCAGTTGGCCATTTCAGATATGGCTCATTATACAGCAGGCCATACTACTAAAAAGATTTCAATGTAATTTTTCATCAAAAGTGCCTCAGCCATTTTCATCACAGAAGACCATACGTCATATAAACATCTGCCATAGAAATGAAAGGTGGATTGTTTCACAATAATTAAAGAAAAAAAATGATGTCTTGGTAAAATATTATCACAGATGACAGTGATTAACACTGTTGCATTTGATTTGTTTCGTATTTATTCATTTAACTGTGCAAAATACAATTTTGAAAATAAAATATTTCTTCTTCAGAGAAAAAAATGATTATGAATATCCTGTTCCTAAAGCAAATTATATTTACACGCATGGTCATCATCACCAATCATTTAAAATGATGAAAATGTTACTTTCAACAAAAAGTTACAAAGTTCAAGAAACATTGTATTTAATCATTGTCTATATATGTGGTTATGTAGAAGAAAATGTGAGTGAACAAGTGAGGACAAAATGGAATAAACAAAATTTTAATTAACGTTCCTCATGAAATTCAACATGCCAAACAAACGTTATCCGACCCATAACTGGTTTATAAAATAAAATTTTTGTCGTCTGTTAAAACTGTCCAAGTCACCTAGATGGCTTAAAATATATAGCAATCTCAAATGACATAGATGTTTTGCTAATCATTTGTTTTGTTTTTTTTAAATATTTTAAGAGATTCAAATTAGAATAGGAAGTAATAAAATTGATTTTAATCGATATGAGACTATATGTATATTATTTGTCATAAGTTTGCATCCAATAAAATTTGAAACAAAAAAAAAAAATGACATTACTTTCTGTTTTGTCATAAATAGGAAAGGTGGATACACATATAGAAAATAAGTAGTTTATTCCAAAGAATATGGTTCACGGTTGAGAACACAGACTAATGTAATAAACAGTTGTTAACTCCTCTCCCTCAAGAGAGAGTGCTGTTTAAATAGTCTTACAACCAGTCCATTTTGTGGGGGTGTTCAGTTACTCCACAACACTTTCAATTATGTATATTTTTATAAAAAAATTTTTTTAAAAAAATTTATTTTATTATTTTTTTTATGCAAATCCCAAAGATATGAACCCGATGGAAGTGGAATGATTTGTTCATTGTGAGAAAAAAAAAAAAAAAAAAAAAAAATATTTCAATCTGTTAGTCAAATCATCAACCCAAAGAAAGTCTCACATAGTCTTATTATTTTATCGTTTATTTTTCTCTAGGATCCATATTTTAGGTTTTGTTAAAACATTTAAAGGTGGAAATAATTTCCAATCAAGTTTTACACTGTGAAAAGACTTAATGTTTCCAAGAATTGTGTGAGTCTCATGGTATGTCTGTAATATTTGGTCATTTTCACTGCTAGCACCAATTAACAAATGGGTAAAACTTTGTATGTCTGGACCCCCAGGGGGTAAGTCTTCTGTCTTGTTGTATCTGAAAAATAAATAAATATGAAAGAGGTTCTGAAAAATTATTTGCCTGGTTAAAAAAGAAAAAAAAAATAATAGATTTAAAATAAACAATCTTCAGTCAAATTTTTGAAAGTGGACTTGGAAGATCTGGGGATGGGGGTCCATGACATTTGCATGTTCTGTGACACCGAGAAAGGACCACACAAGGAAGGGCCAGTGTTTGTGCCAGCATGTGTAGGGAAGATCTGACAACCAGAGGAGCTCCTGTTTTACAGTGCCAATCTTCTCTTCTTGTTCTGCAGTTCACTTCAAAAAGGAAGGACTTAAGGCCCCATCATGTTGAAGGACCAGTTCATGTATGATCACCAGTTAAGCAATGTCAAGCCTGGTCAGTACTTAGGTGACCACATGGGACTACCATGTGCTGTAAACTTGAATGTGCAAATAGTGTAATGAATAATAGCTAAGAATTGAAAATTGGAAAGCAGAGTTCCAATTCCAACTGGGTTCATTACATTTCACTTACTCATAAATACTCTTGGGAAATGTATCAATCTAACTCTTCTCCCCTAGCTATGGGTTAATTAGTAAGATTTATATCACTAAAAACATTATTATTATGGAAAAAAAAAGAAAAGAATTGCGTACAAAATATTTAGATTTTAGCATTATATAGCCCATAGGAGGTTGATATGCAACTACACCAAAAAAAAACAACTGACTGACTTTTCTACTGAGAAGGAATTGATTCCACTGGAGATGATAATCATTTTTAAAGAAACTTTGTATCCCATTCCACTAGTCGGTGTCAAGTACAGTAACGAGAAGAATCTTCAGAAATGAATAAACATTTATCATCACCATATAGCCTGCCTGCTATTGGGGATTCTTAATACGTCAAAAAACGACATTATTACGTCATTATTTTTGCATCAATCTAATATAATCAATAAAGAAATAGAAGGGATTTTTTTTGGCAGAAAGAAAACACAGAACAGAAATTAGTAGATCATATATTAATTGGTTCAGTCTCCTCCAAGAATTTTAATTTCCTCACAAAGGATGTTCCCTAATTTATTTTGCTAAACAAGAAAAAAAAAAGTCACTTTTGCTATATGGGTGCCAATGAATAGTATCTTCTGTGTGTCTAGTGGAATGAACTGAACCATTTAGTATATTTCCTACCAGTTTCTCTTTGCTAATTTGTTTTCTAACATGTATATCTTTATACTTGAAGAAGATTGGAGAATGAACTGGCTGAAACATTGTGGTAACAACATCAATAATAAAGTCTGTATACATTTTTGAACATGTATCATCCAAACAGTTTAACCCTATTTATTAAATACAAACTCTTTTGCTACCAATAATTATAATTACCAATGCAATTTTAATGTTATAATAGAAAGTGACATGATCTTTTATATGGAAACCAAAATAAAGTACAAGAGATTATAGAATTTACCTCCATTTTGGATTTTGTTGAAGAAATCGTGTGACACCCGTTTGAGCAGAAGCCACATCAATATGGACATGTACATCTGAAAATAAGTTGAAGTCAAAACCTTTAAACAATACAACAATGTTTTTTTTTTTAAACTTTAATTTCCCTACTTTTTATCAGAAAAGATTTTGTCTCTAAAATTTTTTTTTTTTTTTTTTTTTTTTTTTTACAAGGGTCAGTCCATTAAATAATGCTTCCTATTTTATGATGAACCTTGACATCAAAGGTGGATTTTGATAGTATGACAATAGAGGTTGAAGCTTCCCAACAACAATCCATCATTTGTTTGCATCATTACAGATAGCAATCTTGAAAAATAGCATGCAACATAAAAGTGCATATAAAGCTGACGTGTCACTGGCATTCCACTAAATTAGGTATGTTCATGAGATCAATAAAAAAAAATAGCATACCATGAATAAACAAGGCCTTAAACTTGATGAAAATAATTTTTTATCGTCTAAATGTTAATGTTATTATCAAGAGGAAAGATCAACATATTTTTTTAATATTTTTTTACATTTTTTAATAATTTCTAGCACGTCCAAAATTTTCGTTAAAAATCTTCAATGTTTTTGAATCGGAAAAATTGACAGAAAATCGATCGTCAGCCTTTTTTTAACTTTTGTTTACAAAAGTGAATATTGCCGTTTAAAATTCATTTTAAAAAAATCAATGATTTTTTTTTTAAATAATTTTTTAAAAATTAGAAATTATAAAGTTTATTTAATATATTTTGAAACAAAGATTGCTTATTTTCTGTGTTGAAAACATGTTTTTTCAAATGGGAGAAAGCCGGTCTGAACTGCGGTGTTGATTGACAAATGACATGTGCGTGTTTTTCATCATGCACTGACATGTTATGTGCAGAAATTTATAGTACGGAAGGTCATAAGCGACAATTTATCTTTATGTTAACAACTTATTTACCTCGTTATTTTTAAGTAGGCATAGCATGAAAAATCGGCCTTAAACTTGAGGAAAGCAGAATTTTATTACCAAAATGTTTATGTTACTATTAAGGGGAAAGAACAAAGTAATTTTTCATTATTTTTTAAAATTTTTCTGTCTTTATTAGAACGTTTTAACTTTTGATTGAAAAATCTTGTTTCTCGTCATCACCAGAACTCTAGTAAATAACATGGCAAATTTTTCGTTCATTTTTTTCTTATGACACACATTAATTTTGAAAATCTTGCAAAAATAGAAATAATTGTCAGATTTTAATGAAAGTTTCAGGAATAATGGAAATTATTATAATTTTTTTAAAGTAATTTTATATAAATGTAAAGGCCGTTAACAGTGCTGTACAAATCAAGTCACATGATGTCTTTATTGTGTCATGTTTCTTCCAGGCCTCCATACATTTGATTTAACATTTTTTTTTTTGACACATAGGGCAAAGAACAGTAAGATTATTCTCATTGGTGGTTCATTGATTGTAAAAACCTTGTGCTATTTATAATCTGTACAGATACAGGTACCTAAAAAAAAAACATTATATATAGGATTCACCAGTACCGCTAATTTTAGAATATTTAACAACTTTTAGTAACTTTATGTAAAAATAATAAAATAATTTATGAAATAACAATTCATTTAAAAATTCATTTTTCATCGAAAAAGTTTTTTGCCTTCAGACAATATTATGCATATTGATAAAAACAAATAAAAGCAACTAAAAGCATTTAAAATTAAATAGTATCTTTGTTTTATTGGGTTTTGTATGTTACAATTCAGAGCTGATTTTAGGTTTACAAGGACGGATTTTTAAAAAAACAAAACATGATTTACTTTCCTCAAAGCCTTGTGTTTTTAACTAATATAATGACTTGCGTGCTTCGCCCATAAATTTTTAGAGTTTTCATTAATTTATTTATGGGGGGGGTAATATATATATATATATATATATATAAAATATATTTTTATAATGACTTTTAAAAAAAATAACATATTTATAATAATTTCCATCATTCCTGAATAGTTTCTGAAAGTTTCATTAAAATCTGACAATTATTTCTATTTTTGCAAGATTTTCAAAATTAATATGTGTCATAAGAAAAAAAATGGACAAAAAATTCGCCATGTTATTTTTACTAGACTTCTGGTGATGACGAGAAACAAGGTTTTTCAATCGAAAGTTAGAATGTTGTAATAAAGACAGAAAATTTTTTAAAAAAAATTAAAAATTACTTTGTTCTTTACTCTTAATAGTAACAAACATTTTAGCAATAAAATTTTGTTTTCGTCAAGTTTGACGTCTTTTTCATCAGACTATGCGCTTTTTTTTAGTGATCTCATGGAGATCACCTACACTAAATGTTGTTGGCAGAAAAGCATTCTCTTCGACAAGATGACAACTGCTCATATAAGATAGCAGCTGTAAAATGTCTATCTCTTGAAGGACAAATAGACACTGATCTATGCAAACTGTATGCAATCTTTGTATTAATATCAAATCAAAACATTACATTTATTATGAGCTTTTATAAAAGAGATGAATTCTGATGAATTTCTTACCTGAAGATGGATGTTCTAGCTGATGAAGACGTTGTATAGCATTCCCACCAGGATAATTATGGTGAGACAGGTAAAGAATATATGAGGTGAAAAAGATATTGCCAAGAAGGTGTAATACCATGAAGGCAGCAAAAAGACCAGATTTCAGAGATTTTTTTCGATTTTTCCATCTGTAAGAAAAATGATTAAGATCTTTCAGTATTTTATATATATATATATATATATACATACACACACACACATATATATACGTGTGCGTGAGGACCATGTTTGGAAAATAAAACATTGTTTTAACTCTAGATACATGCATGAAACAATTCATACATTCAGTTAAAAGTAAAAATATAATTCTTGATAATGGCTAAAAGTGTAACTGAAAGCACTCAAGCATACAAAACATTCGGACAATTTCTACATAATTTATGTCCAGAAAAAAATAAAAACACAAGAAAAATTAAAGTCATCATACAGCAAGGCCTGGATCGAAGTGATCAATTCATAGATCAGTCGTGGGTGTTGGATACTTGTACAACCAGGGAGGTATTTCAAGGCAACAATTGGTTGCCGTAGACCAGGACAGAATCAGATAGTGACAGTTCATTAATTAGAGTCATCAACAGTAAATTTATGTCCTGTTACTTACAGCAGATTACATTTCTTAACAAAACTACTGCTATTACAATGCAAGATACTTAAAAACAATGGTGAGAAAAAGAAAAAACAAAAAAGGCAGCAGGAAGTTAAATGATGTTTAGCTTTGGCTGTGCATCAGTCACCAGTAATTTAAAGTTAAACATCCCTGCATATTTCAGTATGTCTCTCAACATATTATTAGAATCAATGTTTTTTTATAATTTGTTCCCCTCCACCATATATATATATATATATATATATATATATATATATATATATATATGCATGTTTCTTTAAAAACAACAGACAAGGTACTAAGATTAAACTTTTTACTTAATTTTTCTTGTGTTCAAACAAGTGTTTTCTTTTTTCGACACAGACTGTGTAGAAAATGTCCAAATGTCCTGTAATTCTGACCACTTTCAGCTATACTTTTTTTAGCCATTATTAAGGATGATTTTATTTTTTCAATTTGGTGTGTGCGTTGTATGTATGTTTTTTAGTGTTATAGATATAATTTATTTACCGGACACAGCACATTGTGGCCGAGTTCCCAGTTAATATTATTAAGTTTTAGGTTTTTCTTTTTTATTATTACGGCTTCCATTATTTTTAATCTTTTTTTTTTTTTTTTTTTTTTTTTTTTTTACAAGTGGATGAGGTTATTATGCTTGTATTTTCTACTAGTATGTTTCGGACGGAGTCTGGTAAGTTTGTGTGTGTGTTTAAATGGATTCTAATAAAAGTGTGATCAGATAGGTGTAACGTAAGGTATCTGGATAGGCATGTAGTCATGCGACCGATGTAATTATTTATGAATCTGGTTTGATCAGGAACACAGTTCCTTTACGGCCTTTGAACTCATAGATAATGTTCGTTCATTGTAATTTTGACTTTGCTGGTGTGTTATTTTTGAGGATAACGTTAGCTGTTTTAAATTTTTTGTAATAGATAATTTGATATTTTTTTATTCAGGTCAAATGGGGTAGTGTATTTCTTTATAATATTTCAAATAAAAGATTCATCTTGTTTGTAGTCAATGTGCATTTGGTTTTTGAAAAAAATATTTGTTATTTTTGATTGTATATTCACTATTGTTGTTATTTACTTTGGGGAGAAATAGTCTAATTTGGTGGTCTATATGGTGGTTAGGGAAGTCATTGTTAACTAGTGTCTCTTTTACATTGAGTTCTTTAAGGAAGAGTAAAGATGAATTCTGGTGTGCTCTTTTTAGAAAGTTTTTTATCAATGCTATTTTGTATCTGAGTGGGCACATACTTTTAAAGTTAAGGTAACAAGAGTTTCTGCTAGTGGATTTTTTATATGTGGTAATAAAAGTGTTGTTACTGTCGTTTTTAATGAAACCTGCATAAATGAGGGATCTAAATACACAATATGATACCAATCCATAAAAACACTTAGTCTTTTCAAGGGACGAAACACATTACCTAGGATTTTTCCCATTTTGTCATTCAATTACCAACCATTAATCTGATTTATACAGTTTTTATATATTTTCATTGTATTTTATGCAAAATATAAATAAGTAAAAAAAATAGTGTTTACTTACGCTTTGCTTAAAACACAGGCTACTGAAACGTTGAGTATAGGGAAGACGTAAATAATGAAACGCAACTCCTTGTGAGGTAAAAGGGAGTAAATAAAAATGTAAAGTATAGCAGGAATAATCAGAATGCGTGTCAATGGTGTGTTGCTCAGACCAACAGGAACAAGAACAGTGCTGAAGCTTAGAACACGGGGAATGGCAGAGTAAAAATACCAAAAAAATGGCATTGTCTGCAACAAGTTAAGGAAAAACAAACACAAAGAAAAAAATAGGCTTTTAAAGAAATAATTTTTCTTTAATGAATTTCATCAAATATTTGTCAGATTAAATAGCTATTAACTGATTTTTTTTCAATATAATTTTGTTTATTTTCAGTGGTTCCCAAACCTTTTTTCTTAGGGCTGCATTTTCAGAAGTAAAATTTGCTCACTCCTCAAATTTTATGTGATAAAAAGTACATTTAAAATTGAAAAAACAGAGAGAAGGTTAAAGGAAGATAATCATAGGTTCGAAGACAGAACATTATCATTGATAACTCTCTCCTCCAATTTGCAGACCCTAGTTACTATATTCTTAATACTTGATATAATGCAAAAATACCACAATGATAAAATTGGTCAATAATTGTTTATAACTATTTATACTGGGATTCATTCATGCAATTACAATTAATCCAAAATAATATTTTAAATTTTGAAATCATATTTACTTTTAGCATGCAAATTTTTTTTAAACTGTTTCAAAATCTTTGATTATTTTTCAATCATTCTGCCTCACCTGCCATCTTCTTCTGCCACATTTATGAGGTTCGCTGCACTGTTTGCAAACCACTGATTTAAATAATCAATAAAAAATGTTTGAGAAAAAATAAGTTAATGCAAATAATAGTATTAGAAAACAATGTTTTCCTATAGTAAAATCATTTGTAATGCATTTACATAATACAATAAGTATTCTGTTAATAATTCTAGTATTATTTCCTGACCACTAAAAATCCAATACTTCCAGATTTTTGACATAGACTGAATACTAAAATTGGCTCAAACAAATTTTAGATATAAAAACATTTTTAAAAATGCAAATTTTATTGCTTAAAAATCATCAAATTACACTTTTTCATTCATTCAAACCCTTATTAATAAGCTTCATTACTCAGTACAAAGATCAACTCACACAAAGAATGAGCTATTGCAAATTTTTTTTTTTGGGGGGGGGACAAAATAAGTTTGAAATGCTAAACTTTCTAAATTATTCTATTTGACGTACCTGTTCACACATTCACTATGCTATGGGAATAATACTGGTATCTGCTTAATTCATGTATCTCCTACCCCTCTTCGGCAAAGTCTTCGAAGCCCTAATCAATACCAAGGTGGTTAACAACCTCACATCCCATGATCTGCTCTCAGACAAGCAATATGGTTTTCGCTTTGCCCGATCTACAGCTGATGTGCTTACGGCCATCACTGAAACTGTCTACCAAGCTCTTCAAAATAACGGGGAAGCTCATGCCGTGGCCCTAGACATCTCCAAAGCATTTGATAGGGTTTGGCATGCCAGCCTTCTTCACAAGCTCCCGAGTTATGGCATTACAGGTCAATTGTTTGACCTAGTACAATCATTCCTGTCAAACCGTGAATTGAAGGTCATCCTCAATGGATTCTCCTCCAGTTCCTATCCCACAAACGCAGGTGTTCCTCAAGGCTCCATCCTAGGCCCCACTCTATTCCTTATCTACATAAATGACCTTCCTGACGCCATAAATTCCCAAGTTGGCATCTACACGGATGACACCACAATTTATTCCTGCCTCAAAAACAAATCTAGTGTCACTGACAAAACTAACCTGGCCATGCGTCTCGAAAAGGACCTCCAATCAGTTGTGAACTGTGGCAGCAATTGGCTGGTCAACTTTAATGCTTCTAAAACAAAACTGCTCTCTATTAATCACCACAGTGATCTTTCCCTCCCCTCCATTAGAATGTCTGATGCTCAACTTCTCAAGAGCAACTCTCTGCGGCTGCTCTGAGATGGGACAAATACATTGAGTCAATTGCTTCGTCCACCATAAGGAAAGTTGGCTCCCTGTGCCACGCCAGGAAATTTTTCTCCTCGGAATCAATCCTCCAGATCTACAAATCAACAATTTGCCCTTGCATGGCGTATTGCTGCCATATATGGTCTGGAGCCCCTTCTGTTTGCCTCGGGGTTCTTGATAGGCTCCAGAGGCGGATATGCAATATAATTGGCCCTGCTCTGGCATCTCGTCTACAGTCACTTTCTCACAGACGTGTCGTCACCTCTCTCTGTCTTTTTTACAAATACTTTCATGGCAATTGCTCTGATGAGCTGCATTCACTGGTTCCCAGACTTCATGAGTTCAAGCGCCCTACGAGGCTGGCATCCCGCATTCACCCCTTCACTGTCAAAACTCCTAAATGTAGCTGTCTCTTCTACTCCAATAGCTTCATGTCTCGCTCCTCTCACCTGTGGAACTCCATCTCCAGTTGCCTTGATCTATCCACTACCCTTCTCCTCATCCTTTCTTCTATCACTCCTATCTGATCTTGCTCCAAATTTTCTGTAACCCCTTGCGTCCTAGTGGCTTCCCACCTTGCTTGGGGCAAAACGCTTAAAAAAAAAAAAAAAAAAAAAAAAAAAAAAAAAAAAGTTACAATACTCTTAATTATTAGGGTAAATGAAAGTTCTGACAGAACTGTTTAATAACTGCTATATGATATCATAGGTTATATAAACATCAACAAGGTCCACCAAAATCAGCATAGTAACTTCAATTTAGAATGAAGGACATCAAATATATAATTGAACAACAAACTTTGTTTCAACTAAATTCATTTAAGTGATGTCTTGAATAAATAGATTAATTAAATGTCTGCATTTTATGATAATAAATGCTATTGTAAATGCAGCCTAAGAGAAAAAGAAAAGCTTCAACCAGCTGGAGAAGGACCAGAGTAGGAAAACTCTCCCCTCTGATTTTCAACCTCATATCTTCTTGTGGCAAATGTAAATAGCCTAAGTCACCTGGTGGTAAGCGGAAATAACCTATATGTTTCTTTTTGTTGTTGTTGTTTTTAACTCCTACGATTCCAGATTTCTATGCACATTAAAAATATATTTCTATAACATTATTTCCTTTATTTAGTGTTCAAATCTCTACACTATTTTGGTAGACAATGTCATTACTAATAATGATAAAAGTAAAATAAAAACGCTAAATACTAAAAAAAAAAAAAAAAAAAAAAAAAAACAACTTTTCTTTTTTTCAGAAGTAGACTTTAATTTCAAAATAACCAAAAATACTAATTCTCTATAAAAAAAAAAATAAAAAATAAATTTTGGTAAAAGGTATTAAAATTTATTTTCCATTTCTTCACACTGTCTCAAAAAAATTCTACATGAAAAGGATACACCCCATTGAGAACTTTTGTTCAGTACTGTGTTAAACCAAAGAACTTCACCTTCTGGCCAAAGCCACCGACGCCAAAAGAATGAATCAACCAAAACAGTTGCTCCTGAAGAAGAAATAAAATCTCAAAGTAATAAATGACATTCAGGTTGTACAAATCCAGACAGCAAAAAAAAGACCATAATATCCCAGATTGGCCTTTATTTCATAAAGTTCATTTTCCAAAGTTTAACTTAAATGATTCTATTCTAAATAAAATTTCAAAGATCTGATAAACTTAGAAAAGCTTTGATATATAGCAGTCACTGGCTTCAACCTTAGCAATATTGGTCACCATGACAGTGTTTATATTCCAGAGTAGAGTGATAAAGAACATATATCTTGCTCAATATGATTTTACTTACGATCAACCACTGTTGCAACATTATAAGTAAAAAGTAGCAGCTAAAGTACTGTTGAGTTCAAGGATATACAAAATATTTTTTAGATTTAATATCTTTAAGGGTTCAAATATTATTATTTAAAGAAGACTATTATGACATGGCTATTATATAGCAGTCAAGACTTCACAAAATCACAATCATTTTTGTTTTCATAACTACATTGATTTTTCTCCTCTTTCATTAATACTTGCTTCAAGCAGACTTGTTGCCAAAATACTGCATTAAATCCCTATACCAATGCCCTAGAAAAGCGATTATCTCCCTTTTGACAGGACAAATTTACTGAGGTCTTAAGAAGCCTTTGAGTCACATGATGGAACATTTGTAAGAATAGTCAGTTGCTGCTTAGCTCACTATAGCAGATGACATGATTCCCATGCATCAGAATAGGAACCTATGATATATCAAAAGAGCTGTACCATTGTTACTCTTGGGGATATTAAAAGTAAGACCTTTTATTTTCACCAATTCAGTTATTGTTTGCTTCTTTATTACGTTTTCATTTCCCTGTGTGGGAAAACTTTTGACACACACACACATATACAGCATATTAATATTAGATGCATGTGAGAAAGAGAGAGAGATAAAAACATACAGGATATCCTAAAAATAAATAAATAATAAATTTCTCCCCAAACATCAAATATTGGTGTTTTCCATGTATGAAAAGAAGCTATCTAAAACAATTGTTATTCAATAAATGAATCCATAAATCACTTGCAGATTGCTGAATGTTGAGGTAATTTTTATACATACAAGTTTCATTAAATGTCACAGAGCAGGATTTTGTATCTATAGATTCTAACAGCTTTCTGAATTAGATTCTTAGATTGTAATAAAATTCTCAAAGTTCTTAAGAAATCTCAGCAGTTTTCTGTTTCATCCTCAAAATTAAAAAAAAAGGATTTCACAGAAAATTTTAAAATTTCATTGTTACATGTTAGAATCTGATAATTCTGACAGTTAATTGTTTTGTTTTCTTTTTAATAAAACATCTTAATGATACCTGATATATTAATTTCAGGATTTTATCTTATTGTACATGTATACAGGAGTCCTTAAAAATGTATTCTTCATTTAATTCACACTAAAATATTATCACTATTAAAAACTATCAATATAAATAAGAGTTAGCATTGAATACTGAAAATGCAGAAAGAGAATAGACTTACCTAAGATGACAATTGCTGCAGGAATGGCTATACGAATGAATTTGGTAATGCGAAGTTTTTGATTAAATAATGCAATCAGGAGATACAGCCCAAGAAGAATACCAAGTTCAAAACGAAAGACAAGTGTGGCAATTCCAGAAAACCATATAAATTGGACATGCTTTCTTTTTAACCAAGCTGAGAGAGCAAGGAGAACTGCAATTTCAAAAGGTGATAACAATCGATGAGGTGATAACAATGAAAGAGACAAAACAAAAAAACCTATTCTGTCAATGACAGTCTAATGATACTTGTTTTTTTTTTCAACTGTTTAATCAGGGGCAATAACCATGTTTTTAATTATAAATTTTTAGTAGAGAGCAAACCAGTAGCCAGGAAGTATAAGCAAAGAAATCTAGTCGTAACTGAAGAAAATATGTCAGGTTTCAGTAGACAAGTTATTGTCTTCATAATAAAATTGATATTAACCAATTGAGGTTGGTAAAATTTTCAGGATATAATAAATATGCCATATGAAATTCAACTTATAACATCTCTTTACAAGAAATATTTATTATAACTTATTTGGGGTGTGTGAAATTTTAATACGTCACTTTAATTGAGAATATTCATATGATCTCTTTGTACTAAAACCTAAGGGAAATGATGTACTAATCCAACTCTTCATGTGGATTTTCTCATGATTACTTGTCCAAGTAAAGGCAGCAAAATAACTGCTATCAGATCAGCTCTGACTAATTAAAGGGAATATATATATATATATATATATATATATATATATATATATATATTATATATATATATATATCTTCAACATTATTTTTTATTACTATAAACATTATTTTTAGTGGGTACACATATTTGGGTTCCTATCCCTGATTGCCCCCCCCCCTAAACAGTGAAATTAATAACAACAGGCCTAGGTTAAGAAAGACTGTGCCTCCAACAGAAATTGAACATGTACCTTCTTTTTCATCAGGGGAACCACTTCTATAGCTGAATTGGTAAAGGCACATTTCAGCTATAGAAACAATTCCCTGGTGAAATAAGGGATACAGGTTCAATTTCTGCCTGAGGTACAATCTTTCTTTAGTAGGACTAATAATAATCTAGGCCAATTGTTATTAATTTCACTGTTTAAGATATGTGTACCTACTAAAAAAGCTTATAGTAATAAGAAATTATATATATATATATATATATATATATATATATTCAAAATTATAACATGTTATAATTTTGAATAAATATTATTTGCTCTTGAGCACTCTTTTAAGAATAGTGTTTTTGGCTATCAGAATTTTATTCCATTGGTACCAACCTTGTACTTAAGTGTGTGTGTGTGTGTGTGTGTGTATATATATATATATATATATGCACACACACACACACACAGAGGGTGCAATGGGTAAATGGGTGCCATTTTATATTTTTTTGTTTCATGCAATCATATTGTTTGCTTTTCATTTTGTTGACTGCACAGTATAGTAGGGTCAGTTGGGCACCATCTATGAGAAAAAAGAGCACCATGATGCAATTCACTCAGCCAGAAATTTGGAAACAGGATGCTGTACTTCTTGGCATTTGCGCCAGATGCTCCAATACAAACATTGGAGTGTGTTTGGCTGTCAATCTGAGGGCAGGGTAGAGGATTTTGGAAAGAATTGGTTGTGTCTAATGGAGATTACAAAAGTATGGCAGCTCGAAAAACTCACCCTGATCGTTCTGATAAGAACTCCCAAATTTGTTGGTGAAAGCCTCAGACTCAACAAGGAGGCCTACATCAAGTGCTTCGAAGAGGTAGTGCTGGGTCAAGAGGGTGGCTGCTAGAAGACCCTGTCTGGCAACATAACTCTTCACCATGCCACACAAGCAGGAGAACCCAGTCATGGCTGTCAGACAATTTTTGCAGCCACACCACCCCTTACATCTGGCCACCTAACTACCCAACCTGCAACCCCCTTGATTATTATGTATGGGGCACAGATGATCAAGAAACTGACAAAATTCCTTGTAAGACCAAAGATGAACTGAAGTCGAGGCTTATGGCAGTATCCACCAACTTAAACAAGGAGACTGCCCAGAAGAGTTGCAGAAGATTCTAAAGTCATCTGGAGGCTGTGGTTGAAACCAATGCCAATTTTATTGAATAAATTTGTTCTTCAGTATTTCAAGATATTTTTATGTAATTTTGGTAAATATATCTGTTGAAATGAGACGTCAGTGTTATTTTCATTTTTACATAATTTAGATGACACTTTATCCATCGCATGTTTTATTAAAGACATGGACCTGGTCCGTTTTAATCACTTTTTAGTGATTCCCTCTTGTTTTTTTATCAAAAAGGTGAGGAATATTTTGTTCCAGTTACTAAATTTTGTCTGTACATATTCAATTCCGTCCTGGGTATGACGATAAACTACATCTGCATCCAAGGTAAGATGATAAACTACGTCCAACAGCAAGGCCTCTGATCAGGAGTTGAGGAGTGTGGAACTACCTCTTAATTGCTGGTGTTCCCAGCACCACCTTGACCCAGAGTCCCAGCTATGAGCAAATAGTTAACCACCAAACTGGGGTCAAAATGCTATGAAAATGTAAAAATAGGTTTTAATGCCAGAAACACTTCGTAAAAATTATTACCATTTGTAGAAAAAAAAACTATTACCAGCAATATACTTTTGAAGGGAAAATATTACCAGAAATAGATTTTTGACAAAAACAAAATATTACCAGCAAAATAAATTGTCAGCATTAAATAACCCATTGATGTTGATATGCTGTAAAACAAACCAAACATGTTCAATTGCTTTCAACCATTATTCATCTTTTTCAAAAATTGAACAGATGTTGCTTTTAAAACCAAGAAAATTTTGCCATTTGTATAATGTAAAAGTCTATATAAGGGAGAGGATTTCTACAAATAGTATTCAATTAAGTTGTACCAACTTTTTATAGTGTTGAAAGAAGCACAAATTGAATGCTTGGAAAGAAAAACAGAAGAATAAAAAAAAGAAAACTTACCCAATCCAAGTGCCATGATGTTGGGTAACGGTCTTGTTATGTAGAACATGAAATGAAATTGCGAGATGATAACTGGAATCAGCCAGAAACTAACGTTTGGTCCAAACCAATGAGAGACAGCAGTTCGGAATTTGCGGAATGACCACAGAACATAAAGACCAAGGCAGTAACGAACTTTCAATTTGCAAGAAAAGACAAAAAAAAAAAACATTTAGTTTAATATAAGTATCTTAGTTGTTTATAAATCTGAATTAGTAAATTTTATTGCATTACTGTATTTATTACTAATTTGTGCTGCTTCTTATTTTACAGAATTTCCTTTTTAAATGGTGATAACATTTCACACAGGTTAAAACGTGTTGCTTTCTTAAACCACCGTATTCAATATGTCAGAGAGTAATCAGGTGAAATAAGAAATTGTCATTAGATATTGATTAATTTGAAGTATTATCCTTATCTTGGTTGTTAAACCCAATGTTTCATTTATGAACTGTCTGACCATCTTCAGGTATACAAATTTGGCAGATATCTTGTATTATACAATTTTTGTGTCCCTATGATGTAATATCTTGCTTCTTCCTCTTGAATATAGATTTCCCTACCTGATCAAGGTAATCAAAAATGAACACCTGAAGAGGACTAGAAAATAATTGATTGAAACAAGAGAACAATAGTTCAAATAAATCAATGTATAATGACAGTTTCACATCTTAAAAAAATATTATCAGAGCAGTACAAATGTGCTTTGATAGTGAATATTGAACCTTCAGATTGAAAGGTCACCAAAAATGATACTACCTGATGTCATTGATGGTGATGACCTTATGGATATAAATGTCACTTAAATAAGTGTTGCTGACACCAAGCAATCGTGAATTCAGTCTCTAGTTTATATAGTCAAATCTATACATTGATTCAGAGTGACACAATGTCAGAGAGATAAAATAACACAAAAATCAATTAATTCTGGATAGCCTGAACACAAAAACTGATTTGCAAGCCTACACAACACCAGCAGCCATCTTTACCACCATAGTTTCAAAACTGTTCACCAGATGTCAGTGATGCTTATTATCATATGTAATGCCACAAGCATTTGCAGGAGATTTTTCTTTTAGTTCAGGGAAACCAATGTCTGTTTATATCTAATAGTTTCTAAATTGATATCTTAAAGCATATTAAGAGCTATCTTGTATTAGCTTTATCAGCCAAAATGAACATCTGAAAATGTCTGGAGCAGGGGGAAGCCAAAACATTGCATTTATAATAGCATCTATAAAAACCAAGATTAATTCAATGTATCACACATGAAATGGCATTAAATATTAATTTTCTCATAGTTAATCTAAAATAAATCATGGTCTAAGGTTCAAAAGTAGCAAGTTGGATAGGATCACTTCAAATTTAATAGCTGTGATAGTTACAACAAAAATTAACAAACTTGTTCTGAAAATCATTTTTGATTTTTACTGCTGAGTAGGAAAAAAATACCAGTTTTAATTTTGTCCCAAATTAGTAGCAAACTCAGATTACTTATATGAAAAATTTCCCCCCACCACCACCACTTTTCTACAATGATGTCTAAAACCAGATGCCCAATCATAATTTTGTGTGGAAAATAACAATTAACAAATTAACTAATATCAAAATGTTCAGAAAATTTTAAGTGAAAAGGAAAAACTTACCAATATATTGCAGGAAAAGTTTGTTGATTTTTAGGAGATTAGCCAGATAGGCAAAAGGTGCAGCCATAGCAGATATGACAAGCGGTCCAAGGAAAGTACGAGGAACAACTCCAGGAAATTCCAAATGATCATACTGAGTTAGAGATTGCAGAAGAGAAATGTTAATCATAAATATAAAAAAAAAATTTCAAATATTTCTTTACACTATTCTTTAGCTGTTATCGATTAACAATCAATTTCTTAACGTATAATAATCTTATGATTGTTAAAATAAGATTAATCTTTAAACAAGGAGGTAAAAAAAAACATCTAAAGCAACAGATTTTAATCATTTTGCATAAACATCATTACTTTTCCCAAAGTTTCATCAGCTTCTAGTGATTAATAATACTACAAGGCTTTTTTCCCAATATTTATGATGACCCTGGCAAAGAAAACAGCAACTTCACATTAGGATAGCAATTTGAATTTTCAAAGCCTTCCAAAAAGTACATTTCCTTGATTTGTTGAACTTAATTGAATCCTAATATGATAGGTATAGAGGTAGAAAAACAATTTCTATATTGTCCTTATGTAGATACTTCCAGATTTGTGATACTTAAGGTTTAAAATTAATTTTTTTAAATGAAAAATCTTTCTTGAAGCTTTTATTTTAGTTTTAATTTCAAGCTAATAAATTCAATTTAATATTTCCAGTAAGCAAAATACTTTGCTGTATTGCAAAACTAATTTAAATTTGGATTTTGTTTTGAAATTCATAACATCACTGAGTTTAGCACCATTTTTAGCCATCTGTCATCACAATGCAGTTCTCTATATTAAAAAATAAAATATACTTTTCTGAAACTTTATTTGAGGAAGATTAGCAAATTTAAAGTTTAATTAATCTGATTTGAAACAAATATTAGTTTAAAATATCACAAATGCATTTTTTAACATGGTAGTAGCTGTTTATTTTAGGTGTTGACAGCTTGAATGACAGACACAAGTTTATCTAATTTTTTTCTACAGTGAATATATCTGCAAAATTTATTTGAGGAATGTAATGTGAGCACCTTTTTTATATAATTTTTAACTACCCAGTAATCTTAAAAATTTAGGAAAATATTTTCTGTAATTCTACCATTTTATTGAATTTTAGATGCTTTGGCTTTAAATTTACTATAGTTATCACTCTTTATTTTCTGATAATGTTGTTTGACATCCATATTTACAAAAACTCACACATTTATACACACAAAAAATTTCAAAATTCTTTTTAAATATTGATGCTCGATGAATTGTAGTAAGCTTTTCTATTTATGATTAATAAAGATAGTTTTTACTTAATAACAATATCACCTAACTGACACAAGGTAATGCAGAAATTTAAAAGATTTAAAACTTTACTATTCTAATTTTTAAAAAATTAAAATAATTCTTGTAACAATTAATTATTCATTGAAAAAATTTTTTATTAACACAAGTGTCCATAATATATCTTATAAAAGCAATTAAAAGCTTTTCTAATTAAATAATGTCTTAGTTTTAGTGAAATTTTTTTTTCATGATTCAAAGCAGATTTTTGGTAACTGGTCTTCCTATTTTGCAACAAAAAAAAAAAAAAAAAAAAAAAAAAAAAAAAAAAAAAATTGATTTAAGTTATCCAAGGAGTTCTGCTTTTAACTAATATAAACATTAAGTGGCATAAAATTTAATTTTTCAAAATTTCATAAAATTAGTGGGAAGGGGAGGGTAACAGATGTAGAAAAAAAAAAAAAAAAGAAAGAAAATTATCTTTAATAAGATTTCTAAAATAATTTCATTTGTGAATAAATCCTGAAAGTTTCATTAAAATCTGACAATTATTTGATTTTTTCAAAATCTTTGTGTTTTTCACCACAAAAAAGACTAAAATCTACTATACTAATCTTTGGCTAACACACTGACACAAAAACGAAAAAAAGAAAGATTTTTAACCAAAACTTTGAACATTCTAAAAATTATGAATAAACATAATTTAATAATGAAAAGATCCTTTGGTCTTTCTTCTTAATAATAACAAAAATAAGATTTTGATGATAAAACTTTGTTTTAATTAAATTTGAGACATTTTTTTCATTATATGCTAATTTTTTTAGCAAATCAGCGGAGGTACCTATCCTTATGTAATAAGAAACTCCATCCAGCAAGACATGGAAAAAAATCGTTAAGGCTGTACATTGTCCAATGTCTGGTCATAGTTCAACAAAGGAGTAAGAAAAACTCCTTTATCCATATTGTATCTGAAAGTTATCCACCTCTCTTTGGAATACCTTCCAAAATTTCTGATATGAGTGGATGCCATGTGAGCTATCCTCAATTATCCCAAGAATGAGGATTATGCAAAGTGTAATCATCAAAAAAAATGTTCAATTGTGTAGCTTTAGCAGAATTTTTTTTTAAAGTAAATTGAGTTCCATTATCAGATACCACACTGTCAGGTACTCCAAACCTTGCAAAATATTTGTGCAAGAATTTAGTCATTATTCTGGTAGTCGGTTATTTACACTTTATAATTCACTAATCCAAGAAATGATTGTAGAGTTACCAAATTTATTGGGGGAGGTATATCTTTAATAGCACTTGCTTGAATAGAATCTGGTCTTCTTCCTTTTTCATTGATTATCTGACCTAAATATTTAATCTTGTCCAGAAAGAATTGACATTTCTGTTCAATGATTTTGAAACCATAATTATGTAGTCTCTAAAGTACTTCCTGAATAAGTTTTCCGTGCTGTATTTTTGTAAGCACTCTTAATAAGTATATCATCTATGTAAGCAACAACATCTAGTCAAGCCAACATTATATCCATTATTTGCTGGAAAATACCTGAGGCTACTTTTACACCAAAGAGTAATCTTTTTAACTTGTAGAGTTTTTTATGCATATTAACAGTCAAAAACTTCTGGCAATCATCATCAACTTTGATTTAAAGACATGCCTCAGACAAGTCAAATTAAAAAAAAATTACCATCATTTAATTTGGCAAATATATGCTCTGGAGTTGGTAGGGGATACACATGTGGTAGAAGGTAGTCATTCAATGCAGTTGAAAAATCTGTGCATAAACGAATCATATTATTTTTCTTTCTAATATAAACCGCTGACATGGCCCATTTTAAATAATCTATTTTTTCAATAACTCTGCAGTTTTCTCACCTATCCAGTTCAGTATTAATAGACTAACACAGCAAAAGGCATACTTCTTTTAAGATTAAACACTGGTACCACATTTTCTTTTAATTTAGAAAATGCCTTTGACTTTGAACATTTTCCCAGCTCCTCAAAACTATTTGTGAATTTATTTTTTAGTTTACTAGTTTCTTTAACTGTAAAGAAAAATTAAATAAAAAGCTTAATCGCAGTTCCTTGTCATTTGTCTTTAATGAAGCATGCATAAAAGAGGGATTGCTGCCCAAATACACAATATATCATTTTATCCAGTACTCGCTATACAAACCTCTCATTTGCAGCACACAAGTATATAAAGATATAAAAAAAAAAAAAAAAAAAAAAAAAAAAAAGAAATTTCTTAAAGAAATTGAAATTCAAAGACTGAATAAATAAGAAGCAAAACATGGCCGCCTTAAATACCTCCGATATGTTCAGTTGATGGTAAAGAATATCATGCATTGCCTGCATGTTAAAACTTTCTTCCACTTTTGTGTAGGGGCAGACAATTAGGTGAATTGTCATTACAGCCAACATTAAATATTCCATCATCTTGTTATCAGGACTTGACTGAAAAAAAAATATAGAAATCAAATAAAAATGCTGTTTAGAAGAAAATATCTTGGTGCATTGGTACTTCGACCAAGCATTTTCATAAAATAAATAAGTCTATTTAAATGTTCATAAAATATAATATACATGTTAAAAGGAGTTATTTCAGCATACAAATTTAAACAGTGTCATCTATAAGTACAAAAACGTACCGAGAATTAATCTTAAGCTGAAATATTTTATTACCCTTCAAATAAACTATTTGCTAATAAATGTCAAAAATTGTATTCATTGTCCAAAGAGACTTTGATTTCAGATTCTTAATACAAAGCAACCTCAGTTATCAAACGTCTCACATGTCAAATCAGTTTTCAAACAGAATATTCAAGATGAAAATGTCTTGGTTATCAAACAAAATTTTGGTTCTTAAACAACATTGTCAAACTGAGTTAACCCAAACAGAATCATTTCTTAGTTGACCTCTGTGTTGTATATATTTGTGTGTTGTACTGTGCTTTTCTAATTTTATTGTACTATGGCTTCTTTTTTTCTCTTCATTAGTCCTCACTCATGACTCCAAAGCTAGCAGTGATACTAGTAAAGGAAAAAGAAAAGTTAAGAGAAAAACAACTGCTGATGATATTGTCTCTTCCTACTCGTTTCATGACAAAATTAACGATCTATACTATTATAAATAAAGAGACGATCATGTCTTTCCTTTGCCTTTCCAAACAATAACATCTCTTTCCTTCCCCCATCAATTCTCCTACTTACAGATATTGTAAAATTGAAGTGTTCATCTATATTTTATTTGTTTAGTATTTATTTTTTTCTTAGATTTAATGATTTTCATTAGTTTTGTGTTTAAACTTGTGTGCAAAATACTGTTGTCAAAAGTTCAAATAAGCAATCGTCTTTGGATCAGGAATGGATTAATCCATTTTACATTGGTTCCTATTGGAAAAATAATTTTGGTTTGCGAACATCTTGGGTTACAAATGGGCTTCAGGAACAAATTAAATTTGTGAACCAAGGTTCCACTGTATATATTTGTGTAACACAAACCATATGCATCAAAAAATTCAAATGATTATATAAATTTTTATACTTCTCATCAGTCAGTTCACATTAAAAAAAAAAAAAAAACCCTCATTAACAGAGATGCAGCAGAAATTCAGTTTTTCCAAGACTACCACCTACTATCTAGGTTATTATGGGCTAAGAAAAATTGTAGAAATAATAAAGCTGAAAATCACATCTTAGTTTATCTTAAATTGCTTTACCTTGGCTCAGATTTATTCCTTAAATGGATAAAAAATGTAGTTCAACTTCTGGGACAATAGAAATATGTATAACGAAAATATATAATTAAAATAAAAATGCTAAGTGCTACCTCCTTTGAATGGATGAAATGAATTAGATTTCATTTTATTGTCAATGATTGAGTCTTCAGAGACAATGGTCTAAAATTCCTATTGATTATTTTTTGGGGAGGGGGGATTTCACAAAGCAAGGCAATAAATCGACTAAGACACAAGTAGTTACTGAGTGTGAAAGAATATAAGAAAAGAAAAACATTATTAAGGAACGAGAACTAAAAGAACAGGAATTAAGAAGACAGTAGATAATGATTTATAATGCATTTAAATTTTTGAAGATCAAACTTGACTGGAAAGCAAGAAGCCAGTTCCACAAGTGAGAAAAGAAACTGTTAGCATAGAATTTATGGTTACATCTAGCTATTTCAATTGTAAAATGATGAGATCCTGCCACCAACCTAGTATTACACTTAAATTCATAAAGTCTAGGTATCATAAAGGAAAGTTCAGCAGAACAATTACCGTGAAAATATTTATAGACTAGGCATAGTAAAGCTACATTAGTGGTGGAAAATTGACTGGAGCCAAGACTAATGACATTGAAGATTCTTATTTGGATTTTATCAAGGATTTCTAAATATATAGCAGGAGCACCAGGTCATATGTGGCAGTATTATTCAAGGCCTGGACAAATGGATGATAGTGCTATGAGTCACTCCCCTGGAGGTTAGCATCAGCCATGCTGATATAGAAGACAGAATGAGTTTTCTCAGACAATTCAGAGAGTAGTTTCATTTTGGAGGTGTTAAAATTAATAAGCCATTCATTGCTTTAGTTAACAACAAAATATAGGTCATTTTTTAGATTTGCTGCCAATTTGACCTTGTCAAACTGATCAAACTTACTATTAAGACAAGAATAAATAGTTTGTTTTATTGGTTAGAGAAGATAAATTTTATTTATTTATAGAAAAAAAGTGTGCTTAGAATATGAGTCTAGTTAAAGTGTTCTAAAGGAAGTAATCCAACATTTGGTATGTGAAAAATGGAAGATACACAATTTGAGTAGACTAAAATAGGCAAGATGTCAATCAAATGACCTGACAAGATAACAAATTTAGGGAGATTATGTCTTGTCTGAAGATGCTATGAATCCCTGCAGTTTAATTTAACAACTGAATAATAGATCAGCTAAAAAATTTTTAAAAATACATAAATATATATTTCATTTCAGAACCTCTACTGAATGACTAATTTATGCTTTTGCTTTGTAGTCAGATATATATATACATACATACATACACACACCCCTTATATGTAGTTTATTAATATTCAGGGGAAGTAACACGTGTATCAATTCAAATTTTCCAAGTAAAGCAAAGTGGTCTAGAATGTTTTGGACAGCTATAGTTTGCTATAGTTTGCTATCGTTTATAAAATTCAATGTGTAATTCTTTATAATCTTAAACAAGCAATTTTAAAAGAATAACAGTTGAAAGAAAAAATAGTTTTTTTTATTATTATTAAATTTATTAGTAAAATTAATTTTTCTAGCATTTTAAAAAGCATTGTAAAACATTTTTTGGGTAGATATAAGAAAAATGAAAACAAACAGATTCGGTTAGCAGTCACACAAAATGACAAAATATTTAATACTTACTTCAAAATGTGATTAAAATGAAAGTGTCACTGTTCACACATGTCACAAGTTGCTTGTTTACACAAGATTTTCTTTTACTAGAAGTTTTAATAAATGAAAAATCTTAAGCCAACAAGCAATATTTTAGTAAAAGAATCCTTTTTAAAATTTTCATGATAAAAATAAAGAAAAAAGTGATTTAGTGTTGAGAACAATTATTGTTTTTCAGTAATTACAAATAAAATATTCAGACCTGTAAAATTTATTGGATGTCTCTAAATTACTAAAAAAGTAACTTATTAAATACTGAACAGAACTAAATGTAGCTTAGTGTGGCACAAGGATACAAGTGTTGAGCAGCACCCAATGAGGATCCAACTATAAAATTGTTTTTGAGATTAGCTTGCAGCATATTAGATATTTCAAATGAAAGCTTAACTTTTAATCCATATTTACTTAGTAACTCATCTGATGGTAGCTCAGATCCTGGCAATTGGTAGCAATTAGCAACATTAAATAAAGGCAATGAAATATCCCATCATGTTGATTGATGAACAGACTAACTTATGTGTTGAGACAATATGACTCCAACTGTTTATATAGAAAATACATTTGTCAGGATTCCATACTTTATACTTAAGAAGCAAGTGGCAGGACAGTCAACCACCTAAAATGTACAATCATATATAGATTTATATTCTAAGAAATGCTTACTTCCTCTTTTTTTTCTCCAAAAAATAAAGCTATTTTCTTTACAAAAAAAAAAAGAAAGAAAAAATTCAGTATATGTTTTTAATAATTAAGCAAAAGAAATAAAGAATAAATCAAAATGATAAAAATAAAATAAATATATCAAATCATTTCAACAATCACTGGACTATCTTTTTTCCCTAACTTAGTGTCAAATAGAGTATAATATAACTACTGCAGTTAAAAGTATATACTATCATATATATATATATATATATATATATATATATATATATATATATATATATATATATATATATATAAAAGTATACATTATCGTATCAAACGTGACTAACAGTAAACAAATTCATGTTCAAATTTGTACAAAAAAATAATCTTCTCTATTAATGATTTAGCTTTAATTAAAAAAGATTAATTATAATCTGAAAATTAATTTAAAAAAATATTTTTTATGGAACCAAAACTTAATTAGACAAGGATTAATGCATAAACCTCTAGTGATTATTAAATCTTTTTGGAGTGTCCATTACTTAGAATAAGGATTTGTCTGAGACAATAACATAATTCTTAACTATTCCATTAAAGGCTTTTATACTAAACATGAATTCTAATCACTTTCACCGTCTTGGGTATGACAATAATCTACATCTGCATCCTGGGTAAGACAATAAACTACATCCAACAGCAAGGACTCTGATCAGGAGGTTTTGAGGAGCATGGAACCACCTCTTAATTGTTGGTGTTTCCAGGTCCATCTTGACCTGGGATGGTAGCACCTGTTAGGGTCCCAGCTATGGGCAAATAGTTAACCCCTAAACTGGGGTCAAAACACTATGGAAGTGTAAAAATAGGTTTTTAATACCAGCAATACATTTTTGTAAAAAATTATTACCAGCAATACTTTTCTGGAAAAAATATTTCCAATAATACATTTAAAAAAAATGAAAAAATTACCAGCAATACATTTTTGAAAAAAGAAATATTGCCAGCAATATAAATCTTGTTGGCATTAAATAACCCATTGAGATTAATATGCTGTAAAACAAATGAAACTAAGGACTAACTTGTTATGCCTATATTCTCAGTTATTTTCAAGAAAAGATTTAATTTCAAAATATTGAAGCCAGCAAAAATTACAATTGCAACAAAACTCTTTTATCATAAAATTATATCAGTGAATAAGAGATCAACTTAGGTGATGATATTTATGAAGGGGAAATTTATTAAAGATATTACAATTTAGAAGTTTATTCAGACCAATACTTATTTTCCACATTTCAGTATCAGCCATTCTTCAGCTGAATTTTCCATCTATTCTTGAAGAGGGTGGAGTACATATTTTCAAATTAGGTATTCAGTATTTTTTTCTCATTTTTAAACAGCTTAACAAATATATCAAAAACAAATTCTAAATTTTCAGATTTTTTTTTTTAAATTAAGCCTTACATGCAGGCACTGGAGCTTGTGAAATGAGTTGGGCTGAGAACATTTCTACATCCTCTCATAAATGTTGCTTCAATACATTATCAATCAACAATCAAAATTTACCTGTCCTGAAAACACTACATGGAATGATGACCACATTACAATAACAATTTCCACCAAATAGGTGTCATCCAGAGCTAAGGAGTTTTCCTCTTGTTTTTAAATGAGAGTAACATTTTTTTTATGTGAATAAAAATCTATCAAAGTATTTACATACAAAGCTTTAGATTAAATTCCAATGTTTTCATACGGATATTAAGCATACAATATTATCTGATAGACTCAGCTTTGAAGCAAGAAAGTAAAAAGCCTTTGTCAATACACACACACAAAAACTAAATGACAACATGCAAGTACTATTGAGACTTGCTTCTGGCCAAAATTGTTATTTCTGATTTTATAAAATGTTTTAACAATCAAATCCATCAACTGATCAATAGTGATGACTAATTGATTAGCATGGATGATTATAAAACTAGCCAATAATCAATAGATAATTATCCTTGAAATATCAATGATCTATTTAACCTTTAGAACTCTGCATTATTAATATTACTTCCCTTTCCACTGAATTCTTTTTCAAGGCCTCTCACTTGAAGTTAGCCTATTGTTAATTTCACTCAAACGTGTTTTCTGTTGCCATAGCAGGATATGACAACACAACTATGAAATTCAAACAAATTCAAATTCAGGGATTAGAGTCACGTTCAGTGGCAGGATAAACTTTTTGCACAGAAAATGAAGAATCACACAGAGAGTGATAAAGATTAATAATGGCCACCATTCATGAAGAGCCATCAACCAATGAGATTTCATTAATAAAAATAATCAATGAGAAAACATCTTTAATTTATGGTTTATTGTCAGATTTAGAATTCAACAGAATAAAATTTAAAGTTGTTTTTTTATTTCTGCCATTTTACAATAACCCTCACTGCCCCACCAGAAATGAAAGTCAATTTTTGATCAAAGGTGAGTCTAAGAGATATAGTTTCAGTAATAATAGAAAAAGAGAAATCATGACATTTTTCAGAACAAGAGGATTTTTTAAAAAATGATAATCTTTATTAGATACATAAAAAAAAATGAATATCTAGTGATGTCATTGGTTATTATATACAAAGATTGACATCATACATCCTAGAGATCAACTCTATGTACATGACCATGCAGAAAATGAAATATGAGGCAATAAAAAAGGTGCTGCTATATACAAGGGGTTTTTGAAAACACATTATTAGAGAAATAATGTAGGGAAATAAAAGAAACTTTAATCAGGCTGAGGACAAGTGGGTTCCATTTATGCATATTAAAATAAAAAGAATTTAAATGTAAAAACGAACCTGTTTAATTTAGATACCATTAGGACCCCAAAACTGTGACATATATAACAGAATAGTGATCAGGGTTCCCAGGAAATTATTAAAAATTCTAAAATAAAACTTCTCTTGATTTAGAGTGAATCATATAAAAGCAGGTAAAAAGGATTAAAGAGTGAGAGAATATGAGCATTGTATGAAAAATCACATCAGCTGATACACTGCTTATGGTAGAGATAATCGACCATGTTGTGGCAATATAACAGTGAAGTCAACGGTAAGATGTTAGATGCAAAGGCTTTTGATAGATATGTTAAGAATTAACAGTTTAAGAGCCTTAAAGACCCTAAACTATCACCGAGTCTTGTTACAAGTGTTAACAGACATTGTGAATTTCAATAATTTCATCACATTTTACTAAAACATTTTTTTTAACTGCATTCGAAAATGTGAATTTTCAAAGCTTTAAACAGCCACTTGCAGAAACACATCAACTGCACATTACATTAAAATACTTTCAAAAGAATTCTACAGAAAAACAATTATAATTTTGCTTACTAAAAGTTATTAATGATAAAGAAAATTATAAAGATTAAATAAAATTTTCTACATTTAAAAATTTTTCTGTATTAAAACAGAATTGCTTTGGTTTATTTGCAATAATTATTGAAAAAAATAACTGGAGATAAAGTTAAAATATGGAGAATGAAAATGAAGGCAAAAGATGTACAAAAGTGATAAGACATGGGTGAGCGAAGGAGGAAGAAATCCAATGAATAATGGTGAGCAAAGTAGAATGATTGCAACAATAACATTTACTCTGCTGAGAAATTAGAAAAGATTCACTTAGAAAACTGTCTGCAGAAGACACCACAGCAATATATTTGAAGATAATTCAGTCCAACTGTAAAAGCAGCTTCAAGGACTTTACTCTTAACTTTTGCCAACAAATGGTATCAGCCAACAGAAATAGTGGATCTAAATAAAGAAACTAACAAAATAACTAATCAAAATATCCTATTTCCACACTTCATGAGGAAATGAAAAAAAAAAACAAAAAAAACATTGATATTGGTTGTGAGTTCAATCCTTACAGTGCTTTACAAATTCAATGACTTTAAATAGGTTTCAAAATTAAATGTAAATAGAATCAACCAAGGAAAAGAACAAAACGATTAACATCTAAAATCAGTACATTTATGTATGGAAGGTGAAAATATTAATAACTTAAGTTGAATGCAAAAATACACATTGAAAAAAATAATAGAATGCCTTATATTTGTTTCAGGACCATTTTAAATTTTTGAGGTTTTGTATATTTTGAATAGTGAATTTAATTTTAACATTGGTAGATATACTTCTACTCATAAAATAACACAAGAAAAACTTAAAAGAAATGATAAGGCAGACTTATGCTGGTTACCAAAGCACTAAGATACAAAAAGAATACACACGAAAAACAAGTACCAATTTAGTTGAAAAGGTTTTTACAGATAGTGCAGAATTGTCAGTAAAGACTGCAAAAAAAAAAGAAAAAAAATGAAAGTATAATAAAATGAAAAGATCCCAACTAAAAACTTAAAAATAGATCACTAAACAAGAAAACATAGCAATTAACCTGTCTTATATTCCACAAAAGCAGACAAGCAATTAAAAAAATTCTATCTGTGAAATGACAAACATTGCTGGTAAAAAAAAAAACTTACAAAATAGAATAGGTCTGTTTTCCTTTGTTACTGTTTAGGTTTTAGTGTCAGAAAAAAATTAAAATTGTTTCCAAAAACATCCATCTATGTTTACAAAGAGAAACACAAACAATAACCATAATGAAGACTACTTAGCCTTTCTAAAAGAAATAAAAAGAGAAAAAGAATAATTTTACAAGTCTATGTAAAAGTTTCTGAATACTCAAAAGTACAATAACCAGTCTATGATTTTGGGGGTCACAGTGATAAGTCTAAGGTGGGTTTTAGAAGAGAAACACAAAGAGAGAGAGAGAGAGACACGGGTAATAAGCTCATGGGTTCTATACATAAGCATATACAAGTTTTATGAGAGTTCATAAGCTAATAAATGATCAATGAATGGGTGTTAGAGGATTTCCAAAATATTCAAATAGTACAGTCATAGGTATCTTGAAGGAGGCCTATGGATCACACCACCAAGCCTCAAAGAAGTGCATGAAAATATTTTTTAAATTTTCATTATTATATTAAAAAAAAATATTTGCCAAAGTATTCACATTGCTATGTATATAATTTACTTACAGGTAAAGATCAACAAGATAACATTCAAGGACATTTTTTTAGATTTATACATTGTTTTCAGAAGCATGTTCATCACTTGAAGTAAATTTTGTAAGATCTTAATGAGTCAAGAAAGAATGAGTTGAAGGTGGAGTTTCAAAAACTTGGCCCAAGTCATGAGGTAGTCCTGAGGCTTTTTGTTATTTTTGACTGGTTTCCAGAGGGAAAGGTTAAAAGGAAAAAATAAAATAAAATAAATTACATGATAAAATGCATCTTTTTTAGGTCAGGTTTTTTGTCGACATGAGATGTGTAATGAACTGGCCCATACGCAATGTCCCTTCAAATGTTGCATCATAAACAATGACATCTCCCTCTTGGTCCTCACTGACTTTTGAAATCTCAGGCACCTTTGCAAACACAGACACCCACTTTGGTTTTCTTAAAATTGTCTTAGTAATGCAACCAAGTTGTTCAAGAAGTTCCAGCAGTTCGCGGATGGGCATTGGTTGCAACATAGGATTGTACTTAGTAAAAATGGTCTCTTCAGATACCCCAGGCCGGGACATAATGAAAAACATCAAAGATTCTAGCATCATCTTCAATGTGTTACGA
The DNA here is from genome assembly GCA_963932145.1 of Acanthosepion lycidas. Taxonomy (NCBI): domain Eukaryota; kingdom Metazoa; phylum Mollusca; class Cephalopoda; order Sepiida; family Sepiidae; genus Acanthosepion; species Acanthosepion lycidas. The sequence continues at coordinate 2,923,478 of OZ010600.1, forward strand.
TTCAACAAACCTTCAGGTTTTTTCCAGGGTCGGCAGAGTGCACGAACCTTTTCATAAGTACTAGTTGGTGGAGGATTTCCCGACATGTCTTCATCATTAAGAGTCAACTTTGAGGGTCGTCTCCTATTGCGTTTCTTCATTGGGGAGACGGTAAAGTCTGGAGGAGGATCCAGCATAATGACATCATCGTCTTCTCCAGCATCAGCTTCACAAGTAGATCCTGAAGAACTAGTGGACGGTTTAGGGATGTCAGGTTGAAAGCTGCTGGTATGAAATACAATTGGCGTACTGAGGTCAAGAGATGCGCTACCTGGGTTACAGCCAGCCTCTAACTGTTTGAGAGCAGTCAGTGCAGCATCACAGTCAAGAGCAGCAGAATCAGGGACACTAGGTTCCTCAGGTGGAGGAGTACCTTTGGATGTTTCCTCTTCAGGACTGGATAGTAAGATTACAGGTGAATCAGCATCCCCACCACCTGAATTATTCTGTGACACTCGTCCTCGCAGGTTCTTAAATGCATGTATGATCCATGGCCGACAATACCTTGTGGCCACATACCTCTCAACAGTAACTCCAACTCGAAGAATAAGCTGATAGTTCTCAAGGATTTGAACACATTTCTTTGCCTGGGGCCATCGGCTTTGAAAGTGGGTTTGTAGATCATAACGACGTATTCCCAAGCTGTGCTCACGTTCAATAATAGCCAGCGTTTGCTGCAGTAAGCTTAATTCTCGACTTGAAATGTTGGCCTGATTCCGAAGACGGTCCCAGATAAGTGGAAGTTCTTCAAGGGTGGGTACTAGTTGGCTTAGCTTCTTATTGATTACTTTAAATACCTTTTCTGTAACCCACATGATTTCCCCCGATGACTTCGCAGCTGCTATTAAAGACGCACCTCTTTCAACACTCCCAGAAAACTTAGAAATCAACGGCTCTATCAGGCTGATGTTGACAGTACAGCTGTTGATAACAAAGTTGTCTTGCGGATTTAGTTCCCGCAAATTCAAACCAGTGATATTTTCAGATCTAGCTAGGGAGAGAGTCACACGACTTGCAGGCCCTTTGCCTTTCTTTTGTTTCAAATTATGAGAACGAATCATCAGTGGTTGAGAAGGGTCTGTACCAGCAGCCAGGGGTTCTGCTACCTGCTGGCTCTTTTGACTTGTATCTGTGCTGTCTTCAGACAATTCAGAGCTGAGAACGCTACTGCTGGCACTTAGTGCCTGTGCAGATTTTTGCATCCTTGGAACTGCAGATGTCTTTTCCACCTGAACTTGTTGCAACACTGACTCAGTAGTAACTTGTTGGTCAATTGGATCTAATTCTTTCCTCAATGAAGTCTCCTGTTCATTATAGTCATCCGATTCCTTGGAAGCAGCTACTTTGCCACGGCCAATCGGATTAGATTTGAGACCCTCGGGATCTAGCACAATGATCTTATCAGGGATCTTCACCTTAAATTTAACCAGCTGCAGGCCAACGACAGAAACCACAAATGCCGCATACCCACCCTTTGGAACATCAGACACATTACAACCTTCATCTAAAGCAGACTCCATTTTTTGGACTATTTCATAAATTTCAAGGAATAAATTTGGAGGAAATCTGCTCACAAACTGGAAGGAATATCTTTGTGACAATTGGTGTGTGTTGAGTGATGAGAAATCAGTCTGCTTCTGTTTGCTTTTGTTAATCTCTTTTTTTATACGAGTGATAATGCGGTCAGAGCGCATTTGGTCAAAAACCTGCCTCAGGAGAGTTTCGGGGTACTGGTTAAAGAGTCGGAACATTTCATGTGCACGTCCCTGCTTGTCGTTCAACGACAGATAGCTATGAATGATATTGTGCAGGACGGTAGAGTAAATATCATCAACTTTGGTGACATCTTTATGGACAGAGACTTTCTTCCACCTACCAATTTGTGTAAGGTTATAATCAGCGTGTAATTGGTCAAGAGTATCAGGTAAATCACAGCGCTGTGTGTATTTGTCTGAAGAGAATTTTGCTACAAGGCGGTTTACAAGTTCTTCAAAAATTTTATCAGTTTCTGCATCTTGGACATATTTGAATCGCTTGGAGCCAAAGTCTTCAATGAGTTTGGAATCATGCAGCGCCTCTTGGAGAAAAGCAGAAACATTAAGGACTGTCTGAGGATTTTTCAAAACAAAAGAAACCCTTCGTTGACAAGCTTTGGACGTTTTATCTTTGGCCAAATCTGGATACTTTTCCATAAGCAAATCCCTGATTTTGGTCCAAGAGACAAGCATTCGACTAAGAGTATTCGGACGACGGTTTTCTAGAAAGAGGTTGGTCACTTTGCAAAGCAGTAGGAAGCTGTCCTCCTGTGGGGACCACACGACACGTTCCTTTGTCTTGCACTTCAGTGCAAGCTTGTCACGTTCATCATAAATCTCAGTTCTTTTTCGGCTTTTCTTAAGTTTAGGCGTTAGATAATTTAACAGCTTCCTCTTCTTCGGCTTTGTGACCTTTGATTTCAAGGGCATCTTGCGTTTGATCCCCTTTCCACCTTTCACCGGCTTGAAATCCTTTTTCACCACGGGAATAACTTTTTCAGACTGTTTCTGCAGATTTAGCTTATTCTTTGGCCCAAACAAACGGGGTAATCGTTGGCTGAGCGAGTTCTCTTCAAAGATGCTCGGGTGCAGCGGTGCTGCTAGCTCTCCAGTTTTTTTTTCTACCTTCTTCTCTTTGACAATGTTCTTCCACTGGCTTGTTTCTGCATACCAGAACCAATTACGAGAAATGTGGCAAAAAAGAGATGAATCAAAACCAGCAGCACCCAGACCATCTCCAGGAATGCTACCATTATCTTGGACAGTGTCTGGAGTCTTTGCTGCCTGGGCATCTGACATGCTGTAAGCCACTGGAGCCACACCATGTTCCTCTTCCCATTTCACTTCATCAACAACTTTATGGTAACGGCCAAGTGGTGTATTGAGGGCTGTAACACGAAAACAAAACCAATAATTCTCCACCACCTCCCAAGTATCCAAATGGTAAGACTCAACAGGAAATGTTTGTCCCTCGGGAGCACGTACTTGACAGTAACCAACAACAGAACTTTTAGTGTCTACCAGCTTTGCATTTTTGTGAAGGTAAATAAATACTTGATCTTTCTCCTTGAGAACTTGATCACCAAATGAGAGCAAACCCATCTGGCAGAGTAAAGTGCATACTTCATAAAAAGTGAAGATGTAGCGTCTGGCATATAGCAATTGTTGTGTAAGCTTGAAGGGAAGGTAGGTGATTGGATAGTAACGCTTCACTGGATCAGCAAGGAATTCTTTTAAACCATTGATTTTGTATGGTAAAGAAACAATTTGACAGAAAAGCTGTAAAGGCAGAAGCAGCAGGACATCACTAATGAGGCACCAACCAGGAGGGAATCCTGAATGCTGAGGTAGTGGGGCAAGAAAACGACGCCAAGAGTTGTCATCTATATAAACAGGTGGAACACTCTCTGTAGACTTGATATTCCATTCCACATTGCCTTCAACATCCATCTCAGGCATGAGTGCCTGGGGTGTATCAATAGTTGTTGTCATTGTTATATCACCATCAGGATCGGCCTTGACTTCAAGTGACGAATCTTGGTGGATCTGATCAGTAGGAATTGGTACTCTGTTACCACCACCATATACAAGGTACCAGAGAAGTTTGTGAACAGTCTCTGCTTTGCGAAACTTTGGAAGTACTCCATATTTTCGCATGTAAGAAGGGTCATAGCGCATATCGCAGGCCTTCATTCTACTGCGATGATCGTAGAGTTTTCGTACACTGTCCTGAACACTTGGTGGCATGTCTTTCATCAAGAAGCGACTGTTATTCTTCAGTCTTTCCGATTCACGAAGGTGCTCTTTGCAAACACCAAAATATTTTAGCTTCGCCTGTTCAATAGCACTTTTCACAATTTGATGGTCGGGGCTGATACTTGGGTCACAGATGAATGTCAACTCTTTCTGTTTATTATCAGTTTTTATGATGGTCTTGATCAAACGGATCTGGCCATTTTTTTGCAAACGGCGCAAAATCCGATCCACAGACTTCTTATCAATCTGAGTAGACTCCCCCATTGCCTTCTCTTTATTTAGAATCATATTCTTCAATGCAAATGTCTTGTCAACAAGTTTTGCTTCTTGAACAGCTTCAATGATCCAGTTGGTTCTCTGCAAGACTTTGGATGTCAGTCGTGGTTTCTTTGTGTCATCTTCTTCTGACATCATTGAATCACTGTAAGTAACACTTGCATCCATTGTGAGAGAAGAGTTGCCACTTTGCTGACCTGAAGTTTGTGATACAGCTGGATTTGCAGTGTTACCCTGTGCATCTTGTTGGTTAGATGCAGTCTTTGTTGGAAGTTTGGGGGCAGATTTAATTAACTGCTGCATCTTATGCTTCTCTTTCTCCAAGTCCATGTGCAGTTTGCTGGTGTTGGCATACTTATAAGATATGTACATGGCTTTACGCTGCCGACCAACATCCAGCATGACAGAATGTGAAGCTTTGGTTCGAGTGAGATATTTGAGAACACTGCGGCTCTCAAACGTAGAAATGTTCATACATTTCATCATGTCTTTCAGGGACATACCACCAGGTCCTGCACACTCCAGCAAATCATTTGCTTGCTGAATAAATGGACGTTCCCACAGGAGATTAATCGGATCAATCTTGTTCTTTTTATCATCACTATTCTTGACCACATCTTCATCACCATCTTCATCACTTTCAATATCTTCCTCATCATCATCCTCTTCCACGCCGTACTCACGGATCATCTGGATAACTCGGACAGTCTTCTCCTTATTTTTCTTGTTTTTGGAACTCTCAATGACCTCCATATCCGGGTAGACGTCTCTATAGTTTAAGCTGAAAATCCGCACATACCGAGTAGAGGCCCGACACAGCTTCTTGAAGGACTGGTCATCAATTCCAATTTCTTCCTTGCAGATTGCTACCTCTTCCTGGTGATTATATTTTGTCTTCAAGTAGCTGGTAAGACGTTCCAAGAGAACCATGTAGCGAGACTTCTTTTCTGAGTAAAAACGAGGCAGGTGTAACAGCCGAGTGTGCACTTGTTTGTTGACAACATTAGTCATTGCAAACACTTGTTTGCGGACCAATGACAACCGAATGAGTAGCTTGAAATAGTGAAACATCAGTTTTGGAGAGTCACTGAACACAGCCAAGCTGTTATGACCACGAGTCAGTTCGCCAATATAACGTGAACGCCCAATTCTCTCCAAGATGCAGTAGGGCAAATCAAGAAGCCGCATGTTTGGATCTCTGTCAGGTCCAAAAAGAGACATGCTGCGTAAATTTTGAGAGGCCACAATAACCAGCTTCTCGCCCCAAAGATTTTCGGCCTCTTCTAGTGAACATATCAGTTGGTAGTCAGCAGTTCGAATTTGATGGGTGATATTCACCCGAGTATTGTAAGTCAAACATGATCCTTGTACATTTGGATCATCCTTCACTACTTCTATAGGGTAGCAGTCAACAATTTTAGCTGCTTCAATCCACTGACCTGTGGCTGGGTCTTGGTAATCAAAGTGGTTGATGGTGACAAGTGGCAGGCGAGGGGATGGAAGTTCATAGAATTCAATCTGGTCTTGAACTACGATAATGTTCCAAACATAATGTTTAGATTTGTCATCTATTTTGAAAGCAAAGTTGGGCCGGTCTTTAAGTCGTATCCATAATGTGTTTAGAGTTGTCCCATCCAACCCTTCTAAAGCCACTTCATCCAAGATGTCCCCAACAAAGTCAGCAGCCATGTGGGAAACCTAAAAACCAACAAGTGAAATGAAATTAGACATTGAGTCAGTACAACAGGAGGGAAGGGTGCTTAAAGGGGCCATTTTAAGAAATAATGCAGCCTTCTAACATTGAAATACAAAACTGTATGCATTAACAGATGAATGGTCATAGAGCACTACTCTCTAAAATGAAAGCACATTATATATCAATAGAAATACAACATATACACAAACTGAGTAACCTATGTGCATATATTAACATTATATACACACACACACATACATACATATACACACACACACATACATACACACATTATATATATATATATATATATATATATATATATATAAAAAAGGAACATAATATAATAACCATAGTAAAAATAAAAATAACAATCTTAAAAGATATGGCAATAATATTTGTACCATGTTTAATAAAAAGATGGTCATGGCTGTTATCTTTATTGGGACAGAGGCATCTGATAAAGTGGCTTGAATAAGGTAAAGAAAAACTTAATTCTTAGTCTTAACCAGCTATGGGCAGACATGATTGTCCACCAATAATAAAAAGCAAAATCCCTTCAGAAGCTTTCACTGCCAAGGAAAAGTTTCATTCTTTATAAAAACTACACAATTTACATCACTTGAACTGTTGTCCTCATCTTTATTGCCATATTCAATCTGAATGATGTAAATAATTACCTCATCTCAGAAATATAGACAAACTATACAATTGTAGTATTTAAGAAATAATGACACTTCTTTATCATACAATGGTTTCTATTTTGACAAATCAGAATTTCTATTTAAAAGAGAATATTCGAGTAAAAGTTATTAAGATTATAAATTTAAAACCAAACATGAAGTTTAACAAAACAAATATTGATCATGACATAAGCAATAACATTCCCTATATAATATTCTTAGATATTAATCAACCATTTTCATTTGAAAAAAATAATTATACAGGATTTTTGGAAATCAAAAATTCATTTGAAGTAATAATACAATCTCAAGGAATAAAACATAATAGATCAGCTTATTTCTTTACACTAATATAGTTTTAAATGTTACTTGCCTTATAAGGAGTCAATACTTTCCATTGCAAGTAGACTTTATAAAAAAAATAAAAAATAAAAAATTTCTTTTCATAAAAGCTAAAAATTACCAGAAGTTCATCTGCTTATCTTTGCCATTTTCTTGTCTGAAAACCAAACAGCATTTCCAATGTTCAAATTTTAATTCTTAATCTACTGTGATATAAAAAAAAAATCAGGTTTAGGTGAAGTTTTGACACAACATGCTCTTATAAAAATTTTTCTTGTATTATTTTTAAAAAGTTTTCAAAACCTCCAAAGTAAGCTTTCAGTGAGGTTATTAAGTGGACAAATAAACTTTTGAAACAATGCAACATGGCAGGAAAAAAAAGAAATGAAAATGTATCCACCTTTTCAAGTTATTCTCAATGCTGCAGTTGTATAAATTGTCCTTAGATTATTATGAAATTAAGTAATGATAATGGTTAGCAGTAAGAAATAATGAATAATGATAAAATCTAATAATTATGAAAATATTTAAGTATATAAACAACATAAACATTATTTGGAAACAGAGTGACTTCCAAATACAAAATGAGAGCCTCTAAATAAAACTTGATGATCTAATCAATTTGTGCAACTGAATTCTAATGATGATCTTGAAATGAAATTCAACATGGAAAAAGCAAAGAAGAATTTTCAATTTAGTAATCCAACTTCTATGAAGAATTGTTAATATTTGTACATCAACATTTATATGACTTGTGTTATCCTAAGAATTAGCTGCTTTTGATTAATACAAATATATTTATAATAATTCTGGAGAAAACGTCAGGTTTCCTTTTTAGTTTTATTCTCAAAGAATTTACATGCACCAAATAAAGTTGTACAAGCAAAATGCCAAAGTTATATGATGCAAATTTTCAGATATTTTTGAAATTATAAAAACAAATATATAAATTATGTTGGGAAATAACTGAAGCAACAGTTACCAACTGTAGAATTCAAATAATTCACCTATGATAACCAACTAACATTTTATGAAGAAAAAAAAAAAAAAAAAAAAAAAAAAAAAAACATACTTAAACTGTTTGATTTCCATCAACTTTAAATTTATCTTAAAAATTTTAAAACAGAATAGATTTGCATAAAGCATTGATTCTATTTAAAAAGAAAAATCATAGCTCAAGTTATACATATCTTATAAATTACGAGATTTTGTTACACATCTTAGTTTTATTTGCTAAGCATATGATATGCAAAAAGAAAAATGCTTACTTGTAAAAATTATGAAAGAATATCTTATTTGAAAATTGATCTTGCTTCAGGAACAAAAGGTTGCTATTATATAATAATGTTCAATTAAAATATACATGACCATCAACGGTTCAATGTACTTGTGTATATAGATTTAACCAAACTTGGTTACAAGGAATAAGCAAAGAAATTTAGAAATTATTACCAAAATCAAGAATATTTCACAATTTTTCTTTATTTTAAGAGGAAAATGTTTTATGCTAAATCTGTTGTTGGTTCAACTCTCTTCATGTCAAATTTAATCTAGTGTTTTGTATATTGTTTGGTCTAATGGAAAATGAACTGGATTAGATTTGACATAAGAAGAATCAGAACACAAACTCTTAGAAAGAAAAAAGAAAAACAGTGAAGATAGATAAAAAAAAATTTGAATATGAAACAACTCCGTTTTGCAAAAATAAGTGTACATTACAAGAAAAATAAAAAATAGTTTTAATGTTCCATAATTCAATACAAAGAAAAGAATACATTTTATTAATTTGCAAAAAAAAAAAAAAAAAAAAAAAAAATTACACCCATACAAATGTACTAAATAAGCTTTATCAGATCACAGTATAAAATCTGATGGTAACATAGTAAAAATATTGACTACTAAGTCAGTTAATTAAGAAAATAATATTCATTGTTTGCAACATTGGATGGCATTTATATTTTAACTTCATTAGAAAAATCACTTTTAATCCTGTTCTGGCAACTATCACATGAGTGGGATAGTTTTTGCTTATTAATTCAAAAACTAAAGATGGGAGAAAATAAGCAAAACTTTGAGATTATGAGTTGTTTTTTTTTGGTGGGGGGGTTAAGAAAAGTAAAAATGCAACTCAAAGAAAAAAGATTTGTGTATTTTATTAAGATGTCATATTGTGAATGATCAAACATGTCAAAATGTTTGTTTTTTTTATGGAATCTTGAACTTCTTATTAAATGAAGACACTACTTGAAAATAATCAAGACATGAGATAATCAATCTAAAATTACTTGCACCAGTTTCATTATGTTAGTCACTTTGTGGCTTCATATAAATAAAATAAACTAAATTACCAGATTACATTTGTGTGGGTAATTCTCAATGTAAATGTTATGTTCCACTGTGTGACAGGCAATGAAAAGCAAATACTTTACAACAAAGTAGTGCAGAAGAGATCATGAGACAAGAAAAATGAAATTGCACCAACTGTATCAAATTCAGATCTTCATTTAAACTGAGTGATACTATGTATGCAATAGGACTAAAAGGGAATCCTTGACAAGGAGTTCCTTTCAGAGGACCAAACAATTTATTACAAAAACATATTATTCCATCAATATAATGCGAGAACACATTTCCCTGGTGAACAGGCAAAAATTCTCTGAGAAGTTTGGGCTTATCTATATCTTCACTAGATATTGTACCTTACCATTCATGCTGATCTTTACTTTACAGAATCCTCTCCATGAAAATAATTAAATTCATTGGAATACGTAAAAATGACACCTAGAGCAGTTGTTTGATAAAAGAAACCTAAGTTCTTAGACTGGGAGAATTGAATTCTAAAGTTAGTTTCAGAATCGCAAAATGAATCAAACAAAATGGTAAATATGTTGGCCAATAAAGTTAATGTGAACAAAACACAAATTTATTTTTTTGTTTTTAATAAAAACCCAATTAACATGTTGGACAACCGCAATAAAAAAAAAATTAAGTGGAGTATTTCTGCTTTAAATATCCAAACATGTTTAACTTCCTTCAGGTGCAAAAAGATAATACTACCTTGATTTTTTTTCCAAATAGAATTTTAAACAGTAATATACAAGATCTTTTTTGCAAACAAGTTATATTGCCCAATATTTTCAGTGCAACACCGATTGTAAGAGTCACTTAAAGACTTAAGTTAACAATAACATAGACTGAATTGTAGAGAAATGTCAGAGTTCTTACAATTTCAAATTTTTAACCTAGTAAATTTTTGCCACGTCAAATATTTGTTTTAGACAGGCATGTTACTTTAATTGAAACTTTTTAACAGTTCTTTTGTTTTTTAGTTTGATATCGATCCCCTAATTAATTTATTATTTTTCTATTTTTATACTGACGCGGCAAATATAATCCATTTAAAATTACAATTATGAAATCAAGCATACTTTAATTTGTTTAGTCAAGTGTTCCATATCCTTTACACACACGACGTGTAGCATAATTTTTTTCTAAAAAAAAGACGATATTTTAATACCTGGAAAAATATTTGGTATTGCTAAAAAAAAAAAAAAAAAAACGGCCATGTTTGCCTACGAATACGCATGCGTGGTTTTTGTTTTTATTTTTTCATGTTTAAAACGTATAGAGTATTTATTGGGACAAATTAAAATAAAAAAGGTTCTGAACACGGATTATACATACAATTCCATAATTTTAAAGATATTTGACGTGCCTAAACGAGAAAATTACCTTTTGCTTTAAGTGTGTGGCGTATGGCCCAAGTGGAATATTTATTAAGTAAGTAAATATAACAACGAAAGTTTAACCGATAGAACTTCGGAAAAAAATAAAAACGATAATTAAAGATTTAAGTATCGATTCAACTGATCTAACATTATTCATGTACGTTTTAATTTCAGTTATAATAGTTTACAAATACGTAAAAAAAAAAAAAAAAAAAAAAAAATCTACTAAAGGAGATTAGGAGGTTCGAAACCTAAACCATAAAACCAGCCATGTTTGTTTTTAAAACAGCCAAAATATTAAGCAAGCAAGCAGCTCAAATAATAAACAATGTTTTAAGGAAATGAATAATACAAGTAAGATTTGAAACAAAAATTTAAAGGGTTCCCAAAAGGCTTTAAATATTTGGGTATATTTCTTGATTCATCCTTTAAGTTTAACATAAAACAATCGCTTAGACGTGGTTTAATGGACACTCAAGAAAATTGACCCATGAGAGTTGAAGAAATTGTGTACGATAGAAATGGTGAATAGAATATTAATTATTCTTATAGTCTTTGTTTAATGAATAATAAATACAAATGGATGGAAAAGAAATGAAAACATTCCATCAAAATCAAATACAAACTTACGGAATGTCCGTGGATGAAGCTATAGCATTAGCTTAAATGCCGGGTCGGTTTTTACAATGCTTGCATAGAAGTAGGGCCGCTTACTTACTTGAAAATAATGAGACATTGGAGAAACCGATGCAAAAATGCATAAATTGTACATATAAAAATTACCCTTTTAAACTAAAATAAAAACGTTTATATTATAAGTTATTTTATATTATAGGGATCGAATTTTAATCTCAAAGCAGCCGGGTTATACATAATAAATTTTTAATTGACAATGCTATGAATTGCAAATTCATTCAGAGTCGCTAACAACACTGAAAAATAAAACGTAATTCAAATTGTTTAAAAGGAAATTGTTTTTTATGGATATCATTACATATTGATTTTAATTCAAAAGAATACGTTTTATAATCTTTCACAAAATATAAGAAAATAATATTTTTTAAAAGTTCTTAATTTTCGTTGGTGAATCAAAAATTAAGGTTATCTCCCTTGAAGGAGGTGCTGAGCAATCTCAAGACAAACGTGGAACCGATTTTGTGAACATTTCTCTGGGAAAAGCACGAAAATCGAATAAAAACAACAGCGAACACGTACGTAATCCTTTTTTAAGTTAAAAAAAAATGAATTTCCACAAATAGAATTTTAAATTACTAAAACTGTATTCTAAATTTTGAGAATTATCAAAGCCGGAATGAATGACAATTTACCTAAAAAGATTTTGCAAGAGCTGAAGTAAAAAAAAATTGAAATTCTTCGGTTCTTTCTTTACTCTTAGTTTTGCTTAAAATCAAATCGTTGTTTTTTGTTCTAAATTGTTGATTTTATTTAATGCTTTCAATGTTAAAATGCGTTTTGCTTTAATGGAAAAGGCATTTTTAAGTTATACTTTATCCGATCCAAAGTAAAAAAAAAAAAAAAAAAAAAAGCAGATGGTCTGCGAGTTTTTTTATCTTCATTGCTTAGCCGGTCTGTCAGCAAAAAAATAAATTCGTTTTCTGCTTTTTGTGTGTGTGCTCCACTAAAAAACTACTTCTTCACCGAGATTTTCTCAAATAAAAAAAAAAAATTGTAATACATCAACAAACAAGAAAATGTATATTGTAATTTGTTAAAATAATTCAAGTGAAATTAACTCGTAAATAAAATGAAACTAGTATTTTTCTTTTAAGAAAATAATGCATGTCATTATATTTCCTTGTACAAATTATTAAAGAAAAAGTTACTACGTTTTTACCTTTTTTTTAATTCATTTTTTTTGGGGGGGTGTAGACCATCGTCTGTTGTATATTTTACGTTATATCTGCAATTAAATACTTGTATAGTCATATAATCCATTTAAAAACTAGTCGACATTTAATAGCTACAATAAAACAAAAAAAAAACAAAAACGTAATTAAATTCATTCATAAAAAACGATAATTTCATTCAAAACTACCTACAAAAAATTTTCTAAGGAAAAGGTCTATAATTCTCTTTGAATTTATTTTGCAATTTGAAAATTAAACAATTGGTTATTTTTCCCTATAATTTTTTTTTTTTTTTTTTTGATGATTTTTAGACTTTAGTACAATACGGAAATTGACTTAAAAAAATCTTTCAGAACCTCTCACTGAATGAAAACGTGACTTCAGACTTTGCTTGAAAACTTCTTTTCATTCAAAGATGTGCATTTTTTATGATTTTATTAAGTTTCTTTTAGTTTCAAGCAAATCAGGAAGAAAATCTTACTCTGTAATCCTCTACCTCGAGTGGCTCTCTTTGTACAGGGTGAACAATAACATCATTGTAAAAAAAAATAAATAAATAAAATAATTTTTTTTTTCTTTTTTTCAGACCAAATGTATTTGTGCTTTTGAAATAAACAGCAACTGCTTTACTTTTGGTGTCAAGACAATCCAAGTACATTACACAACACTAACAGGGAATTAGTGGTGATGACAACTGAATTATTTTTAAATTCTTCAGTTTTAGCGTCCCAAACGTTTTTGCACAACAAATGCTGAACTAATTATATTAAATTGCTTTACCTAACCTCACATTCTGAGTGCACATTTCCACCCATAAATAAAAAATGAAAATGTAATTCAACTTCTGTGAGTATGAAATGAGAATAAATAAAACAATTTTAAAATGGTATGAAACTTCTCTTTTTTTTCAGAGCTGAAAAGTGTTGCATCAGAAATTAAATGAAAAATGTAATAGATTTGTAACAAAACAAAAAAGTATGTAATTTGTAATGTGTGCTCTGATTGATTATATATTGCATTTTACTATTAATTTATAATGATCAATTAACTAAAAATCTGTAGTAATTAATTATTCTAAGGGTTAAAAGACATTTGCAACAGGGACAATCATTCTTTCATATGCCATGTCCTTTCAAAAGGTGGGCAATCATAGATCTTTAACATCATTTTGTAACTTTACTTACACCTCTTCTTATGCCCCCTCCCACCTTGTTCGGCCTTCTAGTCCCTCAAAAGCATCAAGCAGATTATCTGTTGTTGTTTTTCCCCTGCTCCTCTTCTTACTTTCAATATGTCCTAAAAGTGTTAAATTCTCCAAGCTTTCTTATCCTTATTATTCGTCTCTCTCTCTCTCTCAGCAGCAGCAGTTTCCATTTAGTTTTTTTTTATTCTCCTTAAAACTTCCATACTCTGTCCATGATATTCTTGGTATCTCTTCATCTGTGAAGAATGTGGAGGAAATGATATTCTCACTTATTCTCTTTCCTCTTTTACAACTCTGGCTATAAGATGTAATCACCTGTGGGGAAAAGGTATCTCCCTCACTGGGGTACATTTATTTTTATTGTCTTAATTTTCTTTCATGACTTTTTGTACTCTTTTAGACACATGTCTATCACATAGGACTACACAAACTTCATACACACAAACAGATATTCTCTAGTTTAAATGTTTTCTTTGTAATTAGTATTTAAATGTATTCCTTGATTATTGCAATTGTAGTACTTTTGTTTTGTTAATACATGCATTGTCATTTGTTTTATATTGTTTTGTGTTACACATTTATTACTTGGAGTCGCATTCAAGTCCACAGTAATTGTTATGAAAAAAATATGCTAAGAGACACATGTTTTCTAGATAAATACAAGTGTTTTGTCTAGTATTCACTACCATGCACATAGGAACAGTACACCAGCTTACTTCTTTACAAAGAAAAATTATTACATATTATGTTTTCATAAATGAAGCTTTTTTTTTTTTTTTTTTTTTTTTTTTAATGAATTCCCAAAGACTGCAACTGAAAGAGAGTAAATACTTTAAATATATATAATATTAGTGGTAAATATACACATACATATGCAAAATATATATACATACATGCATACACATACATATATATTTTTTTGAATAAAAAAAAATTTCAAGAGGATAGAATCCAGGTAGAACTCAATGTCCAGGACAGAGTAAGGATATAATAAAAAGGCTTAAACACTAATATTCCATGGTCATCATTTATTCTATTGGAATCGTAAATATATCGTATTTATGATTCCAATGGAATAAATTATGACCATGGAATATTAGTGTTTAAGCCTTTTTATTATATATATATATATAAATAAAATCTTCAAATTCAAAAGTTCAATACAAGGCTCGAGAGCCATTCAATTTACTGTTAAAATGGTAATTATGTTCAGGATGTGTAATATGAATGAAAGAAGAGGTGTTAGTAAATAAGGATTATGAGGTAGGGAGGATAGATAATGATTGACCCTTGACTTAAAGAAGATTGTAGTGTTCAGAGAAATGACCACATGAAAGTCTGTTCAACAAAATAGTGTTAACTTGTCTCTATGGAAGTAGCATTGTGTGTCCTAGCTATAAAGGACTGAACTGGTGGAACTAAAGAATAGAGTTCAACTGAACATTTGTCATAGTAATAGGGTGGGCATGTTGCATCTGTGAAGGAAAAAGGCTGCAGTTACAAGAAAAAAATATAAAAAATGCATTCAACTATTTAACTTCAATTTCAAATTCTTTTTGGTATAGTTTTCAGATGAAGTTCTTTTGATAGAAAATATATAACAAAATTCAAATTTATTGAAAACAAGGCACTTAACTGCTCTTGTCATTACAAAAATTTGTGCTCTTTATTAGATTAAATTTGTTAACAAAATATGTAGATCAAGATGTATGCAGTGATGTAGAAAGTCTTTAAATATAGTTTTACATTGGAAAAGTGATTTCTTGCTAGAACATTTCTAAACATTGATTTATTCACATTTGTTTAAAATGAGATAATTAAGATCATGAAGTCACTGATCATTTGGGTGCTTAACATGTAGACCTAGTAATAAACATAATATTTAGCATGACATTTTTAATCAGCAAGAATTTTGTTTCTCTTTAAATCTTAAATAGGTTGTTTAAATATGTAGAATTTCACAGGAATTTGCCTTGTTCTCTTCAAGATAAGTATTTGAAAGTTCCTACTTTTAAGGTTATTTATAAAAAAAATTTAAAAAATGTTACCAAAACTGTGAATAAAAATACTAAATCCAATTTGTTTTTTATTTTCATTTAGTAAATTCTTGTTGGTCACAGAAGTATTTTTTTTTTTTTTTCTGAAAAATGTGTGCCCAGCATATGAGATTAAGTAAAGCCATTTAAGGAAGATAATTCAGTATTTGATTTGAAACAAATGTTTATGATCCTAAAATGAAAGCTAATTTCTTTTCTTTGGAAGTCTAATTCATAAGAATAAATATGAATTTGCAGATCTCTTAATGAAACTGTACATTCACATTCATTTTGTAGGCATACATGTGCATAATTAGGGTTAGCTTCAAGTAGCTCAACCTCATCTACCAGTTGTTCAAACTTTGGCGCACATGACATCTCATAAAAACACTTCCAGGTTACGACAACCATGAAGAAACTGAATGCCCATCTGTTGTCATCCGTTGGTAATGAAACATTCTCTCACCTGAGTTTTCATTAGTAATTGTACACAGCATGCTCTGGACACAATGAAGAGCCTGGGGGAGTACCATCCCCCACATAGAGACCTGGAGACCTTGCAAACACGGAGCCAGAGATATGGTTCACCAAATTATCCCATTGTAACATCCTACTAGACCATTCCCACGCGGATTATAAATAGTTGAGCAACTCCTAGCCACACCTTGCGTGTTCAAAAATGTGGTGAGTTCTTTAGAAAGAAATGACTGGTTTCTGCCCAAATGAATATATGATGGTACTCGAAATAGAAAATATTTGGCAAACGGTCAATAACTGTTTGAGAAGTCCTTGCAGGAAATGCAAACAGAAATCTGATAAATTTTTTGAATACAGTTACCATATACTGATTTTTATTATTTGTTGGTGGGGGGGGGGCTTTAAAATCAATGCTAAGTCTCTCAAAGGGCCACATGACTTTCATCCTTGAAATAAAATCAGGGTTTTATTTCAGAGCATACAGGACAGGTTTTTGTCCTTCTTCTATTGAATAAGGAAGATTTTTACTTTGTACAAAATGGGCCATACATGTTATTCCAAGGTAACACAAGGAATCATGAATCTCTGCTAATTTGTTTGGATTAGTTTGATCTAGATAATGTATCAGCAGCTTAGTTTTGCTTTGCTGAATGATAAATGATATCATAAAAATAGCAATCTTTTCATATTTTTTTTTATTTTTCCTGTCCTTTTCCATCCAATGTAAATGATACAGATTTTTGATCTGTTATTAGCTGAAAATTTTTTCCCAGCAAATAATGTTGCTACTTATGTAAAGAGTTTATGATAGCATACACCTTTTCTCTGATAGATGAATGTTTACATTCTGTGACTGTTAATGTCCTAGGAAAAAAGGCTACAGGTCTACCATTTTGGCTGAGCATTGCGGTGATGGCTTCTTCTGAGGCATTAGTTTCAAAAACAAAAGGTATATTGTTTTCAATGGTAAAGACCACAGTGTTTACAAGGTCTTGCTTAATATTTTTAAAAGCATCAATAATGGATTGTTCTAGTGAAAATTGGTAAATTTAGGAGGGGTGCAAACATTCTGCATAAGATTTTATTGTGCCACCAGAAATGGTACAACCCAGAAGGTTAATAGAATTTTGAAAGAATATACTTTTATATCCTGATTGAAGGTTAAATTAAGATGTTTGGCAACTTCCATAAATTTTCATCGTGCTCATATTGACTTCAGCCACATATATTGTCAATGTAAGCATAAGTCTTTAATGTTTTCCCTAGTTATTTGGTTAATAACTCTTTGAAAAGCTGTGACCCCATTTGTAACTCGGAAAGGAACCTGGCAGATCTGATAAAATCTATCATTTGCTTCAAAAGCTGTAAAAGGTTTATCTTGTTTTTTTATTTGGATTTGGTAGTAAGCACTGCACAGATCAATCAAACAAAACACTCAATACTTGGATATTGTTTCTATTAAATCTTTGATGTTAGGTAGAAGATAAGCATCTAGCATAGTAAATCTATTAATGGTTTAAGAATGAGTGTTTCTTGTGATTTTGACCACCAGTAATCAATACTTGTGCTCTCTATGGGGGAGTTAAACCAGGTTGCATAATCTATTCTGTTAATATCCGTTTTATTTCAGAGTTAATGAATTTACTATCGGCTTCAGAATATCTCCTTGATTTGATATCTGTAGGCTTACAATTGGGAGAGAGAGATTATCAAAAAAACTCAGGATAAAAACCCTTCATTGTAGTCAAACTGCATACAAGTGGGTTCTGGTTCCACCAAAAGAAATTTTCACTTTAGAATCTAGACTCAGAATGTTATGTTCGATTATTACATCATCACATAAGTTATCAAGAATAATTAGTTGTATTTTCTTATATGTATGATTGCCAATAATAACATCTGCTATGTAGTGTCCTGCTACAGACTATAAATTGGTAGCTACCATAGAGATAACTTCGTTAGAGGGCAGAGGTTTTCACCTATACCTTTTCACTAGTGAATGACTTACGAAATTCTGGGAGCTGCCAGTATCTAGTAGTGTATTCACTGCTTTGCCATTTATTCTAGCTGGTAGAACAGTTTTCGACAAATTAAGGAGTATGGTTGCCACTGAATTGCAGGTAGTTGCTGAATATGTAGACACAGAAGACTTAGTTTCGACCTACAGACTTTTGTATATAGCCTCCCTTGCTGAGTACTTTGTACAGGGGTGTTTTACAAACTCGCATAAGAAACACTTAGCCTTTAAAGCGGCCGCAATGTTTTGGTCAGAAGAGGTACTGTTAGTAATAGTATCAGAGGCAGCTGCATTAACATTTTAGTCAAGCTTTGTAAGTGTCAGACTCCTTTTTAGCCACCTCCGAGGAACATGCCTGTTCAAATCATATCTCCAAGACTAAGGTTTTGTTCTCCAATAGATGTTGGCAAATGTAGCTGGAATATATCCCGTTAATAAAGGCATTTCTAAGGTGTTAATTTTTGCACTCCTCAGCAGTATGAGACCAAAAATTGCAGTCCTGAGTCAAAAGCCTTAAGTTTTTCAGGTATTGATCCAGGCTTTTGTTTAGATCTTGTTTGCAGTTGGAGAGTAAATGTTGTGTAATTAGCTCATTCTTAGGCTAAATATAGAGCTTTCTGAGCATTTTCACAGCAGTCTTGTAAAATGTTGATTCTTTAAAATGTTTGTAAATCACTGGGGATAGAAAGATAATGAATACATGTAATCTGTTTGTACCTTCAGGGACAATAGCATCAATAAAGTTACTGAAAGTTTTTAAACCAATGGTAGTGCATCACTCGCATTAGGGTCCACCTCAAAACAACAGAGTTTCGAATATCTTTCCATAGTTTATGTTGAATAAATTGTGAGCTAAAAAGAAAGTGTCTAACTTTATTCAAAATAGTATATTTGTTAACACAATTCTTCTATGATAAAGACTATGGCTTTTATAGGTTGTGTTAGGAATAGTATCAGTAAATGGTGGTGGTGGTGGTAGTGAGAGTAGAATAGTAGACATAGCAGACATATTGTAGATCACCTTACAATTAAAAAGGTATTATTTTTCTTTTGTGTATACATTGGAAGCAGTATAATTTTAAAAAAAAAAGAAATAGCAGAGTTAAGGCTTACATAAAAGATCAACAGGCCAATCAGTCAAACATTTTTTCAACTCTGTAAAATTTGGCAATATGATAATATATGTGGAAATTAAAATCGGTTTGGAATATAAACTTACAACTAACAGCTAAAGTAATCAAATGCTACACTCACCTTACATTTTTTTTTTCCTCTTAAAAATTCCTAATCCTTGAACAAACAAGGTGAAGTTGTCAGCTTTTCTTTGATATTCCAAAAGATTACACGATTTAAAGACCTTGAAAAGAATCCACTTAAAAAATACTATTAAAACTTAACTAAAACTTTTCAATTATATATATATATATATATATATATATATATATATATATTTTAAAGTCCGTATGTTTGCTTTAATTTCTGGTGAAAATAAAGACAAAAATTGCTCAGGATATTTTTTTTATTAAGTTGCTCCTAAGCTTTCGGCTCACATGAGCCATCTTCATATCTTCAGTGTGGTTATATGGACATTTAAACAAAAATATTCACTGTTAAAGATGATATTCTGTTATGTTGATGTAGAAGTTTGCTATGCAACGATAACTGTCGCAGAATAGTAGATGCGGGCTGTAAGTTCAAGATGGGGTTCTATGACATCATACCATGCAAGAGACGGAAATATTACAACAGGAACATATGTCTAGATAAATATGAATTTTATGTAGGATTGAATGTGACATTAGACTATAATTTGCTTGATGAAAATAATCACTACATAGTGCTAAAGGTTAATATAACTATATACAATAACTTCTGTTTTCTTTCTTTCTTTTTTTTTTTTTTTTTTTTTTTTTTTACAGTGTCTGTCACTTGATTTGTAAAAAATGAGGACATACAATGAAGAACTTAAATTTTTGGATAAAGTTACCCAGCGTAGCTGGCGGATCAAAAAAGGATTTGTAGAAAACATGAATGTAAGTAAACATTTTACCTGGCATTGTTGTCACTTTTTTTTTTTTTTTTTTAAACCTGTAATTGTCTAGTTGGTAATATTTATAAGATCAGAAAGAATCTATAATTTGCCACATGAAGCCTTTTCATAATTTTAAAATTTGCCTAACAAACATGTGATTAAACTCCATTTTGCAAGTTAAAAGTACATAGTTAACAATAAAAATTATCATGATTTAAAACTTGAAATACCTGAAGATTAGATGATTCTTTGGTTAAATAAAATTAGTTACTTATGTTCTCTATATTTTGTTAATAACACAGTGTGAAACATCTTTTATCTCCTTTTTCTGTTCTTAACTTAACCTACTATTAAATAATCTGCAATAGTGACTTCCAAGAAGATTGAGCATCTAGTAATATTGTGTTGCATCTATCCTGATTTCAGAAAAGAGACTTAAGTACCTGAAGATCAACGATCCTTTCAAGAAACTGAAAGATTAGAAACCGCTTCTGTTGTTGTAAACATCAATTTGTTATTTCCTCTTCTCTGTTCTTACTCCTCAATTCTTTACCCACTCTCTGAAAAAATAATGTTCCTTTCTATATTTAATGTCTTCTACAAAAAGAAATCCTTACCTTAGAGGCTCTCAGGAGTTTCATTTTCTATATCATCTATAAACATTTTTGGTTTTATTCTAATAGTACTAAAAATATCAATGTAATGTAAAGCAAATAATTTTTAACATGAGAAAGTGCTGAAAAGTTCTTGGCCCAACCCACTTCCCCAAATTAATATTTTGCTGTTTGATTGTTGAAATATTGATTTTGAAGAACTGGGTAGGGCAAAGAACCTTTCAGCTTCCTCTTGTAATTCTACATACTTAGTTCTCTAACAATTTTCATCTTTAAATGAATTTGAAATTTTGTTAAAGTTTACAAAAGGAGTTACACATATTGATTTTAACCAGTGTGTTGTCATCTTCCTGTTGAATGGAACCTCATGCAGTTCAGGCATCAGTTCTCTGTTAACTCATCCATCTCCTCCCTCATTCACTCACTGACTCATCCATCTCCTCCCTCATTCACTCACTGACTCATCCATCTCCTCCCTCATTCACTCACTGACTCATCCATCTCCTCCCTCATTCACTCACTGACTCATCCATCTCCTCCCTCATTCACTCACTGACTCATCCATCTCCTCCCTCATTCACTCACTCATGCACGCACTCATCCATCCATCCATCTCCTCCCTCACTCACTCACGCACTCATCCATCCATCCATCTCCTCACTCATTCACTCACGCACCCACTCATCCAACCATCCATCTCCTCACTCATTCATTCACTCATGCACGCACTCATCCATCCATCTCCTCATTCACTTACGCACTCATCCATCCATCTCCTCATTCACTTACGCACTCATCCATCCATCTCCTCATTCACTCACGCACTCATCCATCCATCTCCTCATTCACTCACGCACTCATCCATCCATCTCCTCACTCATTCACTCACTCACTCACGCACGCACTCATCCATCCATCCATCTCCTCACTCATTCACTCACTCACGCACTCATCCATCCACCTCCTCACTCATTCATTCATTCATTCACTCACACACGCACTCATCCGTCCATCCATCTCCTCACTCACTCACTCACGCACTCATCCATTCATTCACTCACTCACGCACGCACTCATCCATCCATCCATCTCCTCACTCACTCACGCACTCATCCATCCATCCATCTCCTCACTCACTCACGCACTCATCCATCCATCCATCTCCTCACTCACTCACGCACTCATCCATCCATCCATCTCCTCACTCACTCACGCACCCAGTCATCCATCCATCCATTTCCTCATTCATTCACTCACGCACGCACTCATCCATTCATACATCACACACTCATCCATCCATCTCCTCACTCATTCATTCATTCACTCACTCACGCACTCATCCGTCCATCCATCTCCTCACTCATTCACTCACGCACCCACGCACGCACTCATCCATCCATCCATCCATCTCCTCACTCACACACGCACTCATCCATCTCCTCACTCATTCATTCACTCACTCACGCACACACTCATCCATCCATCCATCTCCTCACTCATTTAGTCACGCACTCATCCATCCATCCATCTCCTCACTCACTCACTCACGCACTCATCCATTCATTCACTCACTCACGCACGCACTCATCCATCCATCCATCTCCTCACTCACTCACGCACTCATCCATCCATCCATCTCCTCACTCACTCACGCACTCATCCATCCATCCATCTCCTCACTCATTCACTCACGCACTCATCCATCCATCTTCTCACTCATTCATTCACTCACGCACTCATCCATCCATCGCCTCACTAATTAATTCATTCATTCACTCACTCACGCACGCACGCACTCATCCATCCATCTCCTCACTCACTCACGCACGCACTCATCCATCTCCTTCTCATTCATTCACTCACGCACGCACTCATCCATCCATCCATCTCCTCACTCACACACACACTCATCCATCCATCCATCTCCTCACTCACACACACACTCATCCATCCATCCATCTCCTCACTCACACACACACTCATCCATCCATCCATCTCCTCACTCACACACACACTCATCCATCCATCCATCTCCTCACTCACACACACACTCATCCATCCATCCATCTCCTCACTCACACACACACTCATCCATCCATCCATCTCCTCACTCACACACACACTCATCCATCCATCCATCTCCTCACTCACTCATCTCTTCTGACATATTAATAATTTGGATGTATTTTTAAATTGATAATTGCATTAACATTAGGTATTGCTACTATTTGACAGCATTTTCAGATCTACTGACATTTGAGGAAAGAAAGAAGCCATTACATTTGAGGATTCAATATTGTAACATTCATACACATAACCATATTATTAAAAATGTGAGACATCTTAAACTTAATGATAAATTTTCAATTTATAACGACATCAATTCACTGTAAGACATTTTATGTTTACCTCATAAATTTTCCAATAAAAACTTATAAAAGTAGGTATCCCAAACTCCTCTAGTTTACACTATGAAAACATGTCAAAAGAGCAAAATTTCCTTCTATTTCAACTGCTGATATCTCGTTTATTTTTTCGGGCTATTTTGATAAAATTAGTATGTAAACAAAATTTAAACTCTTCTCTTTGTAAAGATACAATTCTTTCTTATGTATTATTAGTCTTTATTCCACACTTCTTTAAATCATATCATTATCTCAATGATTGCTGCTTCTTTTTCTGCATTTTCAAAGCTGAGTTTCATAGTGATGTCTTTAAAATTTGTTGTTTCGAGTTGAATCTCCTTACACAAATCAAAATAGTCCCATCTTGAAGAAAAATGATGCTCACAATTTGGTGGACTTAAGGTTTGAAGTTTCTTTCACAAAAAATTTCTAAGTGGAAAAGTTATTTTAAGTATTTTTCGACACTAGGTTTTATTGGTTTGGTGCATAATTATCAGGCATTTTTTAAACAATATTTATGATAAAAAAATAACCCTTAACAATTCAACAATAACATTTCTAAATGATTATTCCAGAGCGTATGATTATCGACACGCATTTTTATAACCTAAAAATAAAAAAATATTTATTAAAAAGAGTAAACAAAACACCAATTTTTATTAACAAATAACTCGCCTAAAAACGCCTGATAATTATGCACCAACCCAATATTTCAGAGGTTAAAAAAAAATTGTTACATTTTGTTTGTTTTTTTAAAAATGATTACATTTTATATTTCTTTAACTTTAACAAATATGCATTGATTTTTCGTAATTTGTTTATTTCTTTAAGCATAACATCTTTTCAAAGCTGGTATCTGTGCTATTTTTGTTTTTTCTGTATTAGTGCTTTACATGCCAGAGGCCCCTACCTGGGTGTTTTAATAATAAAATTTATATTTAATTTTCTGTTCAGTGGATGAGAAGTAGGTTTCTTCTAAGTGGGTGAAGCAGACTAAAGACCCCAAATTCTTTGCACTGTATGCCGATAATTAAAAACTGTGATGAAGAGAATAGATATTTTCACTAATAAAACTTTTAATAGAAATTTATCTCCACCTCTAAAGGAACAAAGAAAGGAAGAAAAGATACTCAATGGATCTGAGTATTCAAACAACTCTAGCATTTGTGATGAAGAAGAACCATTTCAAATGACCTTCACTTACAAGTGCCAAGTCAATAGGTTGCAGTATACTTTTATTCCAATTTTTACATTGATCAAATCATTGACATTTCATCTCCATCCAGTGCTGTAATCAAAATTTTAGTTTTAATCAAACTCAAAGGCAGAAATGATTATTTTAAATGAATGGCATTTGTTTGGATGATATTGCACATGTCTTTAGATGGGACCTTGATATTATACCAGCTGAAAGTGCTAATAGGATATGGAATGTTCCATGAATATTGGATATAGCAGAGGCTTGTAAACAAATTATCATTAGAAGAGGAAATGCAGGAGGACCATTCCAGCTGACCAGAAGGACTTTTTCATTAGTTCCAATAAATGTACTTTTATTCATTTCAATTTTTTTAGTTCGAAAATAATTGAGTTTAAAGCTTTACAATAAGCATTTGTTTGAAGGGTTTTTTTTGTTTTTTTTAGTTGTTATTGTCCCTTTTTGACAAATTAAAACTTGTATAATTTCATAAAACTTTCCAAAATTAGATACATCTATGATAAAAGGTATTTATATCATTGAGAAAAGAACTGTTTTGAACTACTCATCCCAAAATTAGTAAAGTTTCAAAGTTTCAGGCTTTATGTACCGCCAATGGATACTTTTTTTATGCCAAGTTCAAAATTGACCTGTTTTTGCACTTCTGGTTATTTTAACATGGTGGAAATATGTTTTTATTGATGTATTAGTGCAACAAAAATGACCTTTATCACTGTTGTGCTGTGAATCATAGCAAGAAGTTGCAAGGCATTAACTGTTGAAATGACACTTGAACAATCAAAATTGCTTTTCTGTGTCTTGTTTTAACTATTTTGTTTTTGAGAAAGCAATTTTTCCCAATGTTTAGGTTGGTCGGATTTAATAATTATTGATTCAATTAGCATTATCTTTTACTTCAAGTCTACTTATATGACATAATATATAATGATTTTTACCTAGTCTGATGCTGACCTCTTCAATTATACACCTGCTGAAATTGGCTTCTAGTTCAATAGCACATGAGTTCTAATAAACTTTAAGTAGTTATAATTTTGTTGCTAAATGATCTCCCAAGATAAATTTGGTATCAATTTTTTTAATGTTTTCTTAAGCTCTCTATGTCTGTATTAAAGGTTTTTAAATATATTGAAAATAAAATTTTAGTTTAGGATACCTAATAAAAGTCAAAATTATAATCTATCATTAATTATTTTTAAATCTTTTAAGTCTTTTTTTTTTCCTTTTTTTTTTCAGGTGGAAGGGTTATTCTATGTGAATGACCATCTTGAAAAACTGATGTTTGATGAACTGAAACAGTCCTGTAACAACCGAGGATTTGGTGGTTTCTTACCTGCCATGAAACAAATTGGCAACGTTGCTGCTCTTCCAGGAATTGTGGTGGTGAGTACAGAGATTGTTAGAAAATGGCTGCTCCAGACATCTGCTAAGTATGACAATTTGGCCACGTTGTATTGTATATAAAATAATGCAACTTTATATATTTATTGGTCATAAAACTTGATCTTCCTTTAATGATGAACTTCTGATGTTATGATAAATCAAGGGCATTACAACAGCTAAGAAATATATTTTTTTTAAGTAGGGAAGACAGACTTCTAATAAATTTGTGTTAGCTTTCTTAGAGTTTTTTTTTTTTTTTTTTTTTTTTTTTTTTTTTTTTTTGTTTGTTTGTTTGTTTTTAATCATTTAAAAAGCACAATTATTTTTTACATGCAACAATAGTCTATTAATTGTATTGGAAGAAAATCAGGTTTTTCATGCAGAAAATACAATCAATACAGTTGCAAAATTATTTAGGTATTTTTTAGATCATGAAGAAAATTGTGTGCATAAATATAGGGAGATATCTTAAAAAATACTTGAGCTTCAGAAATGATGCTTGAATTGTGTATAGTTGAATCTCTTGATGTTTGGTATAATGCGTCAATTATTCTGAGTCAGTTTGTCATGTGGAGATTAACTGATTTCTTTCTATGTATGTGTGTATGTGTTTTTTGGGGGGTGGGGGTTGCATGTGTTAGCTGATAAAAAAAAAAACAACAGAGTAAAGCTTTGTTTGGAAAAACTGCTGTTGAAATTCTTAAAGAAATCTTTCAGTAAAACATGTACAAATGTTATTTGCATTTCAAATGTACTGAAATGTTACTTGAAGACCAATTATAATCAAACCAAGCTTTTAATAACAAAAAAAAATCTGTCTATATTTCTAAGATGAGGTATTGTAACTATTTACACTATTTTCATTGTTCAGACTGTTGTCCTAATCTTTGCCATATTCAGTCCATTTTTGGCACATGGAACTAGAACAATCTACCCTAGTGGACGAAATAAAGGCCAGAGCATACAACAGCTGAAATGTTGGGAATATGGCAACAAAGATGAGGACAACAGTCTGAACAATTCAAATAGTGTTTAAAAAAAAAAAAAAAAAAAAAAAAGATAATAATAATAATAAAATTCCTTTAAAAAGTTTGCCATGTAATCAATGACAATTGGTGAGATATCTGAGGTGACTGGTAAGTCATGCAAGCAAAATTAGTAGAAAATCAAAACTGCTTCCAAGAAAGGTGTGTCTCTTTTGCTCATATAGGATCATAAAAGTAATTAGTTGAATGCATGCCACAATTTGATGGAATAAGTTTCTTTCCAAATTTTTAACTGAGAGTTGGTTACATAATTGTAGTTATTTTTGGAATCCTCTTGATCTTTAAATGTCATACAAAAACTTGATCTGAGCTTTGTCCATTTATTTCTATTCATAGAATCCATTTATATGTTGATCTCTTTTTTTTTTAATTGATTGCACTTTCTCTTGTGACTAGGAGTCTATATCACACTTGTAGATAACACATCCATGGTTCATCTGCCAACGCAAACTAATTGATATTAACTGTGGTGTTGGTTTTCTATTTATGAACTGTCATCACTCAGTCTCTAACAAAATAATTTGAATAGAGCAACTTTTTGCTCATAGTAAATTTTGTCATTTTTAGAAAATAGTGTATTTCATTTTTAATTTAAAAATGAAATCTAAATTTTTATTTGATCATTTCCTCCTGCACCTCCTGAAACATTTTTCAAATGATTATAGGATAAACAAATCATGTAACAGCATAATTAACCACCCCACAAAATATTTAATATCTTTAAAAAAAACAAAAAAAAAACACTAAACTAATTTTCTTTTTTTCGAGGTTTTCAGATAAGACGTTTAGCCATCTTGATACCATTTGCCATAAGAATCACTGAAAAACCCTTTCAGCTAGAAAGAGAACGGTTTAAAATAATTTTGTGTCAGCCCCACCGTCTTCCCAAATGAGCAATGGTGAGAGGAAAAAGGTCATTCAGGCCTTCAGTAATGATACCAACATTCATACTCTGGCTTCCATCTTCAAAGTCCATTCAAGAACCATTAAGAGAACTGAATAAGTTTAAAAAAGAGGGAACAGTAGAGAGGAAAACTGGATCAGGAGGTCACAACAGGAAGGTAGATCATCATTTCAACTTGGAGTTAAAAAGATCAATTAGAAAAGATCCAACTCGATCCGTAAGACGTTTGGCACATGAGGGAGGAGTTTCAGCTATGATAATACAAAGAGCAGTGAAAAAAGACTTGAAAATGAAATTGTATGTGAAACCTGAGGCACCTTGTTATTCCAGGTCAGGAAGTTAGAAGCTTAGCGAGGATGAAGATCATCTTGAATAAGTTGGTAAATGATCCTGGAATATATATATATATATATATATATATATATATATATATATATATATATATATAAAGCTTTATTTCAATCCTTCATGAATTTCTGATCCTTAGCTATGATTAATTAATGATGAACATGTCATTTTCATTTATGATCAATTCTTCTGTTAAGCTTGGAGAGTAACTTTGCTTTCTTATTAGTGTTATAAAAACCTCAGAGATTTCCAGTAAGATATCTTTAGTCATTTCTAAGATACAACGGTTCAAAGCTTAATCTAACAAATAAACAATTTTGCTTTTACATGATTTGGACAATTTTGTTGTTACACTTGGTATAGTAGTAATTACATTGCACATCTATATAATTTCAGTCTTTGTTTTAAAATATTCTTGATATATGCATATAAAATAATATCAGTGGAAGTAATATTATCTCAAATCTTTATTATTAGGTAAATCATTATCATTCATTATTAATTTTTGACTAGTGTTTCTTTTATTGTGAGTTTCATTGCATTGTTATTAATGGCCTTAGGATGAGAGTCTGAATAGTTGTGATGAAAAGCAACTGAAATGTTGAAATTAATCTTAATTCAAAATTATTAATGAGATATGCATATGAATTTTTTTTTTTTTCAATTCACCCCAAGCAAGGGGATCATGCTACTAAGATGCAAAGGGCGTGAAACAATGAGAAAATTTTAGAAAACCAGAAACCCAATCCAAAATGGGAAACAAGGAATAAACCTCTACTCCTGTTCAAAAGACAAGGAGGACTGTGAACTGGATGATAGACAAACTTATCTACTACTATTATTTGAGAGAATAACTTTTTCTAATTCAAAGAAAAAGTAAAATCATAGAACATGTGACATAAAATACAAAAGAATATAATGAAAAACCTTTGACTCATCCCAATGTTGAGCTAATGCTTCATTCTTTTTCTTCATTTAATTAGACATCACATGTCTTTTATTTTCCATTTAAAGGTACCGTATTTGACGGCATATAAGACACACCCCAATTTCAGCAGGGCAAATCAAGGAAAAATTAGTGTTAGTAAAATTATTAATAAATGGTACAACCTAGGCTATATTTATGAGGTATTATTTTGGTTAAAAAAAAACATGATTACAATTAAATGAAAAATAATAGGGAGAAAAAAAATGAACCTATGAAATCTTTATTATAATCAAAGGTAAGAAAATAAAATAAAAATCAAGCAATTATTACAATTGAGCAAAACAGTACAGTTACCATTAAAATGTTATTCATCTTCAAATCCATAAAATTTGTTGTCTTCGTTATCAAAACTCTTATAGTCATTTCAGTACTACTGTCATTGTCATTAAATAATGCGTCATCTTCCGTTCCATTGAGAGCATTGCTAATGCCACACCTTTTTAAAAGATTTCACAACAATTTCTGGTTTAATATTATCCCAAGCTTGCTTCACCCATTTGCAGACTTGTGCAATGCTGAGTCTTTTTTATTCTTCCTGTAAATGTAAGGGGGTCATGATCAGGCATTTGCCATCCATGTATTCTATTGTTCTTTCATGTTTTACTTGAATGGTCTATTCAAAGACACATCCAGAGGGTTGCAACTGACTCTTTTTAATGGATTTCAGTCCTATGTGCTTGGAACTAATCCCAGCCTTTTGGATGAACATGAACATCCACACCTTTTTGCATTTTATCTTTCGATGTAGTTTTTCTTTTAAAAATCAGAAAAGGAAGTAGTTTTGTGCCATCAGCGCAACATGCAAGAATGACCGTATAAAGGGGTCTTCACATGGTTTGTGGTTTTTATTGTAATAGTCTTGAATCCCTTAATACTCACAGTTTTGTTTGATGGTACATCAAACGTTAGTGGAACTTCATCCATATTTCCTATCTGGCCTAATTCAAAAGGAGTTTTTTGTGCATGTATAACAAATTTATGAAATTTTACTATTTTGTCATCATAGCTGGAATTCTCTGTGCAATTGAAGTTTTTGTACGCCTTGACAAACCTTCTCATTTCATAAAACAATAACACCATCTTTCTGTTCCTATAAAGTTTTGAATCCCCTTTTCATTTGCTAATCTTTTAACCTCGTTCCTTATCATCTTTGCAGTAATGATTCTGCCTGTACTCCTCTCATCTACAACCCACATTTTAATTTCATCTTCAATTTCAGGCCAGTGTGGGGCTGGGTAGCAAAGGTAACAGTTTCCTTTCTTTGATACCTGTAGGTTAATTTCCTGCAACTGCTAGTAACGTGTCATTTTTTTCTGTAGACGAAGGGCCAAAATATTTTGCAGCTGCTCTATTTCCATGCTTTTTAGCATAGTTTATTACATGAAGCTTGTGCACAATGGTGTAGCTTAACCTCTTTCTTGCTGTTGTCATATCTGAAGGAGTGAAATTCAGTCAAAAATTTTCTTTTTATATGATCTGTGCAACCTGCATCTTGTAAACGTCTTATTGGAATAATTAGGATATAAAAATTCTGATTGTATTTATACCAATGCAACCGGAAGTTATCACAAAAAAAATATTAATGAAACAAATATATTTTACAAAGATATAATTTGATTTTATTGCATATAATTTTAGTGAAACAAAGTACTATTATTAAATGTGATGAAATAAATATAATGAATATTCTCAATGATAACACTTTTAATCTGCATAATAGCCTTTTATTAGGTTGGTGCAAAAATATTGTTTTTTGATGTATTTTTTAACATCAAAAACGACAATATTTTTGCACCAACCTAATAAATAATAACAATAGGTATATGAAAGTTACTCTAAAGTCTAAGCTAATAGGAGTTGCCAGGTAGCTAAATTCGGATGACTATTGCAAATTTTAAACCTACATATGGCATATAAGACACGGGCAATTTTAAAAGATATTTTTAGTTAAAAAAAAAAAAAAAAGTGCACCTTTTATATGTCATCAAATACAATAAATATATAGCATTTGCTACAAATATAATGTAATCACCACTCTGTGAAGACTTCATACATTTATATCCACTTTACCTTGAAACAACTATTAATCATGGTTTGCTTCATGATTTGTTGTGTTTGCCTTCTTGTTCCAGACAGGCCCTTGGATGATTGACAAAACAAAGCATTCTTCTTGTTTGGCCTTGTGTCATACTAAGCTTAAGAAATTAATTTCTTGTATTTTTAAAATGAAAGTTTGACATTTTTTTATCTTTTCTGAATGTAACTTTTACAAAATATTTTTGTTTCCTAATTTCTGCATAGAAATCCATTGGTCTTCCTGATGTTCACTCTGGATATGGATTTGCCATTGGTAAGAATGTTTCTACATTCAACTTAGATTTCCTTTGATAATTTTAAAGTTTATATTTTGTATATAGAAACTTCTTGAATGCTTTAATTCACCAGCACTTTTTTTCTTTATAACTTTGTTGTATGTCAATAAACTGACAATATTTCTTGCTATACATTCACATGGGAAAACAAAAGTTGATTATAATCTGGATTAAAAGGCTTTCCTTTAGATTTTGAGTTTATAAAATTCCCCACACTAAAAATAACTTATCATTTTCTTTGATATTTTTCCTCTCCAGGAAACATGGCTGCCTTTGACATGGATGACCCAAAAGCTGTTGTGTCACCTGGTGGTGTAGGATTTGATATCAACTGTGGAGTTCGCCTCCTGCGTACTAACCTCGATGAGAAAGATGTCACACCAATTAAGGAACAGCTCTGTCAGTGCTTGTTCAACCACATTCCAGTTGGTGTTGGTTCAAAGGGTATCATTCCCATGAATGCTCAGTAAGTCTTCTACAAGAGTAACTTGCGTATCTGCAATATTTGCTTCCAGACATTCGCACCCTAGCCATTTTGCATATTCATATTATTCTTGTTTTGCCTTGCATATATTGTTTGTTTTGCCTTATTACCTATTAATTTGCCTTGCATATATTGTTTGTTTGCTTTATATTATTTTTTGCCCTTTTCTTTTCTTGTTTTTTATTACAAACTGTCAATTTACATTTAACAATGGCCACTCACTCTACACTATCAATTACTCTGAATTTTATTTTTTCCAAATATACTCATACCCTGGGATTATAATTATTTAAGATCATATAGTCCTTTGTTGTTTGTCACACTTCATGGGGAATTTGGATCTTTGAATGTTATCTGCCCTATTGCTACATGTTTCAACAGAAAACAATACAATTATAAGCATGATTCTCTATTAAATAATGATTTTAATCACTTGATAAGTGTGATAATAGCTTATATAAATAATTTTATAAGTATTCTTTAATCCTTAGGGCATTGGAAGAAGCTTTGGAAATGGGAATGGACTGGTCTCTCCGTGAAGGTCAGATATTTTTCTATTTTTTTTTTTTTTTTTTTTTTTTTTTTTTTTTGATTATATATCTTGATCTATTTATTCGTTTTCCTTTCTATTTTTTCTTTTCTCATTTTTCTCTATCCATTCTGTCTTCCTTTTTCCATTACTATGTAAATGTAGGTACCTTCATGAGATCGCTAAAAACAGAGCATAGCAGGATGAAAAAGACACCAAACTTGATGAAAACAAAATTTTAGCATCTAAATACCAATATTATTATTGAGAGGAAAGATCAAAATTAATTATTTAAAAAAATTTTTTTTTTATTTTTTATTAGAACATTCTAAATTTTGATTAAAAAAAAACTTGTTTCTCTTTGTATCACCGGAACTAGTAAAATAACATAAAATTTTAGCACGTTTTTTTTTCTGTACGACACGCATTAATTTGGAAAATCTTGCAAAAATAAGTCAGATTTTAATGAAACTTTCAGAAACTATTCACAAATGGTGGAACTTATTATAAATATGTTTTTTGTTTGTTTTGTTTTTTATTATTATTATTATTAAAGTCATGGCAGAAATATTTTTTTTCATATGTATTACCCCCTCCTAACTAATTGTACGAAAACTCTATAATTTCAATTTTGGGAAGATTAGTGATTATATTAGTTAAAAGCACAAAGCTTTGAGGAAACCAAATCATGTTTTTTCTACCTGAAAATCGTCTCAGAGTTGTAACATACAAAACTCAATAAAACAAAAATATTATCTAATTTCAAAAGCTTTTAATTGCTTTTATTTATTTCAATGAACATGGTCTGAAAGCAAAAAGATATTTCGCTGAAAAATGAATTTTTAAAACAATTATTTGTTATTTCTGAAATATTTTATTATTTTTACATTAAATGTTGTTAATTCTTCTAAAATTAGGGGAAAATTTATAAAATTTAACGAAAGTTGTTATTAAGTAGATTATAATTTCCAAAGTTTTTTACAAACTAACGAACAACAGTATATAATAAAAAATATAATTTGTGTCAATAATAACACTAAGTCAAATCTTGGAAGACCGGAAGTATCATGCGTGCAATAAAAAAAAAAATCACATGAATTGAGTTTCTGTCTAGTATTTAACTTAAATACTGAATTTTTAATTCAATTATTTGTTATTTCTTTAATTATAATAGATTTTTACATTTAATTTGTTAAAATATAAAATTCGTTAAAAGCCACATTCAGTTTCATAAATGTCCTTTTGAGATATAGATTTATTTTTGCGAAACACGTGTGGAAAAGTTAATTTGATTTTCCAATTTCAACTGAGAAGGGTACCTACAAGTATCAGTATCATCTTATGAAATTTATATGATCTTATTTTTATATTAATCTCAGTTACGACATTTTTCCATAAATGAAATATCAAAATTAATAATAAAATGAATGGAAATACAAATAACACAGTAAAATGTAATAAATGTACATAAAATTATAGTATTTTATGTACACTTCTGATAAAATTTCATAAGAAAGGTACCTATAAATTAATTAGATACCTTTCTTATGAAATATGAAACATAATCTCACTCTTAACAGTCTTATTTTAATTTCTTTAGAATATATTTTCCATAAAGCAACGTAAACGTGAAAGTTAAGTACAAAAAAAAAATTAGAGCGCTGAAAGTTTTCCTTACAAATAATAAGGTAAATAATTTGTTCACTTAAATGTAAATTATTTCACTTTTCTCCTTCTGTAGAACAAATTAGCCTCATGGAATCCATCAATATGTCATTCATCACCTGTCAAGTGACACGAAAGTTTATTGCCTGCTTTGTTTTATTTTCAAATTACATCTTTTTGGTACAGAATCTAAGTTAACCTTTGTTAAAATATTTTAAATAAACATAATTTCTGATTTTCTTAAAATAAGTTTTGAAAAAATGATAATATTAAAAAGAGATTTCCAGTTTATTTATAAAATGGAAAAAAATGATCAATTTTGTTCACTCAAAAAAAAACAAGATTTTTAACAAATTTTGGACGTGCTAGGAACGATTAAAAAAAAAAAATACCCCCAAAATACTTTGATCTTTCTTCTTAATAATAACATAAACATTTAGACGATAAAATTTTGTTTTCATCAAGTTTTGCATCTTTTTCATCATGCTATGCTCTTTTTTTAGCAATTTCTTGGAGGTACCTATGTAAATGGTTTCATAACGCCAAAAGGACATAAAATCTCTTTACTAACTGAATATTTATTAAAACAAAATTTAAATGCATTTACCATACAATTTTTGTAGATGTTATGCCAGTTTGAAATGGTTTTTCTTTCATTTTATTTCTTAATGTGAAACTGAATATTTAATGAATCCATACACTAATACTTGGTTTATTTAAATTGGGTGAATGAAAAATAAAATAACTTTATTCTTTCTGCTAGTTTTTTAGATTTATAATCATGAAGAGTCATAATTGTACCATTCCAAGGGTTATCAATTCTCTAGCCTTTTTCAGGTGTACATTTCAGCACTTACTTTTAAATAAGACTCCTCCCCCTCCTCTTATCTTTCCTTACTGATTACACAATAGAAAAAGGCTATAGACTGGATCAGCCAAAATGTATAAACAATGAGTTCTTAAAATAATAGTTTTTCTCAGAATTATAGGCAATATGATTGCAGTTGTAGTTCTTTTTATAAATGTTTACTAAAGTTTCACAACTACCACTTATTTTTCCCATTCTTTAAGGTTACTCATGGGCTGAGGACAAAGAACATTGTGAAGAATATGGTCGTATGTTGCAGGCAGACCCTTCCAAAGTTAGTAGCCGTGCCAAAAAGAGAGGCCTTCCTCAGGTAAATTGCTTATTCCCTAAAAGATTGGCTGACTTTCCACTGACCTTGTTTTCCTGAGAATCTTTCATAAATAAAAACAAAAAATGTAATGAGGTGACATTGGAACTTTTGTAGATTAGAATCTCTGGTAGATATGACTGATTCCAATCATGTGAGACTTTGGCAATACTCTTCATGGGTGAGTTTAGAGGCGGTTGGTTGTTTGTTTGTTTGTTTGTTTTTTTTTTGTTTTTTTTTTTCTGGTTATTGTTCTCCTTGGACACACACATCATTTTCAACTGATATTTGACTTGCCTTAAACTTCTCATACAACTCAAAAGCTTCTGTTTAACCTTATAAAAAAAAAAAAAACTCGCAAGTATTTTCAAGGGTTTTAACTACACAAAATTTGATGCAGGTAGATTTAATTTTTTTTTTTTTTTTTTTTTTTTTCCAGTCCTAAAGATTGCAGACAACAAAGTCTTAAAAAAATAACTGAACCTAGAAAATAGCACAAAGCCTATTGGCCGACTGACTCAGTAGGCTGGTTACAGCACTTGAATTTGTTAACCATTGTAAAGATTGCAGAGCCATTCCATTATAGCTTTACAAAACTTCATGTAATAATTGAACATGAGCAGATAGTACAAAGTCTATTGGCTGACTGACTCAGCAGCTGGAGCATAAGTAAATATTAGTTGTATGCACATCACCATTGAACAAACAACTCTCAAAAGGATAAAGACAGTATTGATTGATTTTATTCTTTCTCTTTTCTACTTATTTGAACCCAAATAGAACAACAGCTACATTCTTGTTATCTTCCCAGAAAATAATCTCTACAAACTAAGGAATTAAAATTGGAAAATGTTTAGGAATGTTAACAATAGGAATATTTAACTCTTAAACTGCAAAAATGCATCATGAAATTTCCACAGATTCTATGACAGACACTCCAAAAATCAAGGGTTTACTTTTTAAAAGGCAGAAACAAAGTTTGTTACTGTTGCTATTACTACTACTAATAATAAACAACTGGTTTCATAATTTATCTGTAATGAATATGCGGTGTATGATGAAAAAGCAACCTTTTGATTGTAAATAAATAATGGTTAAAAAAAAATACCTTGAAAATCTCTCAAAATATATTTACTACTTTTGATGCTTTTCAGTTAGGAACTCTTGGAGCTGGCAACCATTATGCAGAAGTCCAGGTGGTTGATGAGATTTTTGATGACTATGCTGCTCGCAAGATGGGAATTGATCACACTGGTCAAGTGTGTGTCATGATCCACAGTGGCAGTCGAGGCATGGGTCACCAAGTGGCTACAGGTATGTCAAAAAATAGGGGATAAAACTTCAAGACTCTTAGAACGTTATTATTGTTAACTACAGTTAATTGATTCTTTTTGCAAATACTTGTTGAGTAAATACTCTATTATCATTTGTCTAAAAGATATTAATGATCCACTTCTGAGAATTTATTTTCTTAACTATCATTTATAAGTTACAGCTGGGTAGGGTTCAGGAAAATTTTTAATTTGGTTGTCTTATGATGATTTTGTTCATTCATGTAAACAAAATGTGATGCTATACAATTTGTCTGTTGCTTAGAATCTAAATATCTGATACATTATATGTGGAATTCTGTCTGTTGCTAATAATTCCCTTAATACTGGACCACAGACAATATTCACACACGATTTTCAATACATGCCTAGGAATTTGAGTGCTGAAACTTGCTATATTTTCAATCCAAACTTACAAAATTTGTTGCTTTCTCATTAATTTCATATTCTGTCTAGCTAGAAAAGTCAGTTTGTAACAAATAGCCATTTTGAATCATTAAAACATAACTTTGTCCAAACAAAACTTCATTGGTCAAAATAAATAAATAGGAATTGAGACAAGGCTGCCTTTGGCAGCCTTGTCTCAATTAAATAAAGATGCTTTATAACAATAAAAACTGGGATCACATGGAGTCAATAAGGCGTTTTCAATCTGGTCTGCATTGAGCTACACTTGCTGTCATTATATATATATATAATAATATGCACTGAAAGCTAAAGGGAAGTGGTAATTGATAGAGAACAGTTCTGATGAATAAAAAAGATGTGGCAGAACCATGATACATGATTGTATCACTTTGTGAAGTATAAAAGTCTTGCGTTATACTGCAGCAAATGTCAAACCATGCAAGCTACCATGCAAGCTGATTACCAGTTGAATCATGAAGTCTTCACTTTTGTATTTTCTTCAATTTTCCAATTGGGGTCAGATGTTTTCTGTAAAAATGGCTAAATGTGGCCACGATGTTGCACTTGTCTCTTGACAACAAAGAACTGAGGGAAGCAGTAGAGGTTTATCCAGAAACAAACCCTCAAGCATTAGAATCAAGGCCGAGGGTAGACCTTACAACAGTCTGAAAACATCTGACCCCCCCCCCTCCATTGGCAAAGTGAAGGAAATGCAAAAGTGATTCAACTGATGATCGATAACTTACTGCAGGTTCACTAAAATCCTACATCTGATATTCTTTGTTGCATAAACAGGTGTGTGTGTGTGCACTGAAAAGTTCTTACCTGACGAAGATCTTCCAAAAAGTAATTCTCTTTGGTCAGATTTTGGGAAATGTCTCCAGTTGAAGGCTTTTCAGCACACCCAATCCTCATAAAGACACACTAAAAGTAATGTTTTCTGTTTATTTCCATGAAATATATTAAAACCTATACAGAGAGCATAATAATATTGTTGGATATAGAGGGAAAAAAAAACATTTTTCACATAGCACCATTGGCTCTGCAGTTTTGCCAGCACTGAATAAAACTTCTTCATTTTGTAGATTGATAGATGTATATGGCTGCCCAGTATGTAGCTTAATAAATCCATTACACATCACCTAACTGTGCTCACATCACATTGGTTTCTGTAAATATTCAGCTAATATTAATGCATTTCATTGGGTGAATTTTCTGTTTTTCACCCAATGAACAAATTCATTAATACACTCCGCTTACATATGCACTTTCATGTTGGATGTCATTTTACCACACTATCAATCAGCTATTATAACAAAACAAAAAATATATGTAGATTATTGATGGGAAATTTTATTCCTCTACTGCCATTGCCAGTATCATCTGCTACTAGCAATATTGGTTAAAATAATAAAATAGATGGTATTTACTTTCAACTGATCCTTGTGTGTAACTATTTGAAAAATATTAATTTCTTGATTCAGTTAGGTTGCAACACATCAACTCTAGTTGGGATATTTAATGTCATATTTTTTATGGGGCACTCAGTTACAATCAAACTCACTACTCAGTCATAATGGTTAACTAGACTAGCCTCATTAATCATTACACCAGGCTGCGGTGTCATCTTCTTAATTACTATATTACTGTTACTTTCTTCTTTATATGTATCTGTAAAATAAATTTTAAATTTGTTGGCAGTTTTATAAATCAGTGTGTGGGTGAATGCTATATGTATTTTTTTTTTTTTTTTTTTTTTTTTTTTGTGGAAAGGGATTCTTTTCTTTTGATAACAAATATTTTTATATTGATGTTTTTTAAGATGCTTTGGTTGCAATGGAGAAGGCAATGAAAAGAGACAAGATCAATGTAAATGATCGTCAATTGGCTTGTGCCCACATCAATTCTCAAGAAGGTCAAGATTATTTGAAAGGCATGGCTGCTGCTGCTAACTATGCCTGGGTCAATCGCACAAGTATGACTTTCCTCTCACGACAGGTAAGCCTTCTGTGTGCAAATATTAATTGCATAACATTTGGTTTGTGTGTCTGTGTGTTTATATGCAGTGGCAACTCTAGAAAGCATTGAACTTTTAGGAAAACCTGCCTGCCATATTCTTTGGAATTGTCTTAAATATGGTTGCCCAACATTACTAAATTTTTGAGAACAGTATTAATAAAAAAAGAAAATTAGTAGTGTTTGACTTTGAAATGTTACTCAACTTGCTACTTGTAACCCAATCTAACAATCTAGTTTTGAAATCTAAAAAGAGTGTTGGGATCCTTCTACCCAGATTTAGTTGCTAAGTATCAAGATTCAAAACATCTAACAACAATAACAACAACACATCTTTTAAATATTTCCTAGAGGAAAATTAAAAGCAGAATGTCAGTTGAAATAACATTTATAGATTCTTTTCAGAAATATACAATAACAATAAAATGTTCACTTTTCCTTGCAGTGAAGTTTGTTTTATAAAATAATTAAGTGTTCTTAGGATGGTGTGAAATGTGTGAGCAGAATTACTTTATGATGGTCAGTCTAATGTGTTTGTGAGTTCATAAACAAAGGCTTAATAGGTGGTTGCTGGTTAATCACTTCTTTTGTGTGTGTGTGCGTGTGTGAACAAGGCCTTAGCAGCTGCTGGCTGTCTCTCTTCTATTATGTGCACATGTGTAGATCAAAACTGGCTTCCCAAATTGTTGTGAGACCTGAGAATCAGTATGCTTCTATTTTTATATCTGGAAGAGGATTCAAAATCTAATTTCACATAGAGGTGTGAACTTTTTTAATGAGATTTTCATCAGTTATAAAATAATTTCACACTGGCTTGCAAAAATCTTTTTCTCAGATTTGAAGAAGTAATGAAAGAAGTTATTGTTATTTTCTAAATGGTCTGAAAATAACACATGGTAGGTCTGCAACTACATCCACAAGTATTTTGGTGGTATCTGCCCTTGTAATGACTGTTTATCCAACAAACCTTCTGATGGGAATTTATTGGTTGAAAAATATATACAGGATTTAATTCCTATAAGAGGACTTGCAGTCACCAAAAACCTTAACACATTTAGCAGACTATAATTAAAAAAGAAACTGCTACCTATATGCCAAGCTAACATATATATAAAGTTAAGTAATGAAAATCTTGGTAATCCCTATGGATAATCCCAAGGAGGATGAAATCCAGAGAACTCTGTTAAATCAGACTGATTAATTTAATGAAAACAAAAAACTTTGGGTCCATTGGTTATAATTTATTTCCCCAGGGAATTTCTTTTTCTCTGGCTCATCAGATCTCACTTCAAAGAGTGAAAAAATGAATTTAAATTTACATATAATTTTTTACAATTTTGAGGGATAATATTAAGTTCATATATATATATATATATATATATATATCTTTCGATTATAGGTGCTGTTCAACTTATAATTACATGACTCATTCATACAAAAAACAAATATAGAGGTTAATGATTTAAATGGTGAGAATACATCTTCGCAAACAATTTCAATAAGTTACACTAACCCCCGAACATGTATATGAATGATATGATCCCTGTTTATAAATTCCAGTTTCATAAGGTCTTTTTTAGTTTTTACAAGCTTTCGTCTGTTCCTACAGACATCCTCAGGTATGGAAATAGATTTGTTCTTGTTTTTTACTTCTCGGTAATAAGAGGACAACGAAAATATAGATGTAATCTGAAATATCAATATTTAATACTCTTTTTTTTTTTTTTTCTTTTTCCTGTTAATAAAAAGAATATTTCCTTTTGGCCAGTGATTATATTTGCATGGCTGTTTGACTTTTAAAAGAGAAATAAACAACAAATTAGATTTTCATAATAAGAGTTGAAAACTTATCAACAATTATCAAACTATTTCTTTTTATTTTCAATTCTAAAAAGCAATTTTTGTTTTCAGGCATTTGCCAAGATTTTCAATACGACCCCTGATGATTTAGATATGCATGTCATCTATGATGTGTCTCATAATATTGCCAAAATAGAACAACACTTTGTGGAGGGCAAACAAAAGACACTTCTGGTTCACAGAAAAGGTTCCACAAGGGCATTCCCTCCTCACCACCCACTCATTCCTGTGGATTATCAGGTAAGTCATATTTCCATCAACATTATCATTATCTTATTATTTATTCTCCAACTATGATACATTTTTACATATCACTTGGCTAAAATATCTTCCTTCTTTTACCTCCATCTAGTAAATGACTTACCTATAAGAAAGTAAATTTGATGAACAAAGCCTTCAATTTTTTTTTTTTTCTTCAAATGCATGCTTACGGGGTTTATATAGGTCCTGGAAACCTTGAAAAGTCCTTAAAAAAAAAAAAATTGACAGTCCTGGAATTTTCTAAATTGGGCTGTTCACACATCCCTTTTCTCAATTCACAAAAGTTAAAATGCCAAATCCTAGAAATCTGTTTTTTTCACAAGCTAAAATTGTCCATTAAGAAAAATGATTTTTGTCATCAGTAATATTTCTTGATTAGAACAAGTTCATAACCTCATAGTTACTTCTGTATCTTCTCGTCTAGGTGACGAGAAGGAAAGGGGGAAAGAATATAAAGGTGTGTCTTCTAGTTGCTGCCCTCATTCAACAAGAAAAGAGGAAAAGCAAAGATAAAAGGTGTCAGAGACAAACATCTCCATCAAGGATAAATTAATTCACACTCAATGAATTTGTAGTTGAAAGGAAAATGAATTATTTTACAGTAATAAAATACATTTTAGTAGAATCTCAAAAAAATTTATCAGTGTTTTCTAAAATTTGAACAATTGAAGAAATTTTATTCACATGTCAATTTCAAAAGTAAAAAGTTCTTTTGATCTCAAGTCAGCAGTGGGTCAGTGCATGTTAAAAAAAAATAGATACTTTACATGTCCCATGTCAATGCGTATCTATGCATAAACTACATTTGTCTACTCTAAATTGTTGCCGAAAGTAACAAGTTTGAGAAACAAATTTGACTCGAATAAAATGTAGATGGGAAGGCTGATAGAATTAAAAAAAATGTGTCTTGGGATAGGATAGAAAATGCATTTTTGCAAAAATAGGAAGAATGTTATTTTTAAAGTTTGCAGCCTAATAATCTCTTAGCTTTTGTTGTGTGAAAAAAATGATGAAATATATTAAAACTTGTTTGGCTTTTATTGCTTGGTTTTATATTACAAGTTCAATCTGGTAACACTGTCCCTTTTTTAATTTTGTATTTCTGACATAGCTAGAAAAGGTACAACCAAACATGTTAACAACTCATAGACATTTGGCCCGATGTCATCAATTTTGTGAACTTAATTTTTAAAAAAAAAACAGAAAAATGACCCCATACCGAGTCCTTCTCTGCAGTGCTGTCAAACGTGAATGATGTTTTATTTCCAGTGAAACTGCAGATTTATGTGTATTTCAAAAGGCATTGACCTGTTTCTGATATCAGAGCAATAAATCATTGCTTACTTTCCTTGCAAATGATCTTTTTAGCATGATCATGAAATTAAGATTTGCAAAGGAAGAGCACACTAAAAAGATAATTACATTTTCCAAACTGAGTGAATTTGTAAGAATTTTGTCAAACCCAAACATGCATAATGATGCTGCATAGATTAAATATTGATTTCTAGCATATAGGGCTATGCAAAATTTATCCAAAAAGGGAAATGTGTCAACAAAAGATCTGTTTGCATGCAGAATTGCAACAGAAACAATGTTCATCACAATCATTGAGAAACCTCTGGCAAAGTCTTAGATACCCTCTTGGAAGGTCACTTGCATGGCTGAATTCTGGATCCATTTGTGAAAAAAAATTGCCACAGAAGACAGTCTAAAAAGATGTTTCCCACATGATGGACAGAAAACAAACCAGCAAATCTGCAATCAGTATAAAGAGTTTGAGAAGGAGGCTGCTGGAAATATTGCTTGCAAGAATTTCAGCAAGCATGAAGACCATCTGGACACTTTGCTCTACTCTTCTTTGTCTAGCAACAAAGAATATCAAAAACTGGAAAGTTATTTGCAGATTGTTGGTATGCTCTCATGGACAGGGCTCAGCAGAGAGAGCTTTCTCAATCAATAAGGAAATTTCCACTGACAACACGAAACAGCAGACTCTGGTTGCACAGTGCATTAACACAATTTGACCACAGTTAAAGATGCTGGGAATGTTCCCATAGCGAAGGCTCTTCTCTGCAGTGCTTCCAATCCTAGAACAACATCCAACCAATAAATACCTTGAGAATGAGAGGGGGAAAAAAATGTAGAAAGAAGCAACTGGGCAAAAATGGAAATCCAGTCCTGGAAAAGACCTTGAAAAGTCCTGGAATTGTTTTTTCACAGATCTGTGGCAATCCAGTGCTTAGCTTTCATCTCTTTTCTGACACACACACACACTTTCATATTTTCTAAGAATAACTGAAGTTTTCTTTTCTTTTTCTTCTCATCACTTTCTTATAGGAAACAATTAATCATGGATGGCATGTCTATTAGGCTTTTGTATATTGAAATGTTTTGAAACAAATATATTATTCAATATTTATTTATATATATATATGAGATTAGAACAAAAACATGTTAAAATCATTACACAATAGCTTTCATGTTTCAGTACTATGCTGTACCTCTTCAGGCAATGGTAAATAACTGGTGATTAAATGATTTTTAAGAAAATTCTTTTAAAGTGTTACATCTTTTTCAAACGATAAATGCAGGTGTGAGGAAACAGATGGTCAGAATTAAAAATAGACTTGTTGGTTTCTCTTGATCAACTAGTCAAGTGTCAGATCTATGCTAAATAGGAAATTAAGCTCAAAGGGTAGTGACGTATTAGAAGATTTACAAACTTACATATAGAATTATCTGCAGTTTAAATGCAGCTCATAAATGACTGAACACACAAAATTGAAAATAGCAGTCTTTTCTGTCTGTTTTTCTCTTAATCTCTCACAAAGCTTTAATGAAAGTGAAACGTGTTAGATTGATAAATGTTTCCTATTTGTTCTTTATCTTATCATCTTGTCAGATTACAATCCATATTTGATCTACAACTGAGATATATATAATTTCTAATATTAGTGGAGATTAAACAATGTGTTTTGCCATTCAGTCCTCTTTTAGCTGTGCTGTAGCATAGTTGTATACTTACTACTGTCTATTGCCCCAAATCAGTGGCACTTTATTCCATGATTGGTATCTCAAGTGCATGTAGTTACAAAGCAGATCTCCATATTGAGTTAAGAGTAGAATGTCTGTTAGTTTCCATTTATGCAAGACACCAGTGTCCTTCACACTGTAACCAGAAATGTCTGTGTCTCTTGCTTGAAGTTAATAACAAAAAAGTCAATTATTAATCTTTAAATTATTTTTTTGTATTTGATGTGTTGTTGCTTTAATTAACTTAGATGAAATATTTAATATGTAAAGTTTTTTAAATTGCATTTGTAACATTTCAAACAGTATTAATAATCTTTAATTTTGTTGGAATGAAACACCTGGATAAATTTTCTTTAGAATAGCAAGAGGTGAATTCTTAAATATTTTAAAAAAAATATTAAATGACTTGAGTGTATAAATGAGAAAGCAGCAATAATAAAAATGAAAGAAAAGCTAATCAAAAATTAATAATGAAAATGTTTCATTTAAGAAATTCAAACCAAATGTTTTGTATCTACTTTTACAGTCCCAATGTAATTAAATTATTTTATTCATTTGTTTGTAAATCTGTCAAAATTC
Source organism: Acanthosepion lycidas (assembly GCA_963932145.1). Taxonomy (NCBI): domain Eukaryota; kingdom Metazoa; phylum Mollusca; class Cephalopoda; order Sepiida; family Sepiidae; genus Acanthosepion; species Acanthosepion lycidas. Next base: position 2,968,284 of record OZ010600.1, read on the forward strand.
CAATCTTTTCTCTCCTGATTTCTATTTTAGCTGACTGGTCAACCTGTATTAATTGGTGGCACTATGGGAACTTGCAGTTATGTACTAACTGGCACTGATCAAGGAATGGAAGATACATTTGGTACAACATGTCATGGAGCAGTAAGTAAATTGTTTAACCTTTTAGTAATAAATGTTGGTAGGTTTTTTTTTGGGGGGGGGGTTGTCACTACTTTAAAATATCTCTTAAAATAGTTCCTTAAATCTTTTGAAATTACAACATGTATAGCCAAACACTGCTTGGAAATAGTTAAATTTTAATAGGAAAAAAAAAAACAGGTAACATAAAGCAGGAAGATTTTAAAACAAGTTGTCCTTTCCATGGTTGTAGTTTTCTTTAAATTGTAGACAATAAGTAAAAGTACTGTGTCGCAGATGCTTTATAGTTATTTGTGGGGCATGAAGCAAATTTTTACACTCTTTACTGGATGTATTTCTCTGAAGCCATGATATTCTTGAAGAATAATTGTTTCAACAGCTGACTGTAAAACTCTTTATTCTGCATTTGGTTGTGGAGGAGGGTAGTTTAAATTTTACTGCAAATTTTTTCTTCACCACCCTGTAGGAATAAACAAATTACCCATCTCTGTAGAGGATTCTTATGATAGAATTTTGTTATTTTAAACTTGACCAGTAAAATGCTATAATCTATTCATGTTTTAAATTCGTTTTCGCTTGCAAATAAATGCAATTACAAAAATTACTATACAATCTCAACAGCTGAAACATTTTTAGATGGTACAGTTAAAACTAAGCTAGTTGTAAGACTTTGCTTGCTACATTATGAGACCTCTTACTTCTTTCAACACTAAGTCTCTGTTTATTGGCATTATTAACATTCAGTATATTTTTGACATTTAAGTTAATTTCTGAAAAAGATTTCTGTAAAAATTTAAACTTTATTTTCTTTATCCTTCTCCTCAATGATTTCCTTTGCAACTTAATATTAGGTTGGTGCAAAAATAATGACGGTTTCTCACATATGTTACTATGTGAGAAACCGTCGTTATTTTTGCACCAACCTAATAGTAAAACAAAAAAAAAATGAGAGGATCATGTTTCCCAGATGTTTTTACAAAACAATTGTCTTTTGATGTTAAACACAAGAATCAAGAATTGTACAAAATAATTAAAATATTTCATCTTGGAATGTAAGAAAATAATTACATAAATTTTACAAGGTTTTCACATATAGATAAATTAAAAACACAAAAGGCTTACAGCCACATCATGTTGAAACACCATTTCCCCATACAATCACCAAAGTTAAGCAACATCGAACCTGATCAATACCTAGATGGATGATCACTTGGGAATACCAGGTACTGTAAGCTTGGATGTGTAGGTGGTGTAATAGATTCCAACAGCTCAGAATTGGAAATTGAAGAGCCAAGTTCCAATTTCAATCAGGTTTGTTATATTCACTCATGTTCCCCCTGGGAAAGGTATGATTCCACCTTTTCTCCCCTATCTATCAATCATATGTGTATCACTAAAACCATTATCATAAAATTTTTGTACACAATATTTAGATTTTGACATTAAATAAGGCATAGAGGTTGATATACCGCTAAACAAAATCAAGACGAAAAGAATAGTTTAATTCTATGACTTTTCTATTTTTACGAATCTGAAAATAATGTTCACATTTTCAATCCTAAATGATGCAATATTGCTTTCTTTAGGGTCGAGCTTTATCACGTGCTAAATCTCGTCGTAACTTGGACTACATGGATGTTTTACATGCCTTAGAAGATCAGGGCATTAGTATACGAGTGGCTTCTCCCAAATTAGTCATGGAAGAGGTAAGTAAAATACAATATGAAATGCACTTTTTCTTTCTTGCAGCTTTTTATTATTTGGGAATGATAGATAAAACATTGTTGCAGCAGTAAGGAGAATCATTGAATATTAATAATTTATCTCGGAAAAAAAAAATGTACATGAATATAGAAGTATAAAATTAAAGATCTACTTTCTAATCTGTTTCTCATACCAAAGGCTTTACCTCAGAGGTGTCTAATATATATTTGGAAGTAGTTAATCCAGTCCTATGAGAATCAATCTCTCACTCATGATTATATGTATACACATTGCATGAGTAGATATTTTGATGGGAAGATTTGTTGGCTAATTCAAACCAGATAAAATTGAAACTAATAAAAAAATAAGTGTAAAGAGGATTTTGTTTTTTGTGATGCAAGTTCATTCTTTGTTTTTGTTGTTTTTTATATAGTATCCAATGCAAAAATATTTATATCTTGAATATTAGAATTGGCTGTGTTTCTATGCTGTCATCATCAGCTTTATCTTGTATCTCAAGAATTTAATTACTTTTTTGCTGATTGCTTCCTTTATGATGCCATTTGATCTCAGTTTTCATTTGTACGGGACTTTCTTTTCTTCACTGCAGCTTTAGCTCTTTTGATTACAATCTGGTCCTCTGTTGGCAGATATTTCTATTTGCAAGGCATACTGCTGTTGTATGCAATAGGCAATAATAAGCTACAGAAGAACTCAAAATTGATCACTGCATTTAAGTATTGCATTAATATTTAATCATACCTTTTAAAAATTCAACAATAATTCTTCTGCCACCATTTTAAAGACAATTTGATGTAAGTAGGCCCTTACTTTCCATACAAACAATTATTTTTATTTCATGGGTAACTTAGATTTTGCAATTAATTTTGATTATTCCCAAGTTTTAAAAATTGTTAATGTACCAAAAAAATTTGTTGCAAAAAATATCAACAAAAGCAATCACAGTAATGAAAACTTGGAAATCCAAAATTTCAAGATCCAACCTGGAATGTCTTTAATTTGCTCATGGAGTTGGTCTGATTCCAAAATGGTATATGTTGGGCTACAGCTTCTAGGAGTAAAGTTGAAAAAGTGTGACACACTGACATTCGCATTTATTTATATAGAAGATGAGATATATAAAGGTTAGAGAGTTGTATCCCTTTGATTGAAAAAGTGTGACACACATTTTCACATTTATCATATAGAAGACATGCAGAACCCAGTTATGAAATTGCAATGGACTCTGTTATAATTTTGGGTGGCACCTTCTGTAGCATGTCCATCATGTGTAGACCTCTTCATCTGCTGGTTCAACCATTGAGATTTCCATGCAATACTCTATTATTTATATAGGAAAGGTAATTCTAAATGTAATATGCTTATATGATTTTTTTTTTACATATATTTGTCAATATTTGCATTTATGTCTGCCGTATTAGAGGTTATCACTTTGTTAGTGAAATGAACTCATTCTTTACTATATTATTGGCCTTGTTCCAAACTAAATACACATAAGTGTCTTGTTCAAAGTTTATGAATGAAATTGCTTTTTTTTTTGCTATTAAAATTCATACAACGACCAATTCTACTTCTTCTTTCAGGCGCCAAAATCTTACAAAAATGTCACAGATGTAGTAAACACATGTAAGTATTCTTTTTACAATTATTTCTCATAAAACTGCTTTCAAAAATTCAAATTTCTATGATGTATCAAAGTTTATGCACAATCATCAATTTGTTGTCCTGATTACAGAATTCAGATGTAATATTAATCATTTGATTTTCCTCACATAAAAGTTGAATTATTAGATTTATGAAGCTTATGAAATATCAATGTTTTCAGATATATTTTAAGGCTATTCTAGTAGTAGTAGTAGTAAAGAGTCGCATGTTTTTTTGTTTTTTTTGCGGCATTATGTTGAATACTTAAGATTGATCCTTGTAATCAATTCGTTTCAGTTTCACTTTAATCATCTTTACCTAATAGAAACAGTTAATTTGAATTAAAAGAAAAACTTCAGCCTGTTACAAATAACTTAATTTCTCTCACACACACAAACACAGGGTGTGACCCAAAAGGCCAGAGTTCTTTAAAGCATGAAGCAACTTCTTCAAAGAAAAGAAAATAGGAAATGCAGTTCTTTATTTGATGTGTTAAATATTTACAAAGACATGAAAAACACCGAGTAATTAGCCAGATGATCAGACCAATCTTTTTAGCACTTCATATCATTATTATATATGTCCCTGTGTTTTCTTCCTTGTCTGGCTTCAACTAAATGTTCTGTAATATTTGGTTATTAATGAGGTTTCTTAAATTAAGTTCCAGAAAATTTGTATTGAGTTTAAGGAAAACCTATTAGCAATTAATCTGGTCATTACATTTGACTTTTTATGATTCAAATATTTTATTTTTCTTGCTACATTTTGAGAATAAATAAATAATCTATGCTTTTAAAAAAAAAAAAACGGTTTAATCATAAATCATTTAAAGTTGACTTTTGCATGGCACACAAAATTGTACACATCCAAACTATTATTAAAACTGTTAATTTTTTTTTTTTTTCTTCTTGTCTTGATTTTTCAGGCCATGATGCTGGCATCAGTAAAAAGGCAATAAAATTACGTCCAATTGGAGTGATTAAAGGATAAGCTTTGTACAAGAGAGGAAGTTGGGGGGGGTTGTCTTGGGGCGGACTGACAGACACGTCAACACTCTGCTGACTAATCAACTGAAATATTGGTCATGACCTGTGAATATGGACATATTTTCTGTTTTGAGTCTTCAAAATCAACTAAAACCTTTTTATCCGCATTTTTTTTTCCTGAAAATTACTTCAGAAATAAAATCATTTAAAGACTTGATATATAATTATATTTTGTTGAACACCTGCAATCAAGTTATGTTCTTGGTTAATAGCTGATTTTTAAATTAATACTCAACTTCACTATCAATGTGAAAGATTATAGATTTTAGCAAATATATATATATATTTCTGGTTAAGTATATATTCTCCAAAAGTAATATTTGTAAAATATATCAATTTCATTTTTTTTTTTTTTTTTTTTTTTTTTGAAATATTTTTGAATATTAAGTTTTGTCATAATTCAGTATTTTATATCAATAGCATGAAATACTGAATCAAGTATTGTCTAAAACCTGCTCTAAGTTGTGTTTTTTTTTTTTTTTTTTTTTTTGACTAATATTTGCCCAAGTGGTTGTTTGTGGGGGGGGGGGGTCTTAAGACACGTTTTTACCCATCATACTCACTCCACCAGTAATCCAAACCCGTTTCAGAAGATAACCTTGTTTTGATCACATTTAATTTAAACATTTATCCTTTACTGCACTAGCCAATCAAGTTACTCCATGTGTATTCACTTGCCATTTTATTAGGCACATACTCAAGTTGACTGCCAAAAATGTCATTACTGACAACAAATAGTAAGTCATTGCCTTATAAGAACTATTCCTGAAATAAAGATTTTTTTTTTTTTTTTTTTTTTTCATATTAATAAAAACAGCTCTTTATGCTTTGTTATTAAATTTAAAGAGAAATACTACATGGTTTGGAATTAATTTGTTAAAAAAGAAAAAATATCTACAATAAATGTTCACAGTACAAATCTGTAATGATTTTTTTTTTTTTTTGTAGCAGATTATCTTACAAGACTCTATTATTACAAACAAGTTTTATTATACAAGCTACAATTGTCCTGTAAAATATCAAAATCATATGTTTATATAGTAAATTCAATTTAAAATCCAATAAATTCACACAAGCATTTTTTTTTTCTCTGCTTATAATTAATTTCTCAAAGACGTTTGAAAATAAATGAAAAATTTTATTTCTAAGTGATTTTAAAAAAAAAAAAAAAAATTTAAAAGCTGTACTTGTGGCTGTCTGGTTTTGGTGGTGGAGGCTTAGAATAGGTTTTCATTGGTGGAATTGGCCTTATCTTTCGTCCATTGTAGCCAGTCTTCCGATGCCACCACCCACTCTGGGGCCGAATTCCCAGCCACCGTGATCTCTGTGGTGAACCAATATGTTCTTTGTCGTGATCAATATTGGATACACGACCAACTGTGGCCATGCAGTGCTGGGAAATGCAAATTTCTCTCTTGGAAGGCATGCGCAAAATGCACTTGTCCCCAATTTTGCGAACTAGTTGGGCAGACGTCCCAGCAGCTCGAGCAATTCGACCAAAATCATCCTCATAGATTTCTAGGTTATGTACCAACGTACCAACTGGTAAGGCCCCAACAGGATGTGAATCTCCTTCATAGGCCCTCACTGAAATAGAGAAGGAGACACAATATTATTATAATTATAACATCAATGTGTGTAACTCTTGTGAGAATCTTGAAATGGGCAAGTTAAAAGTAAAGAAAATCAGATCAAACAATTGTCTCTTGCTTATAGAAACAAATTATGTACAATTGATTTATGAAGGGCTACATTTATCAAATTCTCAGTACTGTAATCTACTTATGGTTAGTTCATTAGTTTTTTTTGTTTTAAGCATTTCACCCCAAGCAAGGCGGGAAGCCACTAGGATGCAAGGGGTTACAGAAGATTTGGAGCAAGATCAGATAGGAGTGATAGAGGAAAGGATGAGGAGAAGGATAGTGGATAGATCAAGGCAACTGGAGATGTCAATTGACATTACACTTGAATAGTTGGAGATTATAGCTCTCAGGGAAACTGGAATAGGGAAGGGAGTTCCACAGACGAGAGGTGCAAGACATGAAGCTATTAGAGTAGAAGAGACGGCTACATTTAGTTTCGACAGTGAAAGGGTGAGAGCGGGATGCCAGCCTCGTAGGGCGCTTGAATTCATCACTGGACTAGTAGTCATCTCATCAATTCAAACAGTTTTGGGCCTGCAAACAAAGTTGGTCACCAAAAACTCTTAAGCTGGGGAATCTTTTTAGTTGGCAAAATTATTTTCAAGCAGTTCCTCACACTGAGTGGTGATATCAACTGCTCTGGCTTTTTTTTTTTTTCCTCTCGTTTTGAATTCTGACTGACCCATACTTTCCTACTACTCTCATGTATATATAAAGAATATGTTCCTTTCAAGTGTCAGATTACAAATCTATTTGCAGACTTGCATAGCAACATGGAAGGGTTTTGATGATCTCGTCCTCTTGACACTTATAGTTTAGTTTGACCAAATATATAAGCTAATATACAATCAAGGCAGAAAGAATGAATTAAATTTAAAAAAAAAAAGTACCAATTTTGAATGTTGGCCTCTTTAGGATACTTCTGACATAACAGTAAAATCCAACTTTCTAAGCCTTTCACATCAATTTCTAATTTCCAGGTGTAGATTCACTTACTTGTAAAATCCACATCAGTAACTGTTAAATTCATCCATAAACATTTGTAATTTACCTGGCATTAGTCAATTACAACAGGAATTCTTATTCCAACTAACCACCATTTTCTGTTAAGTCCAAACCAGTAACTTATTACACATAACCATAAACAAATTTAATACAGGCTGTGGCAGAAAACCCTACCACATAATTGTACAACATTAGCTAGATGAAGATGCTATGTCTGAACATTATGTGAGAGGCATTTTTGGCTGCATCCTGTATAAGTATGATTATAGAATACCAGTTTGTAGTGTCAGATTTGACATGAAAATTTTGAGAATCATTTTGGTTCTCTCAAAGATATGTCCTAATAATATTAGAAAGAACATCACCAAATTTCAGGTAGAAACAGATTGCAGATTTCATTATTGAATAATGAAAATAAGATATGAATAACAAATTGACAACTCAAAACAATCAAAAATAGTAAAAACAAAGGGAAATAACTCGGTCATCATGAACTGATGGAAAAGAGAAACATGGGTTGGATATTAAAACTGAAGATTGAAATGGCAGAATTAAATAAGAGAGGGGGGGGGAGATAAATACAAGAAGGGTAAAAGAAGCTTTGTATGCTTTGCAAAGTAAAATACCACCAATAGTCAGCCCATCAGATACTAGTGACATTCCAGAAATAGAGAATGATAAAAAAGTTTGTTTCAAAATGTGAAAAAACACCAAGCAAAGAAAGGTGTTGTAATGTCTCTTTGATTCAGGACGAAGAATTGCAAAAAAAAAAAAAAAAAAAACAAAACAAACTATCCAGTTAAACAGAAAAGTAACTTCAAATGAGGAAGAGTAATTGTACTTAAAAAAAAAAAAAGTCTCAACGCTAACTAAAATATTAAATTTTCTAAAAACATCAAATGTCCTAAGTATAGCAATCAGACATGACCACACAAGTTTTGAATTAATTTGACAATCACATATTAGTTTAATATTTTTCAACACAAGCAATGTTTAAGCCAGTGTATTATACAAGGCTTTAATGCAGATTATCTAAAATGCATACAGTACAAGACAAAAAAAAATGATTGCACCAATAAGTCAATTTTTGTATTTTTACCATGACAAGTGAGTAACAGAATTGATTGAATGTTTTGGTTTTGATGCTGGTCCATGATTCCCTTGATTTTGTATAAATTACCAATTCCTGCTGCTGAGAATGCATTCCAAAAGTTGATTTTTTTTTTTTTTTTTTTTTTTTTTTTTTTTTTTTTAATCATGTTTAACAGTGCCCTTTGTAATCACTAGAGTATTCATTTCACCGGGTGGTACACCAAACACATATTCATACCTTCAGATTCTAAGAGTGTTAGGGGTTCTCATCAATACACACAACCTCTTCCTAATCTGATTTCGTCCAGTGTAAATGATTTTTGCACAAAGCTAACCGTGCACATTGATGTTTTTTTTCCGCCCTCCTATAATACCATAACACCTATACATTACATATTAAAAACAATCCCATACCCATTCTACATCTAAATACATCCATATATATATATATATATACACACACACATATATATATATATATATATATATTCACAAAAATATACATATATACATGAACACAGAATAACTTCATATACGTCTTAGCTCCAGTTATAATCCAATATGCAAATACAATATTACAAAGATTCAGACACACAGAAGCAAACTCCATATTACCCATGTATACATATTTATACGTACACCCACGTATGCATATCTATCTATACATATACATATATGAATTTCTACATATAAACACAAACACATGTATACATAAAAAAAAAGATAATACAGCATTAACCAATGAATGTCACATCTACGCTAACATATAAAAATAAGGTCAGAGGTGAGTGGGTTATTATTACATGTCAAGAAGACTGATGATGTCATTCAACAATACTAGGGAACAATTATTGCAACAAATGTATTATTACCCTATCCAAGTATGATTTCGCCATTTGTTGAAGTAGACATAAATTTATCAGAAATGGATTTAAAAAAATTTTTTTTAATATACTCAGGAAGCTTCTTAAGGGGGTGGGGGGCTGTAGGTAAAATTAAAAATGTGGAAACAATTATAGAAGTTGTAAATTATACTGAATTGATGGTAATCCATGGCAATATAGTTGAATAAGTTAAATAAATGTTGGGTGAACCATTACATACTAATAAAATAATAGCAATATAATTGTAATACATAATTATTTATGAAAAATTTTTTAACTATATTTTAAGGTAAAACGTAGACAATGGTGGTATAGAACCATTAATTCATTTCTTTGGTTTAACAGTTTTTTTATTAGGAAACTTTATAATATGCAATTTTTCTTGTAAACATAGGGGACATGGATCCTGTAAAGATTTACAGGTTCTACTTATTTTTAATATTTTCCATTTGGTACACTCCCCCCCCCATTTAGCCAAATGGTTAGTACTAAGTTAGGACAGAAGTTTCTCAATTTAATCAATGGACACTTCCCTAGTAATAATCCTCTTAGTAAGATTTTTAATAAAAATACACTTAAATTAAGCTATAGCTGTACAGTTAACCTTGAAAAAAATTATTAACACAATAATAAAACTTTACATCAAGCCTAAGTAACAATAGCCATCTCAAAGCAACAAATAATGATATCAACTTGTGTAATTGTAGAAAGCCTAATGACTGTTCACTACAAAATAGATGTCTAATTCAGTTGTTTACCTAAGGACTAATTCAGCTAGAGAAAATCCAACAGATAAAAAATTTTATATAGGTAGTACCAAAAATTCCTTTAAAACTCTGGTATCAACTTTCAACAACAGTGTGTATTGTGATAGAACGTCTCTTTCTAAATATTTTTGGCACTTAAAAGAATTTAACAAAACTCCTATGGTAAAATGAATAAATCAATTATCTATCATCACCTGAAGTTATCTACCATTATCTTAGTACCAAAACATGAAAGCTTTTGTGTAGCGATGTAAAATTTATTATAATGAAAATATTAAAATTATATATAACACACAACTCTGAAAATTAGATCCGTTGAATCAGCTACCTTGGTTTCAACCTTACAGTATCCTGAGGTGATTTTTACCAATTGATCTTCCAATGCTTTATTTTTAAAAAACTAATGAACGCTATATTATTTTAAGAAATAAACAAGCACATGATGTTGGGTGTAACAGAAAGGAGGAAGAAGAAGAAATTAAAAGCCAGGGTATTATAAACGTATCGGCTGGGGGGGGGGGGTAATTGAAATGTACATTTTATTTTTTGTCCAGCCTCATATGTGCTTAAGAGGAATTTTTTAGTATGTATGCAAGGACTCATGACTTCAGATTTCTGGTTCAAAAAATTCTTTGGATCCACAAATGTCATACTAAAAAAATTCCTCTTAAGCACATATGAGCACCTGAATATTTCAAATCTGCAAGTCATGTTATTGGCATTGGATATTATGTGTATTCCCTAATATACATGTGTGTGTGTGTGTGTTGGAGGGTAAGATTTTGAATTTTGTGTTTTTGATATTAAAAGTGCTACGAGTGGTATCTGCTCTTCTGAACTTGTGGACTTTGTATGCTTGTTTTCTAGCATTTAGGATAAAAAGATGTGGCTTGGGAAGAAATCTAAATTCCTCTTCTTCAGGATTTTGTATTGGAGCCCATAGGATATGCGACCTAGAATACTGAGATGAAGAAGAGAAATACATTGAAAAAAAACAAAACATTTAGACTTCTTCACTACCCATATCATTTCATCTTCAATGCTAGAAAACGAGCATACAAAGTCCACAAGTCCAAAATAAAAAGACACCACCACCAACATTTCTACTACCAAAAACACAAAATTCACAATTTTACTCTTCAACACTGTCTACAAAATTTATATATATATATATATAATGCATAAAAGGTCAAGGGTCAGAGTTAAATCAAACGAGGAAACAGTAGTTTTTTTAAAAAGTGCTCAATACACATGTGAAAAAATAAAATGAAAGTAAAAATAACATGTAGAGCTTTTAACTTTAAAAATCAGGAGGTCAGTTGAATACATTACCTTGGTTTCAACCTTACAGTATCCACAGGCGATTATTATCAACTGACCTCTTAATGCTTTATTTAAAAAAAAAAAAAAAAGCTGCTGAACACTAATATTTTCAAAAATAAACAAATGCACGATGTTAGGTGTAATAGAAAAGGGAGTAGGAGCATGTGAAGGAGGAAGAAGAGGAAAGAGAAGAAAGGCAAGGGTGTTATAAATTTATCAGAGTGGGGTTAATCGGAATTTTATATATATATATATATATATATATATATATATATATATATATATATATATACACACACACACATACATAAAATGTGTGCATATAATTATTCTATCAGTATAGGAGACAAAATGAATGAAAAGTGGAAAACTATACTTAGTTTTAGCTGAGATTGGATCCTAAAAAAAAAAAATTTTCTATTTAAAGTATACTAAATGACATAATCTAAGGTCTAAATCCCTACACATTCCAGTTAACCTGTTCAATATTTATGAGAGTCTTAAAATCTAAAAATTTCCTTTCACAGATGCTATAAGACGTAAGCTAGGTTGTAACACAAACTTTTAAAAAATTTGAGTAACTGTGAAATATATGCTTGTTGCAAAATAAAATCATCACGCGACTTGATAAAGTTCTTCAGATGACGAAATGTGTTGGCTAAAACTAAGTATAGTATTCCTCTTGTCTTTTCAATTATTTTCCCTCTTCTAAAGATAGAATAGTTATATATATATATATATATATATATATATATATATATATATCTTGTAACCAACAAAATTCAAGTCACACATCAAATATAGGTATACGTGTAGTTATTAACATATATTTCTTTGCTCTGTAATCACATTGAGCACTATAATGTCTACACCTCTTGGATAAATTTGGTAATTATTTATTTGCTTACCAGTGTATGCACACCAGCACCTTTGTATACGGTCACTAATATCTAGTTATCTCATTTACCTAACCCTATATATATATATATATATATATATATATATATATATATATTTATATTTTCAATTTAAAAAAAGTTTAAATTACTTAGCAGATTTACCTGTGACAGAATTATGTCTCCTTACCTGGTATTCTTGGGATGTTTCTCGAAGTTTTGATGATATCACCAGCTTTCATATTCTGGGAAGCCAGGATGTAACGCCTTTTTTCTCCTGTGGCTACCACCGCAATGTCAGCCGTTCGACAGGGGTCGTAGCGTACATAGCAAACCTTCTCTTCCAGAGGATGGCCTTCCCTTGGACCATCTTTTTTAAAGTCCACCATTCGATAATGATGCTTTGCCCCACCACCAACACCATGTGTCTGGATGCGACCTGTCAAAGAAAAAGAAAAACAAGTGATACAGTGGCCAATCGCAAATAAAGGAGATGACCCTGGGGACTGCCAGATCTGCTTAAAAGCAGGCCTCTTGTAACAACCAAAAAAGGCTACCTGCCAACACACAGGACATAGTCGCCATCACTGCTTCACTCACCACAACCATGACCTTGCCCAAACTTCACTAATCTTACCCAACTCTTCACACACAGAATCCAATGGAGACAAGCTTTGACACTGCCAGGTCCTTGAAGGCAACCACTGTGATTTATAACAACTTGATGTAGTCACCACACAACTCCAGAACTCCCTCATCAACACCAAACTGAGACATTCTGACGATCAAACTTAACCATGCACATCAGGCCTAGCCTGGCCGTCATCACCATGACCCTGTTTCATTGATACAACTTTCAACCCAAATCCAACTGAAACATTCTGCTTGACCTACTACAGGCCTACTAGCTACACCTAATTCCTTGTCACCTCGGCAACCAATGGACCCCTACAACCCACCACTATAACCTTGATCAATCAATACACCAACTCACCTTAACAACATCTCAGCATCACACGACTCCCACAATCAACACATACATCAAACCCAACCAATGGCTAAATTCACTCCAGATGTATCCTGTGAACCCAGCCAAAACTGAGAAATCAGTAAACTCCTGGCACTACCAACCACACCACTTAATCACTTTCCTGGCAAACAGCAACTGAAAACAACATACTAATGATTTTTGTTGATTTTCTAACTGCAATGGTATCATGTACATTAAATGAATACATGCTGTTTGAAAATCTAATCCTTGTCATTCCTTTCCTTTCACAATCAAACACTCATTATAACATACTGTACATCTATATATTAGGGCATCTGCTATAGAGAAGTGATTACTTCTACAGACAAGTTTACTCATGTACAAAGTTCATTGCGTGTCCCACTGTTGTGACGCTGTGTTAGACTAAACTAATCTATAGAGATACAGATGGAAGGAGACAAATAAAGTGTATGCCTTTCAGTGACATTTCTTTTACTTTTCTTGGTCAAGTAATGGATAAAAGAACCCTTCTTCTATATCAACCTTTTAGGTGGTAGCTGAGTAGCTCAACTACTATTCAGGTATTTGAAAATCTATATGCTTTCATTCAGTCTTGTTACTGACAAAGTGATTAAACAAATTTCTCTGGATTCTTTGTAGTTCATTCTTTCAACATAACAAACTTGTTTATTTTTTGCTTTTGTCTTTTCAGTCATTTAGAATTTAATCTAAGAAAAAAAAAAATGACACTTTTTTTTTTTGCAACATCAACTGATAATTTTATATTAAAACATCTGAAAACTTACCATTTTCACCTCTGCCTCCAGATTTTTGTAAAGGAAGTGGCCTCATAGTGTATTTCTTTACATCAATCCCCTTTTTCAAGAATTTCATAACACCAAAGTCTGAAGCACTCGTGTGAAATGGCTGCCTGTAACAATTAAAAAAAAAAAAGGTTTTATAAAATAATTCTTTATTTAATCAACTGACACATTTTTATCCAAAATAGGAATTCCGTTGTTCTACTGTTCAAGTTATAATGTGACCCGCCATTTTGACAAAAAATGATAACCATTTGTCTATTAACACAGGAAGTAACACCAACATATTTCATAACTAGTTTACTGTCAAAAGAATTTATGAAAATACTTACATAATTTTGCAGTTGCATTAATTATATATTCTGTATAAATAATCTAGCATTTTTATCTATACAATTAACATTGATGTTGCTTTTTAAATCCTTAAAAGTAAAAATATTAAAAGAAGATTAACGCAGTCCACACTATAGAAAATAACAGCCATATTTAACTAATTATGCAATTGCATTGGTCAAAAGTAATCTAGGATTTTTACCTACAAAATTCAATTCTGACATGTGATAAAAAATTCTGCTTTTTAGAATCATTAACAGTAAAAATATCAAATGAAGACTAACACATTTCATTCTGTAGAAAATGGCCAATTTTGCAATTGCATTGGTTCTATATTCTGTAAAAGTAAATCTAGATTTTATTGATTTTTTTACTAGTCTTTCTTGAGAGTAATTAAATTAACAATTCATCTTCATCAGTCCCCTGATTATATGTGGTCATAGGGTCACTGCACAACAGAGTACCTGACCAGCTGCCTTCATATGTCTCAGTTGCATGCCAATGCTCAAGTTACAGTGAACGGTCTTCCAGTCCACTCAGTGATATTGCCAGCCCATTTTTTTTACTTCAGTATGCTTTTTCTTATTTTGCCTTGGGCAGGGTTAGGATATGTACCCTCTCTTTTTCTTATTTTGCCTTATTTCCTTGTAGAATGGCAGTGGGAAGAGTGTTGGCTCTTATGACTTGTCCATACCATTTAAACTTTCTATTTTTAACGATGGTTATGAAGTCTTATATTCTTGTTTGATGATGTCTCATGCTACGTCTTTTATGATGCGGTCTTTAGGATCTGCCTAGATGGGTTCTGTAGAATCTCTTTTCTAACGCTTGGATTCAATGCTGTACTTCTGCTGTTAATGTCCAAATTTTGTAGGTGTACAGGAAGATTGATAGAATCAACCCTCTGATCTTTGATTACAGACAAATGTTTTTGTCTTTCTAGATGCCATTATTTAGACAATTCTTGAAATTATTTCTACTCTAAAACCTTCTTCATTGATAATCAAGCCAAGGTATTTGAATTGGCTCAATACTTTAAGTTCCTATCAATTGACTTTTATTTTGGTTGAAAGCCCCTTCTCATTACCAATGATCAACTGATTAATTACAACAATCCATGTCAACAAAAACCAGAGATTTAGCAAGTAGGGATAAAACAGAAATAAATTTAGCAAAGTTTAACAACTTGGGCCATAAAAAAGAAAAATGGTGTTTATTGTTTTAAAAAGGAATGAAGAGAATTTTAATAAAATCCAAAACATACAAAAGTGAATTTATACATTTTCTTTGGTCTTGATAATTTACAACAAAAATATTAAACACTGTTTATCAGATTGTTTATTTACAAGAATAATTATTTTATATTTAAAACATTCTAAAAAGATGAACTAATAAAATGCAATGTTTATCACAAATTTATAAAGAAAGAAATATGAAGAATATTTTTTATTCATAAATTTATAAAAATTGACTAAATTCTAAAAATATGTGAACTTATAGGATACGAGGGATAAATTGCCGTCTAAATGACACAAAAATGAAAATAACACTGACGTCTCATTTTGAGATTTATCAAAATTACACAAAAATATCTTAAAATACTAAAAAAATAAATTTATTCAGTAAATCAGTATTGGCTTCAACCATGACCTCTAGACAATTTCAGAATCTCCTGCAACTCTTCTGGAAAGTCTACTTGTTAAGTTGGGGAATGCTGCCATAATCCTTGCATTCAGTTCATCTTTGGTGTTACAAAATGGTTTTTTGGTCTCTCACTCAACTGCACACATAATAATCAAGGGGGTTGTAGTCTGGGGAGTTTGGTGGTCAGGTGTAAAGGGTGATGTCTAACAGCCATGACTGGGTTCTCCTGCTTGTGTGGCATGGTGCAGAGTTCTGTTGCCAGACATAAGGTCTTCCAGCAGCTACCCAGGGCAGCACTACCTCCTCAAGGCACTTGACATAGGCCCTCCATGTTGAGTCTGAGGCCCCCGCTCTTCCCACGGGGAGCCATAACATAACATACTTGTGATTACTCGAAATACCATGAGGCTGAGTGGATATATCATCCAATTCTTTCTGAATCCTCCGCAACCAAACACTCTGTAATGTTCATATTGGAGCTTCCAGCATGAATGCCAAGCAATGCAACATGCCATTTCCTAATTTCTGGTAGAGCGAATTGCGTCATGGCGTTCTTTTTCTCACAGACGGTGTCCAACTGATCTTACTATATCGTGCATGTTAAAAAAAAAAAAAGTCAAGAACACAAATACAAAAAATTAAAAATGATGACAATTTACCCATTGCACTATACATATACATACACACATATATATATATATATATATATATATATATATATATATATATTATGAAATGGACATGGTCCGACAATTATAAAAAAGAATGTTAAACATAAAATAAATATATATATATATATATATATATATATATATATATGAATTCCCAAGAGGATAGAATCCAGGTAGAACTCTATGTTCAGGACAGAGTAAGAATATAATATAAAAGGTTCAAACACTAATATTCTATGGTTATAATTTATCACATTGGAATCATAATCACGATCCAAATCATCAGATCTAGAAATTCAAAAAGAAATATTTGTAGGTCTGATAATTTGGATTGTGATTATGATTCCAATGTAATAAATCATAACCATGGAATATTAGTGTTTGAGCCTTTTATATTATATATGTGTGTGTGTGTGTGTGTGTGTGTGTGTGTAGGTGGGAAAGGGAAGATATTAAAATTATAAAAATATTTGAAACAACTATCATGAAATCTTTGTTATTTATCATTTTATAAAGTTTGAATTGATTGATAATTTGCTGAGTTTTTGCCAAGCATTCCAAAGAACATTATTTGCCAGCTTCACCAATTTTTGTTGTAGTCAAGGGACCCAGTGTCCATTCTTCATTTAGGATTTTTTCATCAGTCAGCATGTAGCTGACAATAAACAATCTCTTGGATAGCAATGATTTTTTTTTTTTTAAATTTCAAAAAAGAGAAGGAAGTTTTGGTTCTTGGATTTCTATTTGATGAGGCCATCTTTGATTGTAGATCACAATTATGAAATAAAAGTTAAAAACAATCAGAAATATTACATAATTTGAGAAAAAAAATTTATAATATCCAGAAAAATCATGTTTATTTAAATTTTCTTGTTCTATAATATTTATAGAACAAGAAAATTTAAATAAACATGATTTTTTTCAAATATTTTTATAAAATTATGAATAAAAAATTTGTTTTCATATTTATTTATAAAATGGCAAATAATAAATATTGCATTACAGTTGGTTCACATTTTGAAGGTTTTTATAAATTTTTGAATAAAAAATTTGTTTTCATATTTATTTATAAAATGGCAAATAATAAATATTGCATTACAGTTGGTTCACATTTTGAAGGTTTTTATAAATTTTTGAATAAAAAGATTTCTATTCCAATTTATTTCTTTATAAAATGATAAGTAATACATATCACATTGTTCACATATTTTTATAATTCTCATAAATAAACATTGCCAAGGGGGTCTTGGTAATACACAGTAATAACGGTGTCAACAGGAAAACAAAAAACAAAAAAAACACCCTTTCAAAACACCATTTTTGTTGCAGACTTAAGGGTTAAACGTTGCCTAAATTTTTACTGCAATAATTACCATAAAAAAGAAAACACTTACATATGACTTTTATAATTAGAATCAAGTTCTTGTAAAAGACAATAGAGCAAATAGTCAGGCCATGAACTTTTCAGCCGACCCTCATAGAGCAAATGTCCTGTGGACCATGCAGTGATTTTCATTTCTTAAATAGAAAAAGGTGACTACTGAAGATGAGACATACACCATCTGCTTCAATTCGAATTGATACTGATATTTTCTTTCATTTTACCTAATTAGAAGTTAATAAACAGAAATATTTCATACATAGTGTCTGAATTTCTGGGATGAGATATCATTACTTACATTCAGTTTATTGCCTACAGCTTTGTTTTTATTATCACAACATTTCAGCTGTTGTGCTCGCTGGCCTTCTTCAGGAAATTTTGAACTAAATCCCTTTCTCTACAAGAGTAGATTGTTCTCATTCCACTGTCCATGTCTAGGAAGGTCTCATCTTGTTTTATTTTAATAATATTTAGTTATTGTTCACCCTTTTTCCACCAAGTCATTGAACTCACAACAACTGTCACCAAATTCAGGAATCAATGCTTTAATCTACTATTCTATTGTCCTGTGGTACAATCCTGAGTCTAGAACTTGGAGTCTTTAACCTAATCTGACTGATGCTGACATTGCTGCTGCTGCTGTCATGGCATAGACAATAGAATAAAAACACTTTACCCCTGTGGATTAAATTAAAAATTTCAGTTTGAAATGACCCAAAGTTTACCCAGATCAACAAGCCCCTGATGAAGGCTGCAAGGTACAAGAGTCGAAACATTATGATGATAACAACAAAGATAACAGTTCAAATGCAAATAATGTAAATAATTGTAGACAGACTTTATAAATTTGACCCCCCCCCCATTTGTTTTGGTCCCCTTAGGTGCCAAATTAAAAGGAGGGGGTTATAATATATGAGGACAGAAAATAATTTGAAAATGTAATAAACAGAGGGGAGTTGGCAAAAATGACAATCTAATAAACAGGTAGGGGGTAATAAATAGGGTGGTTAGAAAATGATTAAAAACAAATCTCTCTGATTATAACAAAACTTTGAAGAAATAAAAATAAATATCCTCTGATATCTTCAAGTCAAAAATTAATAAGCAGGGGGGAGCCTAATAAACTCCATGAAGAATTTTAAAAAAATAAATAAATATTTAACAAGGAAGGGTACATTTATTTGGCATCTGAGAGTAATTTATCATTACTAGTCGGACCTTTGGAAATTACACTTGGGAAATTAAATACTATAATTCACAGTTTCATAATAAAAAAAAGAAATACAATTTTAAATACTGCCTTATCTATTTGTAAATTTACATTCAATTTATTTGAAAACTATTCCTTTATATTCAACACTTGTTTTAAGTTCAAGTTTATATTTTGCATTGAACCAAGAAAAAGCAACAAAATTATGAAGCAGATGTTTATAAAATGAAACCAAAACAAGACTCAATTTTATAGATGAGCTAAAATCAAACCATTGTTTTGTAAGGTTAACTTGTTCTGATTGAGTCAAGTATATTTGAGCCTTGAACCTTATTGCCATTGTCACTAATTGTTAAATTCGCAAACAATGGCTTACCTTCTATAAAATAGAATCTTTTCTTGGCTTCAAAACATTTTTAAAGAATTTAAGAAAAATTATCTTCATTTTAAGTAATTAGTTTAGCTTATATCATGTAAAATATTTATATCATATACAAATCAGTTTTTTGAAAATTTTTTCCACTTTTGTAATATGCAATTAAACCCACTACATGTCCACTAAACACCACCAAAATTATATTGCTTTTATAATAAACAATTATGTGCACATTATGAATTCTTCATTGAAATAATTACTTTATCACAAACAAGTCAACTAATGACTTCTAAGTAAACTGTAAAAACAAAATTACTTACGTCTTAGGAAGCAAATGTTGAGCAGCACCCAAAACACTAAGAGCCGTGAACTCTAGTTTAGGATTAGAATGTACGATGTTCTTTACTTGAAAGAGAGAAAGACGGAAAAGAGAAGAAAGTGCCATCTTGGGAAATGGTTGAAAAATATCACACTGAATCTGTAATAGAAAAAAGAATTCAAGAGTTTAGCTGATGGTTAATAGAAAATAAAACAAATGATGGATAAAGTATTTTCCCCATTTGGGTTCTCCATAGGAATTACCAGCATATTTTATGATATTGATTTCTTTAGTCCTGTATTGCTAAATAAATTTTTGAAAGATTTGCAATCTTTAAACCCCATTTGAATTTGAGCTTTTATACTCTTAAAGCTTAAAACTCCTTAGTTTTCAAGAATTTCTTATGAAAAAAATTCCCCTTCTTCTGCTTTGCTATTCTATTTTCTTTATTTAACTCCATTATTTTAACCTTTATTTTCTGCTATGCTTTAGTAATAGACATAACAAATCGTTAATGGCTAAATACTGGTTGCAACTGTTGTGAATTACCACTACATACATAACAGAACAGACGGCGTGGCTGAGGTAGCACTGGAATAGGAAAACCTCAAATACATAAAATTTGGTTTCTTGCATAAGAATAGATTCTCATCTTCTGACAAGAAGAAATAAGAATTTCTAATAAATACAATCTCAATTTTTAACCAATCAGAAGCTATCCTGCTTCCTTTGGGTAACCGAGACAATCAACCTACATGATCCATCTTGGACATATTTCAATGAGAAATCTTCATTCCTGCAGCTGGATAAACCAACACTAACTTCAATCTCTTACATAATTTCACATAATTTTCCCAAATAAGATATATTTATTACAAAAATACTGATATTGCAGCGTTTTGTTGAATTCCTCATCCCAAAATTACTACAGTTTCAAATTCTCCAAGGACTAGTGCTTATAACTAATATAAGCACTACAAAAATGTATTTCTCAAAATTTCATAAAATTAAATAAGTGGGAGTAACAGAAGTAAAGAAAATATTTTTACCAAAATTCTAAAATCATTTCATTATTAAAAACCTAACAATTACCTAATTTTCGCAAGGAAATTTCCCATCTTAATTTATAGTTAACTTCTGACGGGTGGAAAACAAAATTTTTAACCTAACCAAAATTTTGAAAGTTCTAAAAAAGTGTACTGTAAAAAATATAATAAGCAAAAAATCCTTTAGTCTTTCTTTTTAATAACAAAGATTTTGACAATAAAACTTAGTTTTTATTTGGCATTTTTTTTTTTTTTTTTTTTTAGGGTGTATGCTAACTTTTTGGTGTATCTTTGTCAATTTCAACAATTAAAAACAATAATAGATCAAGATTTGGTTAAAGTAACATATTTTTGTAGGAAAATTGAATAATGGACACAAAGTCAGGATCCAATTTGGTATTTACTTCCCTTGTATTGTAAACTGAATATACTTCAGTGGCAATTTCGCTCAGTCTCATTGCAAACTTAAATTTTCTCTAAAATTTAAAAAAAAAAAAAAGGTATCTCAAAGAAATAAGTCATTTTCAGGAAGAACAGAAGAAACTACTTAAAATTATACACGTTTTTAAGATCATAACCGAAATTTAAAAGAATAAAAATGATTTACTTCAGAATTTTTATAGCCATGTTGAAATGTATTAAACTATAATTAATTATTGTATTAAAAAAATTGCCTTAAAATGATCTTCAATTTTACACAGTTTAAAATGAAAAAAAAAGACATTTTTTTTTGTTTTAAAATCATTTTTACTACTGTTAGTGTTACACAGAAATAAAAAGTTAAAATAAAAAATGTACTAATGATTTATGGCTTTGAAATGCGATTTTATTACTTTCTTATTTTTAATAATACTCATGATTGTGAAAGAAAGCGTTATTTAAGAATCTCAGAAAGCTGTCTTGGAACTAACTAGCCAATTACTACCGGCATTCCATAAATCAAATATCATTTTCTTCTACAAACAGAAACTGTAATTAGTTTCTTTCTAGTTATGCTGCTTCTTACTTATCAATGCGATTCAAATTTACAACCAAGTAAAAACGTCGACCTCCCACCAAAAGGTCAACTATTAAAGAAAAAAATTGAGACTTTTAAACAAATCCGGACAATCAAAATATAAAGTTGTAATATATCCTTACACAGTGAATAATTAATTGGTTTTATAGATTAGAAAAAGTATCAATAAAATACGATATTACCTTTCTTATTTAGAGAAAAGTTTCCACATTAGCCATCTTGCGCAAAGTCAAGAGGACAAACGGTGTTAGATGTAATTTTATCTTACTATTAAAAGTTCCGGTAATTGTGTTATTGTTTTACTTTTTTATGTAATTTTCCGCTCATTTTTTGTAATACCTTATCCACTGAGGGAGTATTCGATCATGTCTCTCTACAAATTCCTTTTCTTTATTATCTGTGCGTTACTATGTTTTCTTGGGAAATATAGGAAAGTAGTTTCTCATTGTTTTTCCACGGTTTGGAATTCAGAAATTTTCTTTCCTTATCGGATCCTTACTGTTTTTTTTTTTTTCACCCGAGGTTAGAAAGTTTAGTTTACCTTGTGTTTTTTAATTGAACTTAACTGTGGGGTTTGTTTGCGCTATTGTTGTTTAATGTTAAGTTTCGGATTGTATTTTAAAGAAATCTAACAACAAGATAATGCATTAGCATTGCACTTAGTAACGGTTGAGAAACTTTCAGTAATTCTTCAGTCAAATTTAACAAAATAAGTTTTGAAAATGACTGAATAATTTACTAATCAAATTATAAAAAAATACTTTTTTAAACCCCTTTTAAAACCCCTTTTTAAACTGTAGTATTTTGAATAGTTGGCAAAAATTATTTTTAACTCTTTCTTACAATGTGCGACTAAGTTTATTAGTGAGTAATAAATAGCATCGACAATCTCGTTAAAATTGACGTGGAATACAAAAAAAGAAAGCTTCAGCTTTAGTAGTAACACTAACAGTGAATAAATGATGTTTTTTTAGTTGAAACTACGTTGACGTCATCAGGTTGAAGCTTGTCAATAAGATACTGGTGTAACTGCTGCTTGGTTCTGTGATGTGGAGGCGTTGCCCCTTATTTTGTGGTGTCAGGTTCTGCAGAGGAGCTGGTATGCAATGTTGGAAAGAAAGTCATGTTGCTTTTGCGTTGGGATATAACAACTAGTAACAATACTAACAGACTTTAGTTACTTACTTAATGATTAATGATCAAATGCAAATTTCTTTCATTTTCGATGATAGTGAAAGAAAGACTAAAAATTCAACATTTTCAAAAGAAATGAATTTCAACACGTGAACGAATTTTACATATATATTTTATTTTTAAAATACTACTGTTGCAAGAGCTTACTTTCTCAGGAGCAGGTTATGAGACTAGTTGATTTATGGGGCGTAGAAAGTGTTTGGTTGTTGGGGTTGTTAAAAACAGAACTCATAGTGGCAGCGATTAACTAATTATTCCGGGTGCTGTTCGGAATAAAGCAATCTTAACCCAACTTACAATACAATGATGAAGCAAGACAAGTAAATAAAATGAAAAAGAAGATATCAACAAATAATTTAGTTGGATATTTCATATATCGTGTGGTGAATAAGACCCTTGAAAAGAAAGGTAAGTTGACATATACGCATTTAAAAGGGAAAAGATATATAATATAACATATACACATTTAGGTGTGTTTAATAAAAACACTTTGAAACGGGTAAAGTTACATACAAACATTTAGGTGTGTTTAAACAAACCCCTGAAAATGGAAACGTAAAGACACACATTGATGTGTGTTTTTAGTTTAATAAAATCCCTGAAAATGAAAACGTACAAAGACAAAACACACATTGCGGTATCTTTAATAAAACCTATTGAATAGGGAAAAGTTCATAGACCAAACACACACTGAGGTGTGTTTAATAAAACCCCTTGAAAGGGGAAAAGCTCATACTCTGGTTTCATTGTAGAATCTACATTAGAGAAGGCTGAAATGTTTCGGTGGATTATTAAATCCGTTGAGTTGACAACGCGAAATCCATTCGCCAACTGTTCCTTGTCTGCTTTATGGTCTGCATTCATAGCTTCCTTTAAGCAGGTGCTGACTCACAAAAAAGGTCCCTCGAAAATGCGAGGGAAACGCTCTCAGTGGTTGATTTATAGTTTATATTATATTTTGAATGTTTTCAACGTTACCGGAAGTGCTACTTGGAGCCTCATGCATAAATAACTGATTTTGGTCATTTGACTTCTGACTCTTGATGGAAATTTCCGGTCAACCCAACACTACTACTCATAATAATAATAAACAATTCAAGAAAAGAAAAAATTGTGGTAATAGAGAGATGAATACATAAATAACAACAATAACAAAAATTCATCAGCTCTACAAATAGACGGATAATAAAAATCGCCAGCTAAAGCCATAATTCGACCAACTAATCAGAAAGTATTCACAATCAGCATGTAAGAAAAGAAATAAAAAAAATAATAACAAGGTGATCAAAATTTCTCGATTTCTAAAAATAGATCGACTAACCAATCAGAAAGTTTTCATAAACAGGATATAATGGAAAAAAAAGCAGACATTTCAATGCCGATTTATAGATGTGTATATAAATAGATGGGAAATCAACCAAGTCGATCAATTAATTTTGTCCATTCTCGATGCTGTGGTTGTTGCAACATACCCAGAGACGAAATACATTTGCACGACTAGCTGGTGAATCTTACACAGCTAACCAGCCCTTGCTACATTGAAAACAACATACCTTCCTTCACCATGTGGTTAAGCGGTAGTTATTACATTTGGATACATATACATATATATTTACTTCCTACAGGACTTTTTCTCTCTCTCTATCACTCTTATGCGCCGGGACTTTTACACTTGAACTCTTGAAACTTCAACTTTCACCATTTTCTTTAATCTGTAGTCGACCGTGGCAGTGGTGAGTATGTAAAACACAAAGTGAGTTGGACTTTTCTTAAGTCCAAAGAAGACAAAAAAGAACAAACAAGACCGATAAATATATGTAAACAAATATATGTATTAACAACAAGTACATGGACAGTTACATTGAGTGCGTGTGGTGAATATTATGTGTGTGTGTGTGTGTTGTGTTGTGGTGAGTGTTCGTACGTACGTGTATTGTTCTTAGCGTCTTCCCAGAATTTGGGAAACGTTGTATCTGTGAGAGCTCACATATTGTTGTTAGCTGAAAAGAGATTTACCTGAAGGTGGCGGCCCAAAGGCCTCAGGGAAAAAGAGGTCGAGGCGAAGGGTCAGATAGTATTTATAGACAAGGGGGAGAGACCCCTGGTGAAGGGTTAAGGAGCTGAGGAGGAGCTAACTCCGGCAAATCATTATACAAAGCCAATATATACCTAAAACAAATGCACCTTATATATGGAGATAAATTGCTGTTAGAAAATGGGGAGGATGGAGTGATGGGCTACATGGCTGGCTGAAATTAAGAAGACGACCTACTGGAGGGAGAAATCTCTTCTGGCAGCAAAGACGTTTCTAGTGATAGCAAATAAAAGTAAACACATAACAACGTGACCAAAATTTAACCATCTCTAAAAATAGATGTATATTCAATATCGCTAGGCCATGAAATCATATTTCGATATGCTCATCAGAAACCGTCCCGACTAAAATACGAACATCATAATTTAACAAACGAATCAGAAACAAGATCTATTCCCAAATCTATTCAGCCGTCATCGATCGTGGACCGGCCAGAAGCGAAGCGGTTCTCTAGATATATAATATATATAACGAGATGGAAATCAACCTAAAACACGATAATTGTAACGCAACCAGAGCCGAAATACGATATTTGTACGTGACTCACACAGTATTGCATAAAACACATAGAATACTTAACTCCTTTTACCACTTACACCAGCGACTAAGACGACCACACAATCGTGCGTTGTCACGAAAACATACATACATCCTTCACCTTATTTTTAAACAAGGCGACCGCTAGATTTGTAAAGTGGCCATGGTTAAATGTAAATGACAGAACTGCCGAACAAAAGGAACTGACAAATTTTGTAATAAACAATAAGAAGCAAAGAAAAGAACAGGCAAAACATAATGTTGAGCAAAAAAATTATATATGGAAGACAAAGCTACAATAATGAAGCAAAAAGTTCACAAATTAAGAATTGGTGTTGACACACAAGAGCAAATTCGAATGAACGTAGCATTCTGGCTTTGTGCCACATCTAAGCTACGCTTGAAAAATCACTATATATATATATATATATATATATATATATATATATCTTTAGATAACCTCCATCGCTTGCTATAAAATCTTATTGTTTTCGCTACTACATTCTGGAGAGAAAGAAAGGTTTATCTCTGTAGCTATCTGTAGCGATGCAAAAGCGATTATCTCCTTTTGGTTGAAATGAATTCAAGTGATGGCCGCTTAGTGACGTTAGTTCAGAGATTGATGAAAGCGGCCAGTTGTTTAGTTAGCCTCCGGAATCAAACCGAGCGTTTGCTTTTTTTAGCACAGGCAAAGGCTAAATCTGCTCGTCCGGGCGAGCTGCCGTTTTACAGCATGCAAATTCACCATTATCCCGTTGGGAAATATGTCCTCGCCAGAGACAGAAGATAAATCCAGCCCGCTCAAATTATAGAAACTATCCCCAACTCGCAGTATTCTCGTTGGGAAATGCCCATGACACCGTCGTTTTCTCGTTGTCAAATATGTCCTCCCCAGAGATATATGTACAAGATAAATACGGCCCACTCGGATTCCCTTTGGGAAATAATAATGTGTCTTCTCCGGAAACATAAAAGAATGTTCCGTCAGCTTGAATTTCCATCGAGAGTTATTACAAGTAAGACCCTTTCTCTCTTTGTATTTACACACTGCTTGCTGTTGTATATATGCGTTATAGATTCTCTGTGTTGGACATGTGCGAATATTTCTATATAATTCTATGTATGGCTTAGCAGTATGAAGATTTATTTGTGAACAAAGCATTTTTGTCATTCTTTTAGCTATTAAGCAGTACATGTATTTTTTTAAAGCGTTTCACCCCAAGCCACTAGCACGCAAGGGGTTACATAGAGTTGGAGCGAGAACAAAGAGGAGTGATAGAGGAAAGGATGAACAGAAGGATAGGGGATAGATCAAGGCATCTGGAGACGTCGATTGACATTACATTTGAATAGTTCGAGATTATAGCTATCGGGGAAAGAAGAAAAGGGGAGTGAGTTCCACAGGCGAGAAGTGCGAGACATGAATTTATTGGAGTAGAAGAGGCGGCTACATTTAACAATTTCGACAGTGAAAAGGTGTGAGCGAGATGCCAGCCTATTAGAACGCTTAATTTCATGAAGTCTTGGAACCAGCGAAAGCAGCTCATCGGAAAGTATTTGTAAAAAAGACAGAGGGAGGCGACAGCACGTCTGTGAGAGAGCGACTGCAGACGAGATGCCAGATCAGGGCCAATTACATTGCATATCCGTCTCTGGATTTTATTAAGGATCTTGAGACAAACAGAAGGGTCTCCAGACCATATATGACAGCAATACTCCATGCAAGGGCAAATGGTTGATTTGTAGATTTTGAAGGATCGACTCCGGCGAGAAAAATTTCCGGGCGCGGTTCAGGGAGCCAACTTTCCTTTCGATGGACGAAGCTATTAATTCAATGTATTTGTTCCATCTCAGGTCAGCAGACAATGTGAGACCGAGCAACCGTACAGAGGTGTTCTCGTGGAGTATTATTATATCATGGATATAATAATATCCATAATGAGGGAAATGAAAACTGGGAATATTCATTCCTTGCTTAGCACACACACATTATCTCCTTCGTTTTATAGTCCCGAAACGGCCCCACCTAGCCTATTGGCATCCAAGGTGGGATTGAGCAGCCAGTTTTTTCATGATATACTCCCATCAAGCAGACAAGGACTTAATATTCTGGACATCAAATTTATTGGATTTTGAAGCAAAAAATAACTTTATGTCTTTTTATCCCTTGATAATTAACCTGCCATTTTCCATCCATGAAATGCTGTATATATTGGAAAAGGGTGATAATCCAACGAAGCGAAACCATGCGTGAGAGTAAATTGAACCAAGTAAAACTTTCATATTTAGAGTGAAAATATTTTCCTGATGTGCTGTCATACCTGAGTAACATCTGGGCAGCAGATGAACTGATACAACTTAAATTATCGTACAAAACATCTACGATAGGCAAGTACATTGAAAAATTTAACACTATTCTGGGAAGAGACATTTACAAAATATATCCATTAATTTGATTATCTGTTACACCTAACACAAACTATTAGGTTGGTGCAAAAATAATGTCGTTTTCTCACATAGTAACATATGTGAGAAAACGACATTATTTTTGCACCAACCTAATATTATTCATCATGAAACTATCTATAAACAATTTTTATATAAACATATGTGTGTGTGTGTGTGTGCATAAATTGGGTGACAAAATATTTTTTGTATATTTTTTTATTTAGTTGACATGTGAAAGCACAAATATTTTGAAAATAAAAAAAAATTCCATTGCTACTACAACTTTCACCAGTGATTAATATTAAATAGTAGTTCAACCGAGTTCGAATTCCAATCGAATCCATTACATTCACTTACGTGTTAATACCCTTGGGAAAGGTATGAATCCTCTTCTTCTACACCCAGCTATGGGTAAATAGTAGGATAGACTGGGTTCTGTTGTCTTGGATGGCAACTGGTGTACCTCAGAAAGAAATGGCAACCTACTGCGGGAAAAAATCTGCCTCGTCAGTCATGTATCGAAAGATGCGTGATTGCTTAAGCGTGTATCACGTATGGCACATAACTGAAGATAGTCAAATACATTGAAAATGGATGGCCGGTCATGAAAAAAAAAGTGGGTATACTCAATAATCAAAGAAAGCAAGAAATACGCAAATGAATTAAATGTGCAAATGAGAAAAAATGAGAACAGAAATGAGCCAACCACAACAGCTGCAAGGAAGATCAAGAACATATTAAAATCCGAAGGGCAAAAGAATCGAGGTGAAATGGCAACAAAAACATCTGCACAATCAGTATGTTCTCCGTAACAAGCAAGATAATGTAACTCAAAATCTCACCTAACATTAGCCACAGAGTTCAGGACTCAAAGCAAAAAGCGAATGATTTATTATAGCGTCACTAGACCAGAGCTTATTTTCCTGCAATTACCAAGCTAATGTCATTAAAAACGGAATTGATCCAAACTCAGGTTTTTCGATCAGTTTGAAATGAGAGATCAATTAGTGGTAAGGGTACTGGCCCCGGAATAATACAGAATAGGTTAGTACTTACATTAGATAATCTGCGGGCAATACAAAATTAAAACTGAAAATAAGTGGTAAGAACATAATCCAAAACCTGTAACTGAGGGAGAAAAAGTAACTATTTTATAGAACTTTCCTGTGAACACTGATC
Organism: Acanthosepion lycidas; assembly: GCA_963932145.1. NCBI lineage: Eukaryota > Metazoa > Mollusca > Cephalopoda > Sepiida > Sepiidae > Acanthosepion > Acanthosepion lycidas. The sequence goes on from OZ010600.1 coordinate 2,997,710, forward strand.
AAACAATCAAAGCAAAAAGACCAGATATAATTATTAAAGATCATCAATTGTCTTCTGATCGAAATGAGTATACGATGCGGATCACAATATTTCTTTTAACGGGAAAGTTGACTAAATACAAAGTGCGTAGAAATCTGTCCCGGCTTTCCCGCATCCAAGGGTTGAAGTTAAAAAGATGGGTTGCGGTTAAAAAATTGCGACAAAACGCAAGTAAGAAACAGCAAGATTAGAGCGGACAAACTCTCTCTTTTAGCCGCGTACGAATAAAGAAAAAACTCCTGCTTGGTGTTTAATAATAAAAGAAGAAAGTGTTTATTTACATATACAGAAAAAAAAGGGTAAAGGGATAAAGACAATTAGGAGAGAAAGAAAGGGAAAAGAGAAAATGTCCTTTAAGGGAAGAGAAAATGTTCATAACAGAAAAAAAGACTTGCTCAAGATATTTTTCTGAGTGCCTAAAAAGTTCTTTAAGAGAGTAGAATTTTGTTAAGGTTTAGAAACACTCACACTTTTTGTAGAGTAGGAAAATTGTTGGTAAATATAAGAATCTTGCAGTTAAGTGAGTTCGTAGGTCGACGACAGAAGTCCAGTGGGCACGTCATAAGGAGTGGTGAAGGGATGCAGCTTTGAATTAGTCTTGAATTGTGGACCGACGTTCGTTCTTGACAGCCCTTTAGTAGGTAGTTCTTCTTTGGTTGAAAAAGTGATTCTGAAGTTGACTGGAACTCCCTATCGTCGACCTCAAAGACGGCTGGCTGAATTCTCACTGCCAAATAGGCAAAGATTCTCCAAATTTATGGAGATTTGGTAGGCTCCGAAGAATCGAGGACTTTTCCCTCCAAAATTGTTGAACAAATCTCCTGGCCCCTTCATTGGTCAGAAAATATATTCTTATCTCTGATAAGAATCAGGGCCCTGGGAGTTGGTTTTGACTTTTGAAAGTAATGAAAACAGGTTGGAGTGAACAAGCTGTGAGGTTTCCCCCAGACTTTGTGGCACCATGGAAAGAATAATGGTGGTAGAATTCCTTTTTATATTTTCCAGCTCTCTCGTTAATCAGAAAATATATTCTTATCTCTGATAAGAATCAAGGCTTTGGGAGCCGGTTTTGAAATTAAAAAGAGGTTGGAGTGAAGATGTCGCAGTGTGCCCGATCACCACTCCTACCTTTCGTAAACAACCCCCGATATGCCTGCCGGTAGAGAAAGGTCACGACCCTTGTGTGCTAAAAATAGAAACGACCTCCTTTCAAACTGACAAAAAAAACACAAAACTCAATTTTCGCCACTAAACAAAAATAAAAGACCTCGAACCGAAATTAATTTAAATACAGTCAACAAACACCGAATACACTTTTGATTGTAATACGGTCTGAAATTACTTGTTTAGCGTCACCGCTTCTCTTGTATGAACAGTCTTCTATAGATACCAGAGACTTCACAGGGGTTTTTTTCGGGCTGGTTTGCGACCATGGCAGTAGTCTAGTTTGGACCATATCAGGACCTGCTAAGACAAGCCAAGACCAGCTTGGACTAAAACTTGACTAAGCTTTGACCAGCTTGGACATGTTATGACCAATCTTTGACCAGTGACCCTATGCGGAAACGCTCGGGTTTCCCACGAAAAACGACCTTGTGTCACATCTTGACCTCGTGGGAGTCAAGTAAATATCGCCGGCCAGGGAGCCTTACTGAATCGCGACTTTGACATGCCCAGTCAAGTCGACCGAGCCCAGCAGCAGTTGTTTAAACAGTCCTTTTCAGGGCTAACTTCCGAAAGTCATTCGATCACCACTCTTCGAGGCTCCACTCATTTCACTCTCTGCTACTACTACTCTGAGACGCCAGCTCACTCCTGCGGCCTCCGGCTCACTCCTGCGGCCTCCGACTCACTCCTGCGGCGCTTTACCGACGTCCCGCTACCTATTCCAGCACCCGCTGATGCCAGTTCCAGCGCCCGTTAACGTCCGGACACCGTTCCCGAACAAACGACCTCTGTCGCCTTACCATCCACCGTTCGCAAAATAAAGACACGGTTTCCATCGTCTACAACTGAACATCTGCGATTGTCATCCTTCTTTGCTATTGCCGCCTCCTTGCCTTTGTGTCCACCTTTTTAGTTGTACGGTCGATTGGCACTCACACCTCTCGGCGCACTGCAACAAGGATAGAAAAAATAGCGAGAATGTGAACTTGTAAAATATTCTTCTCAAATTAAATTCCAACAAAAAAAAATAATACTCAAATTGAAATTAAAAACCCGTGGTATCTTAGATCAACTGTTATCCTAGTAATCGCAGAGATATTTGGAATGATTAAAAAAAAAGGTACTGACAGATTTCTGGACATGATACCTGGAAACCCTGAAGTCCCAAAATAGTATTTATTTGTACTGCTCGTGTATTAGAGAGAGGAGGGGCTCTGTTGTGATAGATACTGGTAAGATGTGGCCAATGATTTGTTCAATTTTTTGTCTTTCTTTGTTGAATGTCTGACGAAGAAAATCATTACCCATTGCTTATGCCTGGTTGGTACATGGCAATTAATGTACCAAATAAGAAATGTTAAAGGAACTTATTTTTCAATAATATTAATAAAAACTTACTGGATATAAGTCAGAGGCCAACAGTAAATAATGAAACATGTTATAATACAATCGACTAATGGTGGTTTTACAAACTGAACTGAATGTCTATAAAAATAGGTTATTTAATAATGCGTAACACACCTAAGCGATATGTCTAACATGATAGGGGGCACTTCAGTTGATGACAATATTTCTCAGAATTTGCCTGTTTTATTAGAACTCAGCAGTTCGCAATAGACGACACACTTCACATTGCACTAAATACAGAGCAGCATTATCTTCTATGAGCGTAATCAGGATTTTGGTACAGACATCGGCTTTTCATTAGGTTATAACCAGTGCCTTTTTCAATGAATATGTGTATGTTATAAATATGCGTATGGTAGCACTGAAGAACAAACGAAGCAACAGTGAGGCGAAAGGAAAAGAAGGCGGGAATTGTAAATATAAAATTCTTTTGCATCGCGGATGCGATCGGAATGTAGTCGATGGAGGTGACATTGAAGGAAGGGTAGAGTTGTTAAGTCCTGGAGTTGTGATTATCACGTCGGTTGAGCGGAGTCACGATGGTGACGTCGAGAGAGGATTGGAGTGGATTAGTGAAGCCGCGAATCTGACTTTGCCAAGATAGAGGATGCGAGCTTATTGTCTCTATGTGGGTGAGATTTGGCTATTGGGAGGAGGGTGGGTCACGAGTGCATATGAGTATCAGGTCAGTTGACCGAAGTCATTTTGTCTCCAGAGACTATCCGGCGTCAATAGCTTGCCCGTTTACTCGTTTATGAGCGGCTTTCTTAAAAGTAAATCTGGTGGCTCCTGAGCTCAACTGTTTTCTTTGGCGGCAACGTTCGTGATTGGCTTCTTTTTTGTTGTATTTTAAATGCTTCTTTTTTTTGGGGGGGGGGTTGAATGTGATGCACGGTGCCCCTGGAGATGCACCAAGGACCAAATCACATTACCAGAATTGTTCGGTAACATGTCTTGTTCTTCTGGACGAACAGATGGTGACTCTTTGAGAACCGGTCAGATTATGTTGAACCCATTAGACAGCGGTTACTCTAGGTCATCAATATTTGTCGGGCTCATTACAATCTTTAACAAAATATACTATTGGTATAACTTAGATGCTAAAATGATTACTTTACTCTAAGTAAAATATATATTTTTTTTTAAATCTGTGCATGAAATTAAAAACAAAAACATTTTGATAATTTAATTGTAATAATTCTATAATTTAAAAAGAAATTCCAGACATAAGAAAAAGAGTAAAGACAAAACCAGATATGTTTTTTTTTGTTGTTTTTTTAATAACGTGGGTATCTATCTCAAGTGTGTGTTTGTATATATTTCTATGCGTTAGTTTGCTTATGTAATTCTCTGTGAATTTTTAGTTTAATGTACGAGTTTATGACCAGTACTGCTGACTGATATAATATTTCCACAACACTATCCCGGTCACACTCCTCACCCTCCAGTCGACAAGTTAAGGCTGCCACTTTTTTTTGATTTTCGCCGAATTTAAGGTCGGGCTAAATTTAATTTGCCCTTTCTCAAAAGATACTTTCTGCTAAAAACTTTATACTATACGGAATAAATTATTTAAAAAAGAAATTTTAAAAGAATAAGTTGAAATAAAAATGTGTTCTTTGAAAAACAGGGCATGCAAGTTACTAGAGATTCTTAAAAGATTATTTACATTATTCGGACTATTGTCCTCATCTTTGTCGCCATATTTATTACAACGTTTCGGCCGTTGTACAATCCAGCCTTCTTCAAGTGGCTGGAATGTCACCCTTTATTTTATTCACTGGGGTAGACTGTTCTAGTTCCACGTGCCATGTATAATGGATGTCAGTTATCAGTTATCTCCTGTTGATTTCCCTCTGAAAGTTCTCCATTGCCTTAGCCGGGCCTTTATCCACTGTGCCATGTGTCCTTGAGGACACATGGCACAATGGATAAAGGCGTTAGTTAGATCCAGTGACAGGACCCAAAGAATGTGAGTTCAATACCCGGTTAAGGCAGTAGAGATCTTTCAAAAAGAAATTAACAGGAGATAACTGATAACTGACATCCATTAAATATGGCACGTGGAACTAGAACAGTCTACCCCAGTGAGCGAAATAAAGGGTTCAGTTCAGCATTCCAATCACCTGCAGAAGACCGGAGCGTACAACGGCCGAAACATTGTAATAAATATGGCGACAAAGATGAGGACAATAGTCCGAATAATGTAAATAATGTACATAATACCTGATCTCAGAAATATAGACAGTTATCTTAAAAGATCATTTATAAAATTAAAGCAAGAAATACATTACATATCACGTATGTCTTCAGCTTCAATCAGGCTCAGACTTACTCAGCCCGACTAGCCACATTAATTTTATTTCATTCTTTTTTTTACTTTCTTTCTTTTTTGTTTTCTTTATTTCTTTCTTGTTTATTATAAACAAAATCAACAAAATGTATTTCTGTCAATATTTTAAGGTACGGAGTTAAAATAATTAATTTTAGATCCAACTAAAGTCAAGAATGAAAACGACGCACCATGAAAATGTTTGTTGCCTATAAATAGATATAATTGAACGTTGACGCACTCGGGCTAAGCCCGACAAGCCCGACCCCTGGAGTCGCCACAGCTGAAGACGCTTATTTTCAATCCGCACTAATACCTTTGGGAAAGTCATGAGTTCACATTTTCCCGGGTTCTGCTCAATTTCTAGATACCCCAACAAAAATGTTTTGTCACTGGTATGCAACCAATGACTGACATGACAAGAGATTAGGTGAATGAGAATTTGAAAAAAAAAAATAAACAAACTTTCCTATAAATACCTGACTCACCTATGCAAAAAAAAAGCATGTAAACGACTTGGGGATCATGAATAAATATAACCTAATTACATTGGAAAGTGATCAGATACGTACATTTAAAGACAGACGTGTTTGTATGAGGATTTTGACTAAAAGTAAAGAATTTTAGCTGGGATATAGAAATCGACGCCATAGAATTGGGTTAAATTCTCTCTCCAGGTCAAGGTCAATATCTACTTCCTCGGAGAGAGGACGGGAGTGGCCAGCTTGAGTTTTCTTCCCTTTTATTTTTTTGTCGGATTTACTTTTTTATTTTGTAAAAAGATAATTTCCCACTCTTTATAACTGCGGTTTGCAAATCTCTTCAACTTTGAAAACTCGTCATTAGGTAAGCAGCGATAGAATCCAAGAAGTTTTCCTTTTTCTGTGCTTCTCTTTCCACAAGCCACTTGCTTTCAAATCAAAAAGTTCCAACTGTAGCTCGATAGGTGTGTCATCAGTGTTACAATCAAACGGATTCTGGAACAGAAGAATGTCACTCTCAATTCTCTCGAGACCTGAAAATCTCTCCAGAAATGCTTAAGTCATGAATAATCTTGGGAAACTCAAGACTGACATCTTCTACGATTCCAGTGCAAAACTCTTTGAAACACTGAAAATGAGAGAAATTTCTTCCTTCTGATTTTCCTAAAATTTATATTACTGTCAGATGCAAAAATCAGATTGGCCAAATTTTGGCATTTTTACTTACATTTATTTAAATTTTTCTACCTTATAATTTAGACTACAATCTATTTATAATTCCATGTAAATAATTATATTTTAGCTCATTTGTGGTACAGTACGGTGGCGGGCCGGATGAACCGACATCACGGGTAGTTTGGTGACACCATGTTTAAAGGATTGAATGCACAAATATACAAATATAATGAAATTAAGAGTTCTGAATAAAATAACTATTTTGTTGAACTTGTAGATATAGTGTTGGTAAGATTTTCTTTATTGGGAACTTTGGAAGAAAACGTAATGACTGAAGGTTTTAAAATAAATAATATATTTTTATTCATTTTCTTTTTCTATGAGTGGGTCCTTTGTATTAGGTGTAGCAAAAAGTTCGTTAATAAGGCGCATATTGATAGCAGTCTGAAGAAAGATCCGTTAGTTGTAATTTTTTAAGACAGGCCATGATAGAGGTAGTAATAATGTTAGAAATAGGTCAGTGTCAATCTACTGTTTTTCTTGGCAATAACCAGGGCAGAAATACAATTAGCAGATGACTTCTTAACTGCTTGTTCATGTGTCACGCATGGCTGACTTCTATGTGGTAGCGTCTCTGTTCGTCCTTTTGCTGTCACTTCTTCTAGCTAAGAGGTGTCAGTCTATATGTTTTGACCAGGCACCGAGGCTCTGTCGCCAACATTGGTTTCGGCTAACATCAAAAGACTCTTCGTATCAATTTTTTGATTGGCCAAAATTATTTTATTTTCCGGCGTTCCTTTCTTTTTCATGGGACTTCCTTGATTTTTGGTAGTTTTCAGTTAGAAATAAGTTTGTAAGTTGAGAGAGAAGTATAGAAAGAGATGTTAAGAGAGAGAGAAAGAAATAGTAGTTAAGAGAGGGAGAAAGAAAGAGAAGTTAAAAGAAAGAGAAGTTAAAAGAAAGAAAGAAAGAAAGAAAAGTTAAGAGTTAGAGAGAAAGAAAAAGAAGTTATGAGAAAGAAAGAAAGAAAGAAAGAAAGAGAAGTTAAGAGAAAGAGAGAAAGAAAGAGAAGTTGAAAGAGAAAAAGAGAAGTTACGAGAGAGAAAGAAAGAGGTTGAGAGAGAGAAAGAAAGAGAAGTTGAGAGAGAGAAAGAAAGAAAGAAATCGAAAGAGAGAGAGGGGGGGAGAAAGAAAGAGATAGGGTTTTAAAGGAAAGCGCAAAAAACGCCTTATTTTAATTTGAATTCTTTTTTATTTTCGTTTATATGCTTTAATTTTATATTTTATTTCTCTTATTTTTATCGGGACTCATTACAAATTCTAGCCTCCAAGTTAAAAACTACTAAAAATAATTTCTTTCTATAAAAGGTACAAGATATCTTCTCGCATAAAGAGCGGAATAAGAACAATCTACCCAAAGGTTTGAAAAAAGGATTTGGTTGTTAGCAATTCCTGGATGGTTACCAATTAAGGCAGGACGCCTGAAGCCGAAAAGTTGTGGCAATTAACAACCAAGATGTCCACACTAGTCCACATAAACCAGTAAATGGTTGCTCTTTGGAAAGAAATGCCAATACATAAAATAAATTTTCGGGTATTATGATACGTGTATTTCCTATTGATTTTAATATCTTTATAAGCTTTGTATTGCTTTCCCGGTAAATGTTTTATATACTGTTGTGGTTACTGAGTATCTATTGCGGGATATACTAGTATGTTTCAGTAGAAATAAGTCACCATTATGTTCCAGGTATCACCTCGTTGGTTGTGATGTGTATAGACATTTTATATTAAATATTTACGATGTGTATAGACATTTTATATACACGTGTGTGCGTATGTGTGTGTGCGTGTCAGTGAGTTCAAATGTCAACAGAGGACCAAGGAAGCGAAAGCAACCTGCTGGCAGCGTTTGTTTTCTACGTGCGACTACATCTGGAAGAAAGAGTTAAAATGAGCTAAAAAGAGAAAGAGAGAAAATATGATTGCCTTTTTTATAGGCTTAAAGAGCGCCTCCCACCAGGCGTTTTGGTAAAGCCAAGTGGGATAACCCATATATTCACACTACTTTATAAGTCTACTATTTGTCCATGCATTAAATATTGCTGTTACATCTGGTCTGGTGCTTCTGTTATGTATTTAGAAATTCAAAGAAAAATCTGCAATGTTATTGGTCCTGACCTGGCATCTCGGCTTCAGTCATTTTTTCCCCCCAATGTGATGTAATTTACCTGTGCCTTTTCTATAAATATTTTCATGGTAATTGTTCTGTTGGGACTTTTCTCTTTGGTACTTAGATTTTATGAAGTTAAGCGTACTCCTAGATTGTCGGAAATATCTCATCATTGTATCGTTGAAATGGCTAAATGTAACCGTAAGTTCTATGCTAACAGTTTCTTCTTTTGTACTTCTCGCTTGTGGAACTCCTCTCCGGCTTTTTGCTTTTCAGTCAAATTTGATCTTCACAAATTCAAGTTCAATGTCAATCGTTATTTTCTGCCCCACTAATTCCTGTTCTTTTATATTTCTCTTTCCTTAATAATGTTTTCTTTTTGTCATATTATTTCACAATCAGTAAACACTTGCGTCTTGGGGGGTTTATTGTCTTACTTGTGGGGAAAGGATAAAAAATACAACTTATTTTGCTTCAATAATTATAGATGAATTAATGTTAAAGAACTTAAACCCATGCCATATACCATTTCGGGTATAGCGTTGTTGTTGTAGCTTGTGACGTGTCCAATTAGGTCTTGTAATGTTTTTGTCTTTTAATTGAAAGCTCGGCATTTTGGTTGTCGTGAGGGAGAAGGCAGCTGTTGAATTTCTAACTTTATATCTCACTCATCAGCAATGATAACTGGTAAACAATGAAAGACATGTAAGATATAAAAACTGCTTGTTGGTAGTAAATATACAAACATCAAAAGACATACGTCGTATATTTTGTTAGAAAAGGTAAAGGACGAGTCCCTAAAGAGCGTAAAAGTAAGAATACCTGAGTGAGCCAACCGGCGCAGAATCTGTCAGAAGTTTTATTCGGTAGTTGGTAAAGTACTCTTTGTGTAACAAGAACTGCATTTTGTGTGTGGAATTTGGTGGAATTCCGGGTTTGGTTCTTGGTAAAATGAGAAAGGAACGAAAAAAAAAGCTATCTTCTATGATTCTTAGTATTTAGACCCTAAACATTTTGTCGGGAAAAAACTTTTCGACATTTTTTAAGGTTTATCCCAACTCTGAGTAAATTTTTGTTTCTTTGACATTTTCAAATTCTCTTAAAGTTTTGCTTATGTCTCGAAGACTAATTTAGAATGTTTTGGAATTTGGAATGCTTGTAGTTTTCATTAGCTTCTCTCTTGACAATTTCCTCCCTACTACTTTACTAAATAGTTCAAGTTTTTACTTTTACAATTGTTTCCGGTTTCAGATTTTTGTATATTTGGTTATATTTGCGCTTGATTTGAACATAACTGATGATATAGTCACTACAAGCTCTTCATTGGACACACATACTCACACATGCGCACACATACACACTCACTTTTCTGTCACAAATATCAAAGCACACTAGAGCTCGTCAGTATTAACAATCACCAATAGTGACTAGGAAAGTTTCGACACACTGATCCCTGAAGTTAATAGGCTTCCGTACATATGTGATTATTCTACCTTGTCTGTCAATGAACTTAATTCCGTTCAGTGGCGTTCTATTCAGAACTATAAAAGGAAGGGTAAAACCGAATACTTAATTTCAAACAAACTACGTTGCACCACACATACATTACCGATAAAGCACATAAATGTTTTCCTTTCCATTTTTAAGCTATCAGTATACACAGGTATATTTTCCTTTCTTGAATTTTGCTGTCCTACGTATCTAATTCCATCACGTGTTGAACTCATTTCTTTTGAAAGACAGAAACCACGTTCGTTACAAAGTGGCAGTACCTCTCGCTACACACAAGACATTGACATGCACACAATGTTACTATCATAGCAAAAACATTCAAATTTTCTTCTCAAATCGAGCTGTTTTAGTCAGTCAGTTATGTGTCATGCGTGATACAATCTTAGGCGATCATATATCGAAAGATACATGACTGACGAGGCAGATTTTTTTCCCCGCACTAGGTTGACATTTCTTTCTGCGGTAGACCAGTTGCCAATCCATGCTATAGAACCCGGTCTGTAGTTAGTTATGTGCCATGCGTGATACACGCTAAGGTGATCATGTCTCTTTCGTAAATGAATGTAATGGAATTCGAACTCGGCTCTCCGATTTCTCAATCCTGGCCGCTATCCATTACTCTACCGTGCCTCCTTAATAGTAACTTATAAAACAGTTCAATACAATCCATACAACAATTATAATGACCTCAATGAACTCGGTAACGCATCAAAACTTACCTAAATCTTCAGCTTCAATTCGTGCTCTTTTCTCTAAGTTTGTTTTTTGAGTTGGTAACCGCCACGCCAACTTGTGCCTTGAAAATGAACAGCCTTGTTTGAATTATCCTTTCATCTTTTTTTATTGTGTCTTCGGTAACATAAATGTAAATAACTTGGGGGTCATGAATAAATATAACCTGATGATATTTTGTTACGCATAAGCCGACATCATTGGGCGCTTTTTTATCATACTAATCAGTGTCTATGGTGAATCCATCATCAAATTGTATTTATATTATTTGGCTTTATTTACATCATTCGGACTGTTATCCTTATCTTCATTGTCACATTCACAACGTTTCGGCCGTTGTACGCTCCGGCCTTCTTCAGACGATTGGAATTTCGAGCCGAACCCTTTATTTCGTCCACCGGGGTAGATTGTTCTAGTTCCACGTGCCATGCCTCTTCCGGATATCTCAGTTATTTCCCTTTAACACAAATCTCCAAGTTTTGGTTCACCACTGCAGTCGCCTGGTATTGAGCTCAAAACTCTGTGGGTCTAGTCAATGGATCTAACCAACGTCATTATCCACTGGGCCATGTGAAAAAGTTACGTTAGTCACATGACGGCCGCTTAGTGGTATCACTCTATACAGTGACCAAAACGGCAGTTATTTTTCAGTTTGTGAACATCAACCAAATGAGAAGGTTGCTTTCTTTCAGCAAGAGAGCAGACTGAGGCTAAATCTCCCCCACCCAGCAGCTTACAAGCACATGATGCCGTTTATCTTTGGGACATAGATGAATCCGGCCCGTTTAAAACTGGAATCCTAAAAATGGCTTCTCCAGGTCAAGAGTATCTCCAAATTATATGCAAGACATTTCCTTTTTGTTCCTCCTTATACTTTGGTTTGCTGTGTAGATATATGTGACATATATGTATTGTTTTGTGTATGTCGTAGTATATAAAAGTCATTCTTTTTCCTTTCGTCCACTCCGTTCCATCCCTTTCGTGAACTACGGTGTTATTATATTATGGATATAATAATGCTTATGACGGGAGAAACGTAAAAGGGAGAATAAATCTTTCTTCCAATCGCTTTCGTTACAATATGTTGAATTTAATGTGTCGGAATATTTTTTGATGGATTTGTTTTTCACGGCTTATCAACCTTTTGAAGGTTATTTAAAGCCAGAAATATTTTTAGATTGTAAGAATTTTTTGAGATAATAATGATTTACTGATACAATTGTTAATAATTAACCCATAGCTAGAGGGGACCAGAGGCGGATTCATACTTTTCCCAAGGTTAATTGCGCGTAAATGACTATAACGAACCCATCTGGAATTGGAACTCGGTTCTCTGATCTCCAGACCGTTATCCATTATATAACTTGTACATACAAGTTTACATAACCAGCTATTCCTAAACGATCAACCACCAGGCCCGACGTTGCTTATCTTCCGTGATCATATTGGAATCACTGTTTCAACGTGATATGGCCGTAATATTTTTGTTAGGATTTAATTGATCTTTATTGCTTTTTATTGCAACGTTCAGGTCGTTTTTATGCTCTACGACCGCTAAAAAAGCAGTAAGGATCTGGAATCAATCACGACTCACACGATATTGTTACTTCCAGCAAAAGAACTCATGTGTTGTTCCCGTTCTTTCAGAGTCACCATAAAACTGAATTTACTTTACTGAAAGAACATTATATCTTCCTAGCATATACAGTCATAGTCTCCGAGTATATAGAGAGAGGCGCAACATTATCCGGACGCTGCAATCAATTTCATTTTAAAAATATATCTAAATCACTTTTCAAATATTGAAACAGATGATTTTGTGTGTGTGTATGTGTTAAAATATTATATATATATATATATATATATATATATATATATATATATATATATATGTGTGTGTGTGTGTGTGTTTTTAAACTACAATTCTTCATGATTTTCTCTCGTATAGTCATATCTGCTCGATTCGTTTCCAAATATAACAAATGACGTCACACATTGTGAAATGGACAAAGTCCGACAATTATTTTATATATATGTATGTGTGTGTGTGTGTGTGTGTGTGTGTGCGTGCGTGCGTGCGTGCGTTTAAGGGAGATATTAAAGTTGTTCCAACGAGACAAAAGTGTGTTTTTTAAAGAAAAAAGAAAAGCCGCAGACGTTTTTGGTTATAATGTGGATTTATATATATATATATATATATATATATATATATATATATATATATATTATACTTTAGTTTTCATATTTTTGCTACACGTGTTTCGAGTCTTGTGACCTTCATCAAGCGGAGAATGGTTATTTCAACATATTATTTAAAGGAATTAATTTGTTGCCTTCTTTTTTCTCTACACAGAAAAGTACCAAGTCGCAAAAGATGTTGCGTTAAGTGATTATCAAAACTTCTGAAAGTCCATACACTTCACTTTTATACATAGTATAGAAACTATTTCACTTGCTGTCTATTGTACCATGCAGGAGCTTCCTTATTTTGAACGGAAGTAATCAGCGGGGTACAACAGGAAGTCCCAGAAATTATAAAAACGCTGACCGAGCCCTTCTCGATGTCTTTTCAGCGGCTGCTACCTTCAAGTCCCAGCTCAAAGGGCTTCTCACAATCGTTACTGCAGAAGACACACGGCCTGGCAGCTTGACCCGAGATTTCTCGTTCCTCGTAGGGACAAGCGGAGGAATCTCTCTTCAAAATACCTACCCAAAGAAAAAAATAAACTACTCACAACCCTTGCTTCAGAAGACTAGCAGTTTGACACTCAGATTTCTCGTTCCTCGAGGGAACAAGCGGAGAAATCTCTCTCTACGAAACATCTACTCAAGCGAAGAACTTTATAACTGGGAAACCCAACTCTTACCCCGCAAAATACAACTATTTTGCACTCTTCTTTCAACCACAAATAAAAGCTATTAAACAGTTATTTCGAGCATTGTTTTTTTTTTTTTTTTTTTTTTTTTTTCTACGCTATGCACTACGGATTACGAACACACGCGCGCAAATCCGGGAAAATTCCTACACTAGTTTCTAAGCCGGACAACTTAGGGTTTCTCTCCACTAATCGATTTTAGGAAATTGAACATCTCAAAAATCCCCAATCGATATCCTGTAGACAACATTCATGATTTTGCCTTAAAATATTTTCCAAAATCGACCTCGTCAAAGACTACTTACAAGTCGCAGAGGAAATTATTCGAACGGTACGAGTTTATATTTGTGCTATTTGTTTTGAAAAACACATGACAAACGTTTCAACCGTCTAATAGGCGAATTTCGTCAAGGACTAGCATTTCTTTACGCTTGCATAGAGGACATACTAATAACCAGCAACTGTAGCGAGAAACACAAATAATACTTACGTCAGGTATTCAGCTTTTAAAAGGCTAATGCATACTATAGACAAGGGCATGCAACAAATGAACCCCGACCAGAAAAAAAAACCTTTTCCGAATGAATTTCTGGGATGAAGAATTATCATTATTTACACAATTTATATTCGGACTATAATCGTCATCTTTGTTGTTATATACGTTTCAGCTTTCATCAGGTGTATATAGATCCGAGTAGCCTACAGGAAATTCTGAACTGAATCCTTTATTTAATCTACGGGAGTAGACTGTTCCACTGCCTATAGCTAGGAATATATCGCCTTATTTATAGAACTGCTCATTTATTGTTCACCTTGATTCCACTGAGTCCACTACCGGGCCCAGGAATTGAACTCACAATTACTATGATACCAAAATCACGATCCATCGCTTTAATCCACTAGGCTATTGTTCCTTTATTTTTCAACCAACCGAACTGGCGTTGAGATCCTCTCAATTAAAATAAAAACAGGACCCCAACTCAAAACAATTATCGAGCACAAACGTTTACACAGGACAAAATATCTTCTGCAGTCACAGCTCTTACAGACAACCAACCAATCAGAACACAAGATGCAACTGAATTATATAAATATCTGCAGATATCATCATTTCATTCGCCAATTACTACTGGATATGTATTATGATTGTACATTTTAACCCTCTCACGAATTAGAACCTAATGTGCAAACTCGTACATATCAGTCTAGTTGATATATTAACAATATAGTCAGAGACACACTGCTATTACTGCTTATATTCAGAAATAGAATAGGTGATCTATTTGGCATCGTTATTGTTGTGGGCCTTGATTGACTCCTGTTTTTGGTTAGTGAAATACAGCATATATTCATCACAACAGCAAAGTGAGACATTTATAATATATATAATCAGAAGGATTTATTATCCGAAGGATTCCGTTGTACAAGTTTGGTGGAGTAATAAAGTTCATATAATGTGGTTGCAAGTTGAATATTTCTGGTTTGTGTTTATGTTAGTGAATGAATATATTTTTTGTGAAGTGATAAGTCTATAGGAATTAAATTTTATATATATTTTTTAACCAAATAAAATCCCATCAGAAGTTTTGTTTGATAAACCATCAATACAATAGCAAATACCACCAAAATACTTGCGAACCTAGTAGTAGACCTAACACGTATCATTTTCAAACCATTTAGAAAATAACAATTAATAACTCTCTTCACCACTCCTGCAAATTTAAGAAAATGATTTTCGTAAGCCAGTATAAAATTATTTTCTAACCAATGAAAACCTTGTATTCAAAAGGTTCACACCTCTATGTGAAATTAGATTTTGAATCCTCTTACGGATATAAAAATAGACGCTTACTGCTTCTCGGGGCTCAAAAGAATTTTGAGTGCCAGTTTGATCTACACGTACGTACACACACACGCACACACACATTTGGAATCCCGACACTGAGATAGCAACAAAAACCTGGACAGACGGATCCCAAGAAGTCTATCAGTAAAGTCGATATTTAAAAAGAGAAAGTGATATTTGGGCAAGTTGACTTATCTGTGGTCTTCATAGCGAGAGCTGCCCAATTCAACGTTCTCTCCTTGAAAGAGGCCGACTGAAAAGAGGAAATGCTCTAAATTTCCCACCAGTAGGATGTTTTTTTTTTGTTCTATGGAATCATGAGAATTAGATTATTTTTTTTTTTATTTCTCGTGATTTCGTGATGGCTACTTTATTAAAGTTTTGTCTCATTTTATCTACAGACTCCATTTATAAATCATTGCTAATTTTTAGGCTTAATTTATAAAGGCGAATATCTTTAAATAACCGAGGACTAATGATAACTCTCCCCTGGCGAATTAAAAAGACCAAGTCACCTTGGCACTGGGTATCTAATTATTCTGCTAATTATAAGTATGTTACAGAGATAATGATATGTCTCCGACTGTGTTATAAATCCTCGTACGTGTGAGGATTTATAGAGGTCGATTCAAATGTGTTTAAAGTTCATGGGTCAGTCCAAGAAAATATAAATATGTCATAATGAACTGTTGGGATTACAAGGTAACCTTGGATTATTTAGGAAGGATATTAGAATAATCCAGAATCTAAACTGGTAGTAAACAGCCTGCACACGGATAGAAAATGAATTCAGTAAATATACAAATATAGAAAGGCGTGTAAGACAAGGATGTGTTTCTCACCACACTTATTCAACCTATACAGTGAGGCGATTCTGAGAGAATTAGAAGTCCTATCGGGATTCATTATTTGCAGCCACAATGTTGATAACTTAAGATATGCAGATAACATAGTATTGACAGAAAAGATAGAAAGAAAACTACAAGAACACCTACAGAATGTAGTGATAAAAAATGAGAAGAAAGGACTAAAGATCAACTGCAAAAAACAGAATGCATGTTTGTTAGCAAAAGGGACAGACCAACATGCAAATTACAAATTGGGGACAAAAAATCCAGTAAATTCAAAAATTTAAATATCTAGGAAGTGTTTGAACAGAGGACAGAAAGTGCGACACTGGAATCTGAAGGCGTATTGAGATAGTGAAAGATGTTTTCCAAAACCTAAGCAGAGTATTTAGAAACAGAAAAATTTCGTAAAGAATTTCGTAAATTATAGCTCTGTTATTATACATCGAGCGCTATTTTATTAGCACAAGCACTCAATGTCCAATAATATATATATATATATATATATATATATATATATATATATATATATATATATATATATATATATATAATATTATAATTATTTTCTTTTTAAAAATATGATTCCATCGCGACACAAAAAATTTCTGTTTCAAAACTGAAATTAAATTTATAAATTTAATTTTAAAAATCAAACTTAAAATCCAGAGTTTCCTTTTATTATCAAGCGATGTTAGGAATAACTTGACAATGAAACGAAACTCTGGTTTTAAGTTTAATTTTTATAATTAAATTTATAAATTTATTTTCAGTTTTGAAACATAGAAATTTTCTGTCCTTATGGAATCATATTTTTAAAAGAAAATAATTATAATTTTATGCTCTACTCTTTGTATCGAGCACTGTTTTTTTTAATAAAAATAATTGCTAAGAACACTGGATTATAAATCTTACTGTTCTTTCTTATTATTTTAATATATATATATATATATAGACAGAGAGAGAGAGAGAGAGAGAGAGAGAGAGAGAGAGAGAGCGAGCATATGCATAACAAGACAGGAATATGTATAGTGAAAAGTAACTTCTTCAGCCAAAATAACGTTTTTATTGATTGAATTGAATCAATCTTAAAATTTATTCAATTTTAGTATAAGATTTGTCGTGGCTATTACAACAAACAATCAGGGATTTAATCCAGATAAAACAAAATAATATTAATCCTGAATAGGAAATTTACAAAATAGTTTGAAAAAAACGTCTGATGAAATGCATTAGTGAGGCAACTAGAAATTTAAATAAAAGATTATATAAACCTAAGACATCTTTTATTTGGGAAGGATATTACATAAAGCTAAGACATCTTTTATTTGGGAAGGATATTATATAAACCTTTAGACATCTTTTATTTGGGAAGGATATTAGAATAATCCAAAAGTTATACTGACATGCAAAGAGAATATGAATTCAGTAAATATAAAAAAATATAAAGGCAAGGATGTGTCTTCTTACCAGACTTATTCAACCTATACGTAGAGGTGATTCTGAGAGAAGTCCTACCAGGATTCATTATTAGTTGCCATAATATTAACAAAGTAAGATATGCAGATGACACAGTATTGATAACACATATAGAAAGGAAACTACAAGTACTTCTACTGAAGGTAGTGAAAAAAGTGAAAAAAATTTACTAAACATCAATTGCAAGAAGATAGAATGTATGGGTGTTAGCAAAAGGAACAGCCCAACATGAAAATTACAAATTGGGGATTCCGAAATAAACCAATTACAGCAATTTAAATATCTTCTCAGTGTTCTAACCGAGGATGGAAAATCTGACACCGAAATCCGAAGGCGCATTGGGATAGAGAAAGATGCTTCCCAAAAGCTAAGCAACGTATTAAGAAACAGGAAAATTTAGTTAGAACCAAAGAGAATAGTACTGTACTGTTATGTAATATCAGTCCTCCTCTACAGCAATGAATACTGGACAATCTTCTTACCGATGAATAAGAGATTTGAAGCAACAGAAATGTGGTTCTAGTGAAAGACACTGAGAATACCATAGACCGAACATGTGAGCAACGACGAAGTTTTAGAGAAAATTGAAACAAAAAAGGACACTTATACTTAAACATCAGGAAGAGACAATTGGGGCACGTAATGAGAAAAGAGGACTTGGATAAATTGATACTCATAGAACAGACAAAAGGCAAGAGGGACAGAGAAAAAACAACGCTTAACCTACCTCGCGAGTTTGAGTAAATGGATGCGAAACAAGGTTTAGGAGAGATAAAAAGACAAAATTTATTAAGAGCTATTAAGGATAGGAAATTGTGGAGAGCCACGATCGCCAACGTTCTAAAGGACTATTTTTCTGCGCCGAGTTCGGATTGCATTTGAATCCACCTTTTTTGGTAAAAAATGAAAAGACATTTGGAGAAGGAATTAGAATTATTTTCTGTCTTACCGAATAGATAATTGCGCAACGAATGAATATATAAGGGGAGTCAACTGTTATTATTTATTAGGAGGCCCGTTTAAATTAACCGTAAATTCCCAAACAAATTTCGGTAAAAAAAAAAAAATAGAAAAAAAAAATATCACCTCAAAATAAATCAATACAACAGAATAACAATAACGATAATTTAATATGTATGGTTCACACAAAACAACTGAGATAGAAAAAAGGAAATTAAGTTGGTGCAATATGAGGTGGGTTGATACAGGAAGGCTTTTTGTAGTAAAATGAATGTTCTTTTCAGATGAGTGAGTTCAAATAAAAGGCAATACGTAAAAATACGGGAAAATAGAAAGGGGATTTACATACATAGTGTAAGACAGAAGTTCGTTGGACTTCGATGCGGTTTTGGTCGGTGGAAATGGGGTAGACGATTAAAGACAGTTCCTTTGAAGTTATCGGTAGCTGAAAGCAAAATCTTTGTGAAAACGTGTGCATCTGCCGAATTTTTCGTTACCAACCCTGTTTATATGCATTTTGAAAAGCTCAAAGCTTAGGACTTTTCAATACCACAATAGACCGATTTGATTGATCTATTATTTTTCCTCTCTTGTCATGTCATATGGTTCGATACTGCGTCCATAAAAAAAAAGCATTCGATGAAAATGATTTTGTAATTTAGGGTTTCAAATGGTGCTATCTTTGTTTGTTTGTTTTTTTTTATGTCGGTAAATCTTTTATTTGCTGGCAAATTGAGCAACTATCGTCCTTATTTCTAGTGGTACAAGTATCCTCAGTTAAGGGCATATACTCCATAGAATGTCAAGAAGGGTTGAAAAGCAGCCGAAGTAATCGAATTCTATTCAGTTACTTTCTTTTTGTTCTGCGCCTATAACTATTCAATGTTTGTGCATTTTACAGTAGTTGTGGAGTATTTTAAAACTCTTTTATTCATGAACTCTATAATTATATCAGCTTTTCAGAGAAATCGATTCGATGCAAATTCAATAACACAAACGTCAACATCAACTAAAGATTATTGCAAATTCAATGCTATAAATGGGTAAACCAACTATTGCATGCAACTGTGTGTGTGTGTGTGTTTCTTTTGTTGCTTGTTTTTATCCACGTCAACAAAACAACATAGGAATTCTTCATTTTGTCCGGTCTGGTTATTGCTTGGATTATACCATGTTCAGTTTCTATTTTTAATAAAAATAAGAATATTATTCAACAATAATCCACACATAAAACACAATGTGTATATATATATATATATATATATATATATGTGTGTGTGTGTGTGTCTGTGTGTGTGCGCGCGCGCGCACGTGTGGGACAGCAATCTCTCATTTATGCAGGTTTCATTAAAGAACAACAAAAGTTCATTAAAATATTTTAATGATATATTTGACCGGCTCGGACCATTTCTTCTGTTTTCCAGAGAGTGTTTGGAAGGGGCTTCTGTTGTCTAATGTATATCTCTGTTTTCTTAATACACACATTGTCATTTTGTTTGTATATAGTTTTTAATGTTACTTTAATCATTTATTAATCGGTTTCACATACGAGTCCGCAATTATTGTTGTGGGAAAAATACATATCAGGAGACATGTGTTTTCTACCTAAACACAAACAGAATCCCTACAACAATAAGTATTTGGCAGATTTCTTGCTGTGTTGATTGATGTTACACAATCTAATTACCAGATAAATGATAAGTTAGCCAGTGCGATAATGTATTGATTGTGTAGCCAATGCTTGATTTTTTTTATTATTATTAGAGAGACATTCACCAAGTAAGCAAGTGAATTCGTAGACGATATTCGTTTGCTGAAGCTTTGATTTTTTTTTAATTGTATCATTGGTGGTGATGAAATTAGGGGTTTTACTTTTTTTAAGTGATGAGTTTTATTTGTAGAAGTTGGTACTTGAAGAATTATAATTACAGCGAACGAGTTGTTTTGTATTACTGAGGACAACTTGGTATTCCATATCCAAAATTGTTTGTTTTTAGCTTTCATATTTTGCCCAGAGTTGTTTATAGGTTATATGGTATCTCAGTGTCTAGTGTCGAGTACTCTTCATCGTTGAAATGTTACTTGATCTATTGACGTCATATGTTCTGACCATGAACTCAGAATCGTGTCTAGAACAAACAGTAATTAAACCAAATGGCCGCTTCCCTTGTAACTGTGTTAGTAGGCTACCGAGCCACCTTTCAAAATTGTCAGTTTTCAAATTTAACCAATTGTTTGGAAATAATCCAAAGTAAGAGCTCTCTTCTCAATCCTTTTTTCCAGAACATTCTTTTTTTATTACCCTGAACCAAACACAGCGTCGTCATAATCAGGCTCAGAATCAAGACTTATGAAAAAGCCCCTTCCGAACGTGATTATAATGTCTTCTTCTGTAGATAGTGGTAAGTGACTGATGGTCGTATCTTTTAACATAAGTTTGTATCAGGCATTACTTCCCAAAGTTAATATTTATGAGAAAATATGAAATTAAACGTGATTCTCCTAACAAAATTCTGTAAAAAATTTCAACCATTATTATTTTGAATAAATTAATTCAATACATATATGGATTATACTGACAGTAAGTATATATATATATATATATATATATATATATATATATATATATATATATATATATATATATATAATTTTAAAAAATAATTCTGATCCAAAACGACCCAAGTAAGTTGGTGTAATTTAAAGTCTGTTAAATAACATTTGTTATTTTATTTACAGATGTTTGAGTTTAAATAAAAGGCACGTATGTATATGCAGGAATAAGAGTAGATTTACATAAGCACAAAAAGAAGGGAGCGGGGAATTCGTTGTTAAACCTTCAGTTGTGTCCTTGGGCATAGATCTGTCAGTAAAATTGGGTAGACGATTACAGATGGTTCCTTTGAAGTTGCCAGTGGTCAAAGCGGAAAACTATTGAATCGCGTGAGTCTGTTGGGGATTTGAATCAACCCACAACAAAGAAAAGGACGAGAAAAATCTTTAAATATAAAATAAGTTTTATTTTTCGTGTTTTCATAACTAAACGTTTCTCGTCGTGTTTTTTGTTTGTAGATGAAAAGAAATGTAATTTCTTCGTATGTATGTGTGAAACAGAGAGGCAAGGAAGAAAATGATTAGGAAAGTGTAAGTGTCACGTAGCTTGGTGAGGAAGACGGGTGAATGAGTAAGGGAATCTCTTTTAAGCTGTGTCGTGGACAGTTGCTGCTCTTTACTGTTTTTTTGTCTGATCTAGGTTTTCGCTCCACAAGTCTACTAACTATGGATCGCCGACTTTGATTCCCTTTTAGAGATTCTGAGCTTAGGATTTTCGAACAACAAAATAGAACGATTCGATTGGTTCATTAGTCCTCCGTTTTGTCATGTGGCGTGTGTCTCTAGTCTAGTACGTCCGCGTGGAAGTGATTTAGTGAAAAAATGTTTTTGAAATTTACAAAGGGTACTGGGTAATAGTGTTATTTCTTGTGCGGCCTACTTGCTTGTTGTGTGTTAAAACACTTAAAACTTAACACGGAATGTAAAGTTATTTATTCATGGTATCAGTTAAAAAAAATATAAAGAAAGCTATCTTATTTTTCCCAAACGCATGCGCGTGCAAGTGTGTCCGTATGAGCGTGTTTTTGTTTACAATAATAATACATACAAATGAAACATGCAAGTATCAGAGAAGAAAAATCATAAATGTTTATTAAAATCTCTTATTTATCGCTTGATAAAATTTGGTGTCTGATTCCTATTTTAAAATGAAAATATTATTGTTCTAAATAGTTCAGTTTCTCAGTACGTCTTCTTTTTTCCTGAGCAAAAATCCACGATACCCATTTGGTGTTATTGGTGTATTGATTTGGGTGAACACCGGCTGAATACGCATGCGCCTGCCAAGGCTTGTCATGGCAGCCGTGTGTGACTGGAGCTTCTTCTTACTGCAAAGAAGTCTAGAGAAAACACGGCTGCCTTTCCCTTTTGTAATTATATCGGCTGGTTTGCAATAGCCTTCGTCTTTGCTTTACCCCAACCTGTCTTTTTCTTTGCTTGGTAGCATCTCCCTTTTGTTATTGTTGTTGTTTCTCCAACAACAACAACAGCAGCAGCAGCTACACACATCAATTTTATTTTTAAGCGCACCTTGTCTAGAACGTCGAGTTGTGCTTTCTTTTGTAAAAAAAAAAAAAAAAAAAAGAAAATTCCCTCAAGACCCCCAATGTCTTTAGTAGTTTCAAATGTATTTGTTTCCTTTTATTTCCACACCAAAAGAAATATTTATTTATGATTATGTAGCATTTTATGTTTTTTCTCCCAAAATTAAGGTTTTACTTTTTATTTTATTCTTCAATATCCCTCGTCTTTTTTTTAACTTCTTCCCGTGAAAAATAATTAACCAAATATCCATCCAATTTAAAAATTATAATTCATTTAAGTTCTATTTCGCTACACATTGCTCATAAAATTCAATAACGAAACCGGCCACACAAAAAAAGGCAACTATATGTGGTAGATTAAAAAAAAAATTAGTTTATATTTATTTATTGATTTCTTGTGTGTGTCTTGTTCCCCAAAAAGGCCATCAAGAAAAAAAAAAAAAAAATTCGATTTAATTTTCTGTTTTTCTTACCACTGCCTCGTCGTCTGTAGACTTTTAAACTACAGCTGCTGCAGACACCGCGCCTGTTCTAGTGATGTTCCATTTGTATTGTTAATTAAGAAAACCTTCCTGCAATATTAATACTCGTTTTCTTCTTACCTCTGCTCAGTATTGGGCTGTTGTTGTTTGTTTTGAGGGTTTTTTTTTTTTTTTTACCAGCGATGCATGGTAAGTTTTATTCTTTTTTCCCGATTATTTCTTTCCTTTTTTTAAGTATTTCTCTTTTATTATTATTTTTTTTTAGTAACAACTGGCATTTTCTTCTGAGTTGATTAACTTTTATCTTCTTTTTTTTTTAATTGAAAATGCATTATTTCTTAAATTAGACATCAGTAATGTAAAACCTACTCATAAAATTGACATACACAGTGTTTCATATTTGGTCTGTTTCGTTTTGTTTGTCTCGATTTTACTATGAGCAACAATGCTGTTAAAACCGCCTCTTTTAGTTTTGCTTTATGATGTGAAAAAATAAAAAACAATACAATATTTGTTACTAGTATTTTAATTTAAAACTTAAAACAAACTGTCTTCCGTTAAGTTGAAATGACCATAAACAGAAAATTAAATTTTTAACTTTACATTTCAATTCAATGTATTGTTTTTTTTAAATTACTTGCTTACTGACATTTTTAAACTTAATCATTAAAACGAAATGTTTTGTTGATAAATGTTCACATGGAAAATGCTTGAAAAAATATAAAATTATATACCTACAGCCAATTATTTTGCTTTTGCACTAAGGTTCTTCATCTTTATTTTTTCTCTCAATTGAAAATTCACAAATTATTTTCAATGTTTAATCTTCTTAGTCACTAGTGGTATAATAAATTGAATCAACCAATATCAAACATCATTTTATTTTTAGATTAGAGAATATATGATGTTGGTTGAAGTCGGTTATAAAAGGAACTTTTCAAGGAATGTACAACAGAAAAATGTTTAGAAATTAACTCATAAAAAAAAATAATGAATATTGAATACAAACCGAACTAAAAATCTTTTTCTATTGATGATGCTTCGTTGCCTCATAATTTGGAAGACAAATGCGATAAAAAAAAATGTAATTCACTCCATAAAAGGACGTCGGTAGAACTCAACTCCTTTGAATTAGTTATTATTAATTTGGTAAATAATCGGTTCTTGTTTTTCTTTGACCTTAAAAAAAAGACTAATGCTGTGCAAACGATTTTTATTCATCACATGGTATTATAAACAAATACTGACCTTTAATGTCCATTATTTTGTTATTAAAGAAAGTTTTCTAAATACATATTTGTTAAATGGAATGCTGCTCAAGAGCACATTAAATCTTTTTAAGAAATTGAAACAAAAATCCATGTTACTGGTTGTATATTGCTTTTTAGTTTTGGCTGGGCCTTTACAATACTTCTCTTCTTGTGATAAAATTTTTATTAAAATAAAAATTTTGTATTCAGTTTTTCACAGATCCGTGGCACCTATATTTCCTATTGTCCCATTAATTCCTTAAGTCCAATCTGCACCCCGATAATTATTTTAAACTTAGTCACAGTGTTTCAGCCACTGTATTCCCTGGCGTCTTCAGGTGATTAATCTTCTTGTTCGCGAGATTCCTATTTCAGAATATAATTGGTGGGTGTGAAGTTGTCATGTAAATCAAATGCTTAAAGAAAATTGTAAGTGAATTTGATCTACGTCCACCAACATGATTGTACAACATTTATTTTAGAAATCTGGTATAATTATTTTTTTAAAAATGTGTTTGGTAAAGAAAAACCAATTATAATGATTTTGCTATTGCAATACAAGTAGTAGTACTATAATTGTAGTAATTTTAGGAGTATAATACAAAACAAATAGCAATATAATTATAGTAATTTTAGGAGTATAATACAAATAGCAGTATAATTATATAGTAATTTTGCTAACATGCTAGATTAGGCTTTGGTTAGCAACATTGACTTAACAGCTGCCATTGTAATTTGAGATATTTTATTGAAATTTCTCTGGGGAAGAGACTAGAGAAGACAGGAATTCTAAATTTCTCTCCAAATATCTCATTCATAAAACATGGTGCCTTAACCAGATATTAGTTAATGGTCCACTTCTGTATAAAATAACCGAATGTAGAATGGAAAAAATGCTGTGTACTCTGCATAATTTCTGCTCCAGAAAACCAGAAGCATTTAGTTTTTGTTACCAGGAGAAAAATTAAAAAAAAAATTTTTTCACTATATAATAAAAAATATAGTTTTAAGATCGGTTATATTTATGATGTAGGGACAGAGCATATATAAATCTAAAAGTAGACACTAAGATTAACACCGAGCAGTGACAGTCTTTCATGCTTGAATGGAATCTTCAGGCCATGTGTGTTAGCAGAAACACAGTAAAAATCAGCTCCAGTTGCACCAAGAACATGACACAAATAACAGAAAAATAACCATCAAACTCACCTGTAACTGCAGAATAAAGCAAAAGTGTCCTATAAATGGCAATGCTTGCAAGACAATACAATATACCAAGCCACTATAAAATCAGCAGATAACAAAGAAAAAAAAATAAGTAGTATTAACTGAAGAACCCTGGTAATACTTAATACATAACCCTTTCTAAACTTATATGAGAAATTAAAAACAAAATAAACAAAAATATCCTAGAAAATAAGGAAAACAGCATCAGCTTACAAGAATAAATCCAAAAACTGTAAACACTGCCTGGAGGAGAAAAAAGCGCTAGAATCATCTTCGTGTCCTGGGTATGACGATAAACTACATCTGCGTCCTGGGTATAACGATAAACTACGTCCAACAACAAGGCTTCAGATGTTTTCGGAAAAATAATTTTGCCAGGTACGTGTTTTTGAAACAATGTTGACAGCTATGCGTTTTTGAAAAAATAATGTTGCCAGCTATGTTTAATAGTACTGTATATTTAATATATGTATAGGGCATCCTGGGTATGGCAATAAACTGCATCCAACAGCAAGACCTCAGATAATGTTTTTGAAACCATAATGTTGCCAGCTATACATTTTTGAAACCATAATGTTGCCAGCTATACGTTTTTGACTTTTAAGTCACTCAAAATCATTTTCAGCTCAAAGTAACCACTAAGTTTGATGTCCTTAAACAAAACAATTAATCATCAATCAAGAACATGAAGAAATTATTTGCAAAAACTGAACCAAAAATTATATTGGATTTTCTAAAAAGAATTGGTCTCTTATCAAAGATGTAGACTGATGTGTAAACATATCCTACCTTTTAGCATTTTGCAAATAAATTGTCCTTATCAAATGGAAATTCTTGACTTAAACAAAGATACCTAGAATTATTTTGCAGTGTACAAGCAAATGAGCTCTAGGTTGCTAAAAATGTTCCATACAAAATAGGCATTTAAAATTCATATATTTGGCATATATAAACTGGATTTGGCATTAAATAACCCACAGTGGTTGATATGCCATAAAACCCAACCAACCAGAATCATCTTCCCAGACCAACATAAATTACTAAATAAATGATCAAAATTTTTACTACATTACTTAAAAATTGAAAACTAAAAATGAATACTTGTAAAATACAAATATATGCACAATATACAACACAGATAATGTAACATACTTTAGACAAAGTGAATATTTAAACAAATACAAACTATGAATGTATGCGTAAACATAATAAATATCAAGAACAAATAATAAGTAAAAAGTCAACAAATGCTATATAACTAGATACAAATAACCACATTTAGATCCACTATTATTTTTACTAAATAGTCTCTAGAATAATTTGAAATACAACTGTTAACACTTAACCAATACCCATTAGGATAATACAATAGACCTTGCTATACATAATGCACCATTGAACACCTTATATAAATAATTGAGCCAACACACATAGCTATAAGATTGCATTCAAGCATGAAACACTCTTGACCTCAGTGTCCACTATCTTTTATATATATATATATATATTTATATATATATATATATATATATATATATTTATTAGTGGCTGATTTTTTTTTTTTATAGTTTTAAAGGGATATATATATATTACACAGGGTACACTGGGTAAATTGTCGCCATTTTATATTTTTAATTTTGTGCATTGGTTGTTTTTGATTTTGTTGACTACACAGTATAGTAAGGTCAGTTGGGCACCATCTACAAGAAAAATAACACTGACGCAATTCACTCCACCAGAAATTTGGAAACCACATGGTATACTGCTTTGCATTTGCAACGGAAGCTCCAGTGCAGACAGTGCAATGGATTCAAAAAGAGTTGGATGAGTCTAATGGTGATTACAAAGGTGTTTGCAGTGATCCCTAGTGATGGCAATGTTATACCTCCATTCATCTTTCCACAGGGAAGAGATTCAAATGACTCTACCCAGCATCAAAGTTGTGCATGAAACCCTGAGTAATGCTACCCATGAGCGATAATATATATATATATATATATAATAGCACTGTTATATTACATCAAGCACTATTTTATCAATACCAACACTCAATGTGTGATATTGTATATTCATTTATTTATATATATATATATATATATATATATATATATATATACATTGTTAATGATTTTATTGTGGAATTGAATAAAAAGATTATGGAAGGAATTGTTAGTATTTAGAAATGAAGGCAATCATTGTTGATAGATAATACAGATAATATTTAGTTGTGTGTCATATGGCAAGAAGCAGTATGCCAACTCTTGTGTTAAAATTTGTATATTTGAATAGAATGGAGGCCTATTCAGAATCACCACTGCTTTCTCTAGGTTTATATTTTTTTTTTTTTTTTTTTTTGCCATTCAAATATTCTGCTAATCATAGTCAACCTAGCTAAAAATAAAATCATACAAGGCATTCTTGCCCTAAGCATATTGTAATTATCAACATTTTCAATTCTTTGTGTTTAATTATCTTCAAATATACATGCATTCTGTTGATGTTGATAAAAGTTCACTTTAAAAAGATTGACTTGCTGTCATTTTGTTTTATCTCTTGTTTATCATCAGTGGTGGCAACGGGGTTTCCTTCACATGACAATTATCACTTTCTACTGAAACTATTAAATCTTGCAGCTATATTGTCCTTGTGACAAAAGTGAGAACGTTTTCCCACTCTATATTCCTTTGTCTTTTCTCCTTTGTACAGATGTTCTCTTCTTAATAATCAACAGAGAAGATCTGTTTCCCTTTTTGTAGCAAATTTCTTTATTCCTTTTTCTAATATAGGACGTTGCAAGTATATGGAATCTCAAGGAACTGAATGTTCCTGCATATCACAGTTCCAGGTCACATTTGGGCAAGGTATGACATACGCCATCTTCTTCCTTTTGCGTACTGGGCATGTTATAGCAATTCAACCAGATGAAAATTTCAGTCAAGATGGCTGAAGATTTAATCAACTAAATATTTGTGGACAGCTAAAAAATTAAAGTATAAATGAAATAACTTCAAGATATATATATATATATATATATATATATATATATATATATATATAAAATATTTCATTGAATAATATAGGCATATGACTATTTTTATAAAGATCTTTCTAATTCTTAAATGAGTTTCTTGATGTTAAGATGAAATTCATTAAGGAAGGCACCATAGATTTTTCCTACCCAAGTACTTTCAATCTCCTCCATGATCATCCTCAGAGGGTGAATTAGAAAGAAAAACTTATTGTAACTGATATAAAATCTGCATTTTGTTGTGATGGTAATTTTTAAAAAACACATGTGGACGTGATCTGTTATAATTTTTTTTAAATTTATCCATTATAACTTTGGAATTATTTTTTTTGCAAGAAACTGATTAGAGAACTGAAAAGGATCAGTATAAAAATATATATGTCTATATTATTCAATTAAATATGTTTGAATAAAGATGTGGGTGGGGAATGATACAAATATTTTTTTTAATGTCAGAAGAATTTCCAGCAATTACTACCTATGCATAATCAGAACTAATGTTTGCATTTTTATGCCCCCCCTCTTTTTCCTATGCATAATCATAACTAATGTTTGCATTTTTATTCTCCCCCTCTTTTTCCTATGCATAATCATAACTAATGTTTGCATTTTTATCCCCCCTCTTTTTTCTAAGCATAATCATAACTAATGTTTGCATTTTTATCCCCCCCTCTTTTTTCTATGCATAATCATAACTAATGTTTCATTTTTACCCTCCCCCTCTTTTTCCTATGCATAATCATAACTAATGTTTCATTTTTATGCTCCCCCTCTTTTTCCTATGCATAATCATAACTAATGTTTGCATTTTTATGCTCCCCCTTTTTTTCCTATGCATAATCATAACTAATGTTTCATTTTTATGCTCCCCCTCTTTTTCCTATGCATAATCATAACTAATGTTTGCATTTTTATGCTCCCCCTCTTTTTCCTATGCATAATCATAACTAATGTTTCATTTTTATGCTCCCCCTCTTTTTCCTATGCATAATCATAACTAATGTTTCATTTTTATGCTCCCCCTCTTTTTCCTATGCATAATCATAACTAATGTTTGCATTTTTATGCTCCCCCTTTTTTTCCTATGCATAATCATAACTAATGTTTGCATTTTTATGCTCCCCCTCTTTTTCCTATGCATAATCATAACTAATGTTTCATTTTTACCCTCCCCCTCTTTTTCCTATGCATAATCATAACTAATGTTTCATTTTTACCCTCCCCCTCTTTTTCCTATGCATAATCATAACTAATGTTTCATTTTTATGCTCCCCCTCTTTTTCCTATGCATAATCATAACTAATGTTTGCATTTTTATGCTCCCCCTTTTTTTCCTATGCATAATCATAACTAATGTTTCATTTTTATGCTCCCCCTCTTTTTCCTATGCATAATCATAACTAATGTTTGCATTTTTATGCTCCCCCTTTTTTTCCTATGCATAATCATAACTAATGTTTGCATTTTTATGCTCCCCCTCTTTTTCCTATGCATAATCATAACTAATGTTTCATTTTTACCCTCCCCCTCTTTTTCCTATGCATAATCATAACTAATGTTTCATTTTTATGCTCCCCCTTTTTTTCCTATGCATAATCATAACTAATGTTTCATTTTTATGCTCCCCTCTTTTTCCTATGCATAATCATAACTAATGTTTGCATTTTTATGCTCCCCCTCTTTTTCCTATGCATAATCATAATTAATGTTTGCATTTTTATGCTCCCCCTCTTTTTCCTATGCATAATCATAACTAATGTTTGCATTTTTATCCTCCCCCTCTTTTTCCTATGCATAATATAATTCCAGCAACAAAAACTACTTCAGTGTAAAAGACAAAATGCATCATACAAAAAATTTTTCCACCGTTTTGTCATTAATTTTCCATAAAGAAAATCAAAAATTGCTGATGGAACCAACTGACAACTTACCAAAACCTAAAACTCTTATCCAGATACAATCTTGAATAATGCTGACAATACTAAAAAAAGGAAAGAGAAGAAAGGCCTAAAGGCAAACTTATCTACTCAGTAAAGTGCTTGAAGCCCAGATTGCCTAGACCAAGCAAAAAAAAATTTAACGTTAAATCCTATGAAAGTATGGCTCTTGTCATAACCTATGTTTCATGCTCATGTGATTTTTCGATACTTCTCCAAAAAAGTGATACCTCAGGTTTAAAATGCATTTTAAAAATTAAAATCTTGGATCTTTTATTTTAGTTTTAATTTCAATCTAATAGATTAAATTTAATATTTCTAATAAGCAAAATACTTTACTGTATTTCAAACCAAATTTAAATTGATTGGAATAATTTTTTTTTTTTCTGATTATCAGTAAAATTGGTAGAATCATCTGTCAGCCGAGCATAATTCTCTTTATTAAAAAATCTTTCAAAAATAAAAAATACTTTTCTGAAATGTTATTTGAGAAAAATTAGCTGATTTAAAATTGAATTAACCTGCATTGAAACAAATATTACTTTCAATTTCATTTTTTTAATATTGAGGTGGGTGTACCCTATTTACATTATTCGAACTATTGTCCTCATCTTTGTCGCCATATTTATTATAACGTTTCAGCCATTGTACACTCCAGACTTCTTCAAGTGGTTGGAATGCCAAACTGAACCCTTTATTTCACTCACTGGGGTAGACTGTTCTAGTTCCACATGCCATGTCTAATGGATGTCAGTTGGATGTTAGATCCAGTGACAGGGCCCAAAGAGAGTGAGTTCAATACCTGGTTAAGGCAGTGGAGAACTTGGAAAGGGGAATTAACAGAGGATAACTGATAACTGACATACATTAGATATGGCATGTGGAACTAGAACAGTCTATCCCAGTTAGCGAAATGAAGGGTTCAGTTCAACATTCCAACCACCTGAAGAAGGCCAGAATGCACAACGGCCAAAACATTGTAATAAATATGGCAACAAAGATGAGGACAATAGTCCAAATAATGTAAATAGCATACATAATACCTCATCTCAGAAATATAGACAGATACTGGAGGTGGGTGTTTTTATGAGGTTTTGAAACATTTATCAACAACCTGATATTTAGGAAATTTATTTAAGGAGGAAATAATTGTAATAAAATTACTTGACGAATACAATATAAACACCTTTTTTGCACAATTTGTTTAACTACCAAGTAACTTTAAGAATTTTAAATCTCTTATTTTCTTATAAAGTCATGTATTAATGTCCATATTTATAAAAATCCTCACATCTATACACACAAAAAAACTATTTTTAAAATAATAGGGGTCTCTAAATTGTAAGCTTTTCTATTTAAATACTTTTTTACTTAATAATGACAACACTTGACTGCTACAAATTAATACAGAATTTTAAAAGTTCATAAATTATGCTAATTAAAATTTAAAAAAATAAAAACCATTCTTTTAAAAATTCATTATTCATTAAAAAAAACTTTTGTAAGACAATAATGTCCATAATATATTTAAATAATGTCTTAGCTTTATTGCAATTTTTATTTTGCAATTCAGAGCAGATTTTCTGTTGGATCAAAAAAAATTGATTTGAATTCTTCAAGGACTTGTCTTTATAACTAATGTAAACATTAAGTGCGACAAAAAAGAATTTTGCTGAAATTTCATAAAATTAAATAAATTGATAGTAACAGATGTAAAAAAAAAAAAAAAAAAAGTTTATTACCAAAATTATCTAAAAATAAAGAAATGTTTAAAAAAATAATTTAATTAACATTTGAATAAGTCCTGAAAGTTTCATTAAAATTTCACAATTATAATTCTCTGATTTTTGCAAGAATTTCCAAATCAATGTTTTTTTTTCACTACAAAAATAATACTCAAATTTCCTATACAAATTTATGGTCTCATGTTAAAGACAGAAGATTTTTTGACCAAAATGTTGAAGGTTCTAAAAAAGATTTTAAAAAAATAATTTTTACCTCAAAAAACCTTTGGCGTTTCCTCTTAGTAACAACAAAGATTTTGAGAATGAAACTTTGTTTTTATTAAGTTTTGGACATCTTTTCATCATGGGAGTTCATTTTTTTAAGAAATGTTTTGAGTTATATATACAGTGTGTACCAAAATATATTTACAAAATTTGCGGGCAGGTTCCTCACAACAAAACAAGGACAAAAGTTCATATAAACATATGTCCACAAATCTTTTATTTTTGAGTTAAGTTTTAAGAAAGTTTATGCTAGATGGTGCTGTGTTGCCATATAGACTAGGTTACATTTGTCATTCATGTACATTTGTTTCTAGTCTGTCTTCAACATTTAACATGTGTAGTAGTGAGTTAACTGAGAAATGTTCTGTTTAACAATGGCAGGATATTCATATCATGAGCAGACAGATATGATTTTTACATACGTCCATGTAAATGGCAATAGATGCAAGGCTGCACAAGATTGCATTTCCAGACTAAAGGCAGCCAAGTCATCCAACTTTTGCTGATGTTTATTGTTGCATTGCTGGGACAGGATCTGTGGCACCACAAACTATGGATCAAAGAAGACTAAAGTCCGCTCATACGCCTGACCACGAAGAACATGTTTCACAGCCTGTCAGAGATCATACCGGTATCAGCACACATCAAGTGGACCTAGCATGTTGTACATCTCATCTACCGCATGGAGGATACTTCAAGAACAGCTTCTGCATGCATATCATTTGCAATGCATGCAGGGTCTTTTGCACAGGAAAACTTTTGGCAATGGTTTATTGCACAAATTGTTGATCCATTGTTTGCCTCTTCAGTCATGTTTACGGATGAGGCAACATTTGGAAAAGATGGAATAACAAATTTACACAACCAATATTTGTGATCAGATCAGAGTCCCCATCATACAATACAGACTAGACGCAAGCATCAGTTTGATTAATGTGTAAGCTGGAATTGTAGTTGACTGTCTGATATGTCCATGTTTTCCCAGCACATCTTACAGGAACTGTCTACAGGGACTTTATTTTGAACACACTTCCAGACCTGCTAGAGGATGTACCCTTGCTAACATGTGTTTCATGCAAAGACGGATAGGGTAGGGGAGGACCAGTTCCATGGCCTGCACGTTCCCCTGACCTCATTCCTTTGGATTTTTATCTGTGGGGCCACCAAAAACAATTGGTTTATGCAGCAGACATTAACATTAATAATGCAGAGATGCTTCATCAATGTATCATGGAGACCCGAGAAACCATTTGACACTGTCTGAGACTATTTGAAAGGGTTCGCCAGTCAGTGATCTGATGTGTACAAGCAAGCAGAGGATATTTTGAACATTTGTTATGAGTTGTGTTGAGATACAATGATGGTCATTTGGACATAAGTTTATATGAATATTTTGCCTTATTTATTTTGATGTCAGGAACCCATCTCCAAAGTTTACAAAAGTATTTTTGGATTGTTCAATTAACAGCTTCTACTATAGACTTTAAATGTAATAACACAAATACAAAGGATTTGTAGACATATGTTTATATGGATGTTTGTACTTGTTTTTGTGTGAGGAATCTGCCCCCAAAGTTTGTAAAAGTATTTTTGATACAAAAATATATATATATATATACACACACACACACACACACACACACACACACATATATATATATATATATATATATATATATATATATATATATATATATATATATATATATATATATATATATATATATCTGAGACTATAATGATAGTGGAGCAGTCCATATTATTTATGGGGTAGGTTTTAAAAAAAAAATAATGTAGAAAAAAATCTTATGTGTAAATAAAAATAAATAACATCTAATTCCATCAATTCTTTCTTTCTTATATATGCCATGCTGTCCCTTCAGGATGTAGTACATATCATTATTCTTTCTATCTCTTGTCTCAATGAGTTTTATATTTTTTCTACTTCTCCCAGGCCATGTTCTACCATCCACTTGCTCAAGCCTGCTAGGTATGTCACATGTTGCTTTCCCTTGTTCCTCTTTCCCTCTATTCACCCTGTAAGTATCAGATTTTACAAGCCTTTGATTACATGTCCCAAAAATTTCAGCTGCCTCTTCTGGATGTTAAGTATAAGTTTCCTCTCTGCTTGCATCCTCTCCAAAATCTCATCATTGCTCACATGTTCAGTCCATGGTATCCTTAGCATCCTTCTGTAAAGCCATACCTCCATTGCCTCAAGTCTCTTCTTCATCTTTGAGGAGACCGTCCAACATTCACTGCCGTAAAGGAGAACAGATGTCACATAGCAGTTCAGTACTCTTTTCTTTGTTACTAACAAAATCCTCCTGTCCGGTAATACTCTGCCTAGATCTTGGAATGCTTTTTTGGCCATCCCAATATGTCTTCAGATCTCAGCATTGCACTTGCCGTCCTCTGTCAAAACACTTCCCAGATATTTAAATTTCTGCACCTGCTTGATTTTAGTGTTCCCGACCTGTAAATCGCATTTTGGGCTCATCTTTTTGCTGATGACCATGCACTACGTCTTCTTGTAGTTTAGTCCTTGCTTAGTCCCTTCTTCTCACTCTCCTCCGCTACCTTCTGTAGGAGGTTTTGTTTTTTCTTT
The DNA here is from genome assembly GCA_963932145.1 of Acanthosepion lycidas. Lineage (NCBI taxonomy): Eukaryota > Metazoa > Mollusca > Cephalopoda > Sepiida > Sepiidae > Acanthosepion > Acanthosepion lycidas. The sequence goes on from OZ010600.1 coordinate 3,032,936, forward strand.
CCATGTCTGCCATCAGCAACTGTGTCATCTGTGTACCTTATGTTGTTAAGATTGTGGCTGCCAATGACGAATCCTGGTAGGGTTTCCAGTATTGCATCACCATATTAGGTTGAATAACTCTGGTGAGAAGACACATCCTTGCCTTACACTCCTTTCTATTCTTGCTGAACTCATTTTCTATCCATATGCAGGCTGTTTGCTGCCAGTAGAGGTTATTGATTATTCTAATATCTTCCCTAAATATATCAAGGGAGTTGAGCAATTCCAACAGATCTTTGTGACATACTTTGTCGAACGCCTTTGCATAGTATGTAAAACATAGGTGCACGTCCTTCTGTATTTGTATTGCACTTTCTGATAACATTCTGAGCATTGCATTCCTTGTTCCAGTGTTTTTAATGAACCCGTACTGTTCTTTTCTTATCTCTGGGCTAATTCTGATGCACGCTCTATTCATCAGAATATAGATGATGAGTTTTGTTATGTAGCTCATTAGGCTGATTGTTCAGTAGAGTCTGCATAAGACCCCCATATTTAATTTTTGTAGCTATTGTCTTGTCAGTTTTCATAGAAGAATTACAGCAATAACCCCTAACCCCTAACCCCTAACCCTCATCAGATGTTGAGCATGGATTCAGGCAGGGTTTTGGGGACCATGGTATCATTACCACTAACCCCAGGCATCTTACAATACCACCAGACTCTGTTGGCTCTCTATCACATTGCAGGAGTACCAATTGTAAATGGTATGCCATTTCTGTCCCAATGTTGAAGTCTGTTGCCTTTAGATATCAACCAAAGATCAGTCATGGTTCAATCAAGTGGAAATGACACTTCCAACATCTCTGGCCATAATTGGGTATAGACATAAGCCCTAAAGCTAATATTTCTACTCACTTCCATCCTGGAATAGCCCTCTCTCCAAATGGGCCATTCACTAATTATGTAGCTTAGAGAAATGGGAACAAGGAGGGGGGGGGGTTATTGCATCATTGACATTTTAGAATATAAAAAGATTTTTTAGTTAAGTGATGATTTTTATGGTTTTGAAAAAGATAGACTTTAATGTTTTGTACTTAGTGGTGGAGGTGATAGGTTTGTCATCACTTTTTAGATGAGTTAAAATCTGAAATTCTAGAATAAGTAGCAGCAGTTTCTCAAGAAAGTGAATTTGATCCTCACAGGGCAGACTATAAAATACCATCAACCTGCTGAAATATTTTTTTTTCTTTCTAATTTTGGTTTGCTAAATTGAGTTTTTGCTTGCTATGGCTGAGTGTTACCAGTAAGCAAGCTAGTGTCTTCTTACAAAATTATAAAAAGAGACAACTTGCTTGAAATTTTTGGGTCCCTAAAAAAAAAAATGACAGTTATTTTTCAAAAAAGCAAGAAGTAAATTTCTTTTCTACAAAGGTTACATTCAATTAATTTATAAATTTGATGTCAAAGAGAATGCAACAAATAACGATGCCAATAATGTGATAAATAGAACTGAACATTTATATGATACTGATTTTTAGAAAATATCAGATTGAGATTTTTCAAATTTAATACCATTTTAGGTATGACAATAAAATACATCCACAAGCAAGGCCTCTGATTGGGAGGCTCTGAGGAGCATGGAACTACCTCTTAATTGCTATTGTTTCTAGGTCCACCCTGACTTGGGGTGGTAGCTCCTGTTAGGGTCCCAGCTATGGGCAAATAGTGAACCCCCAAAATTAAAATCAACAGTACATTTTTATCGTAAAATTACCAGCAATACATTTTTATAGCAATGCAACAATGAATAGAACACTAAAAAACTATAACAATACATTTTTGTAATGAAATTACCAGCAATACAGTTTTATAGTAAAATTCCCAACAATACAGTTTCTGATCTACAAACTACATATCTATAAAACATACATTTACCCTGAGAGTATATAATTGAGTACAAAATATCTGTAGTTGAAGGAATAAAATTACATTCAAAATATTTAGATTTTGGCTTTAAATAACCCATATAGGTGTTGATATTGCTGCTAAACAAAAATAACCAAATTTAATAAAATTAAAATGTTAGTAATGGGAAAAAATCTTTAAATTACCTAGAGAAACTTTTTATATATATATATATATTTTGAATCCATTTTTGTATTGGAAAATTTTCAAATGTAAACATCACAGAACCTTTATCTTTTGGTCATCCTACTAACAAATGCTTTTAAATATTCCGCAAACAATAAATTAAGTTAAAGGATGTCATCAAAGTATAAATTAAGACTTTAATTCATTGCTATAGCAAGATTTAGTGAGATAATTAAAAGGCAAGAAGAGATTCAAGCTTCAACAGGTGTTAGTGTCAGTATTCCACCTGTTGATTATAAAAAACAAAAAAAAACAAAGGTAAAAGTAATTATTGAAAATTTCTTTTTATTTGAAGGAAAACTTTTTAATGCCTTATAAATGGAAGTTGGAAGATTGAAAATTAAATTAAGTATAAATTTTTATAATTGATGTTTTTTTTTAAGCCAGGTTGATGCCTTATTATTTTTCAGGTGATTAAAACACCATTGGTCTACTGAAATAATTTACTTTCTTTTTGTTTTCTGCTAAACTGAGTTTTGACTTGTTACTAGTTCATCAGACAGCAGTTCACAAGTTGTAAAACTACTATGAAGTGCTTTTCTTATAATTATTTGAAATTAAAACTAGTTTTAAAATTTTTTCTTAATAATATTGTCGTAAAAATCTTATCTTTTTTTCTCTGTTTTTTTTTTTCTTTCCAGTGATCATCTTAAAGTGAGAAGTTGACTGACAAATGTATTTGTCATGGCAGAAGACATTGTAAACTTGAATGTTGGTGGTACACATTATTCTACAACACGGTCAACTCTTTGCCGCTACGCAGATTCCATGCTTGGGACAATGTTTAGTGGCTCCTATCCAACGACGGTGGACAAAAGTGGTTTCTATTTCATCGACAGAGATGGAGTGATGTTTCGGTACATACTGAACTTTCTTCGCTCCAAAAAACTCTCATTACCAATGGACTTCAAGGAGTACGACCTACTCTTGACTGAGGCCGACTTTTACCAGATAAAACCGCTGATTCAGGATTTATGTAAACTTCGTGATGATCATGCAGACAAGAAAGGAGGAGTTTTTTTGGAGATCATTGAAGTGAGGACTGGCTCTACAGCTACCATGCCTACGAACAACTCACGGGTGAAAACTATTTTATCCGGGCGCAAGGATGTGATAGTATCCCTGCCCCCGCACCTAATAGGCATGGAGGCCCTTGAGAAACTACAGACTAAGAACGGGCTCGAATTTGCCGAAATAGAGTTGAATGGTAGCAACATTCGTTTGCGACTTGGTGAGTACCTAAAAAACTGCGGTTGGGAAATGGTGGACTCACAATTATCGTCATCATCTGGTTACGATGCCAAAGCGCTGATGAGCAGTCTAATTATTGAACAAAGTTACCGTGATCGTTGGTGCTTACCCTCACGTAAGAAGTCGCAGGCTTTTTGACACACCTTCACTTTTGTAGCTTCTGCTCTTTCTCTAGTTTTATGACCATAGCTGTCTCTCAACATTTTTGCTTAGAATTTTCTAAGTTTTTCAAGAAAAGGGGATGAGTAAGTTTTTTTTGTTTTTTTTTTTTTAAACTTTCGATGGATGGATGGATGTGTGTGTGTTAAATTATAAGTATTAAACATCTGGATTTTTTTTTTTTAACTCACATAAAACTTGATTTGTTACAAAGATAACATTATGTAAGAATTAGCTGTCATTGAGGAATAAAAACCGATGATGACTATTAAGATTTTTCCCAAATTAGAATATCTCACAGTACGACTTACACAAACTGTCAGCATAGGGTTCATAAAGGTAATTATCCTGTTTAGATTCCAGATGAGCTTAAATCACCTAAATGTCACTGAATTAACGTGCACATTGTCCATTAAGTAATAACGTCTTTGACGCAGATTGCAATATTGTCGACCATTACACAAAATATAACAACACACTACTTACTTCACTTTTTTAACTTGACTAGTAAAATAAAAAGTCAACACAATTATTAACACACAGCAATTCAAATACCAATATTTGCTGCTTCTATCCAAGATTGACTTTAAAAATACCCAAAGAAGAAAAATTCACTTTTAATGCCTAGTACGACTAGCATTCTAGCCATTAAACCACAGCGACTATCTCCCGCCCTTTCATAAATAAAAGAAATCAGATGTGCCTCTTGAGGCTTATCAAAATGCAAGCACATATATACAGTCAACTACAACATCTGCTGTATACCGCCACTGATTGACTTTGACCCTCATTTGCACTTTTTGACCGTCACTGATATGATACTACCTCATTTCTCGCTACCCCCCTGCAATAACAAAAAAAAACAAAAAATATCAACACCACAAGAGAATGTACCCCTCCATTGCACTAAAAGATGTGAAAGAAAAGCACTTCTTTGATGTTTGTACTTGTTTTGCTACTCGGATGTCTTTATCATAGGATACTCTTTGCAGCCCTGCATTAAATAGGGATAAGTTTGCGGAAACATTTTGACGACGTTATTTAAATTACCAAAATGCCTCAACCCAATCATTATCATCATCTTAACAATCTACAGCACACTGAGTTTGCATCTCTTTAGCCCCATCAACACAGACTAGCAATATCTATAATTGGCCCCAGGCATGATTGTTTGCCTCACACTAACCCATAAGTTGCAGTATATTTATTTTTACATCAACATGCCATTATATAGACAAAACAATCTCTCTCCCACTCTGTTAATAATTCCTGGAGATAGGCCATTTGATGATAAATATGCAAGGACAGGATATAGACATGACTGTTCAATTCAGTCGTATAATACACAAATATAAACAATTGATAAAATTTGTTTGAAATACAGACACTGACTTTATCCCCAATATTCTATATTACAAAGACTGTCTACAACAGACTCGGACACATGATCAGACAATCTGCAATGAAAACGCAAATATGGCGTCTTTTATCACTTAAATAAAAATAAACTCTTTGAAATTGCAATCGCTACTCATTATCACCATCTGATCAAGATATGTTCCTCAGGATGTTTTTATGATTCAACCAATAGTTGCAGAACGTAACACAAGCCAGTTTGAAGCATCTATATTATAGAAGCCACTTCCGTTTTCCAGAATTTTGTTTCTGGATACTCTGAGACTTTGTTTGGAATTGCACTTTTGATTTCATCGTACAGATTAGGAAAGAAACGGAAATGGATAACATTTTTATTTATAAAAAAAAAAAATATATTCTTTATCAAATATAAATAAGTGTTTTGTTTACATATTTCTCTTTTTCTTTTTTTTTTGTACTAATTGTTACCCTAACAAAATATTTAGCTATATTACCAAATATTTGCATACACACCCACCCAATCTTTTTAATATCTCCATATAAATCACTCCAACTTTTATGGATTATATATATATTAATCCATATATTTTTGTCTGTGCCTCTCTAGTAAAATGACTTCTCATTTTGAATCTGGCAAACTCTATTCTGAGATGTATCTACATAAACCCTGTATACTAAACTGACTTTGTGGTTGGGTCACTTAATCTAGGCCTGTGACAGTCAATGGCAACATTTTTCTGACTTTCATAATATTGTCGTGAGCAGATGTGTTTTTTTCCCACGTGCACAAAAACCTGTTGTTCTTGAACCTCAATTTTTGTCTGCACTTTTAATGCTGCTGTCAAATGTCACAAACATTCCTAAGATTTCTATGAGTGACTAAAAGTTTTCCTGTCCCTTTTTATAACAAATCCACAAATATGGTTTCTTCTATTTGCTGCAATGGATCTTAAATAATAAGAATTTCCTTTTGTTTGAAACCCTGACAAATTCTGCCATATTTTTCATATCTATGACAAGGATGAGAAATCTTATAGGTTTCAATTTGCTCACACAGTGATGCCATATTGGCACATCAATGAATTTTTGAAAAAAAAACAAAAACAATTTCTGCTGTTTTTATTTTTTTAAAAAATGTCATCTTATTTTCAGAAAAAGTCTTTCATTTTTTTTTTTTTTTTTTTTTTTTTTTTTTTTTTTTTCAAAATAGACTTCCTCCTTCGTTAGCTAAAATTGAAAATCTGGAACATCTCTATATGACTTACTTCCTCTGTTAAGGCTAGCAATTCTTCCATCATTCATAATCCACTATCTTAACCTATATACTCTCTGATTTTACAAGTACACAAAAATGTACCAATTGCAAGGATAATAGTATCAAGCATAAATCTTCTTTGAGATCCTGTTCCTGCCATTAAACCCCAAACTATTTTTACCTGGATTTCTGCTAATTTACTCTAACATGTTGGTAATAGAACAGGTAAGATTTGAGTCTGAAAAGAGATAAATTCTTTGGCTCAATGTTATTTTTGGTAAGGACATATTTTTCCATAAATAGAAAAATACAGTTTTGTAATCCTTCCTGTTTCACAATAACTTAAAAAAATTCATGAATTGAATTTGAATTATGAAGAGTTATGGCTTTTGTATGCTTTTGATAGAAAAGGGAAATTGAATTGCATCCTCTCAATGGCCATGCATCATTGTCTATTCTCCCTCACAAGCTACATGCCCTATGCTGAGAAGGTAATATACAATATACAACTAATAATAAACATCTATATTTCTGAGATGAGGTATTATGTACACTATTTACATTATTCAGACTATTGTCCTCATTTTTGTTGCCATATTTATTACAACATTTTGGTCGTTGTACGCTCCAGCCTTCTTCAGGTGATTGGAATGTCGAAATGAACCCTTTATTTCGTTCACTGGGGTAGACTTTTCTAGTTCCACAAGGACACCTGGCACAGTGGATAAAGGCGTTGGTTAGATCCAATGACAGGACTCGAAGTGTGTGAGTTCAATACCCGGTTAAGGCAGTGGAGAACTTGGAGAGGGGAATTAACAGGAGATAACTGATAACTGATATCCATTAGACATGGCAAGTGGAACTAGAACAGTCTACCCCAGTGAAATAAAGGGTTCAGTTCGACATTCCAATCATCTGAAGAAGGCCGGAGTGTACAACGACCAAAATGTTGTAATAAATATGGCAACAAAGATGAGGACAATAGTCCGAATAATGTAAATAGTGTACATAATAATTGCTTTTCTGAATGTTTTGCTGAAACACCAACTGCTATAAATTAGCATATGGTCCATCCATTCTTTGCATAATTTCTATTTCCATTGTCTTTGCATCCTGGGTATGACTATAAACTACATCCGCATCCTGGGTAAGACAATAAACTATATCCAACAGCAATGTCTCTGATCAGAGGTTTTGTGGAGCGTAGAACCACCTCTTAAGTGCTGGTGTTCCCAGGTCCACCCTGATCCCAGGATGGTAACACCTGTTAGGGTCCCAGCTATGAGCAAATAGTTGACCCCCAAACTGGGTTCAAAACACTATGAAAGTGTAAAAATAGGTTTTAATACCAGAAATACTTTGTATAAAATAATTATTACCAGCAATACATTTTTGAAAAACAAATGTTACTAGCAATACATTTTTTTTTAAAAAATATATTGCAGGAAAGGAAAATTCTTATGACAAATAGATTTTTGAAGGTAAAAATATTACCAGAAATAGATTTTGGGAAAAAGAAAATATTACCAACAATGAAAATGTTGTTGGCATTAAATAACCCATTGAGGTTGATATGCAACTAAACCAGACAAATCCATTGTCATTCTTGACAGTCTATTAAAGATGGATAATTCAAATTTGAAACCAGGAGAGGCTATCCCAACTTGTGAATGTGTTTGATAGCTGATGAACTCAACATAGCAGAAATAATTAGTTTTATTAATTCATGTCATTAAAGAAACATTTAAAAGCAATAAAAAATGGTGTCATCTACATTTTATTATATTTAGTCTGATATAAGGCTATAAGTGCTGAGCGCCTAATGAAGAAACTCCTTATACAGTGATTCTGATCGACTATATAAGCTCACTCGTCTTTAAACTCAGAGCTGTATTAATTCTGACCCTGTATCAATGAGATTATCTTCTCCAACAAGCATTACTCTCACCTGGATACCCAATCATTTGGCATTAAAATTGGCAACATTTTTGTTATTTTTCATATGGAAAAGAATCCTAAAGCTAAAGAAGTCAGTCTACATTTTAATGACAAAAATATTTATGAACTTTTGAAACAAAAATTTAAAAAATCTGACTTGGAGATGAGTGGAAGATATGTTCCTCAGGATGTTTTTATGATTCAATCAATAGTTGCAGAACGTAACACAAGCCAGTTTGAAGCATCTATATTATAGAAGCCACTTCCGTTTTCCAGAATTTTGTTTCTGGATACTCTGAGACTTTGTTTGGAATTGCACTTTTGATTTCATCGTACAGATTAGGAAAGAAACGGAAATGGATAACATTTTTATTTATAAAAAAAAAAAATATATTCTTTATCAAATATAAATAAGTGTTTTGTTTACATATTTCTCTTTTTCTTTTTTTTTTTGTACTAATTGTTACCCTAACAAAATATTTAGCTATATTACCAAATATTTGCATACACATGATCTTTTTACTATCTCCGTATAAACCACTCCAATAATTTTTATGGATTACATATATTGATCCATATATATTTGTCTGTGCCTCTCTAGTAAAATGACTTCTGATCAGGGGTTTTAAAAAAAAATGATGCTTTGTATGATATTTAGTCGGAAAACGAATTTGACTGACACCTGAATTCTTGATTCAAGTCTTTGAGAATTTTACTGGGCAGAAGAAAGATGCAATTCATTGTTTCTACTATTTTAATCATTTTATTTTTATTCCTCTTAAAAATTAATTTGAATGTTCATTGAAATTATCCAACAATCTATTTTTTTTAATGCCATGCCTCTTTAGGATGTAAGCAGTTCCTGACTTTCCTCAGAGGCCATTTTTTTTCTGTGAATTACCATAGGAAACCATTCCACTGTCTTTCTTATGGTTTCCAATTGCCTTCTCTACAGTGTCAAATTCAGAGTTTTCGTTCCCTTAGGTTGCCACTCAAAGTTAGAGAGCCCAGTCTACCTTGCTATTTAACCCATAGCTGAATGGGGGGAGAGATAGATTCATGCCATTCCAAAGGACATTTATACAAAAGTGAATACAACAGATGAGGCCAGAATTTGAAACTCTGCTTGTTAAATCTACTTTCTGTACAAATAACTATTGTACTACCTGCACATACCAGACTACATGAATTTGGAGAGTGAGAAAGACAAGGAGTAGTTAGCAATAATTTTTTTTTTCGTTTTTTTTAAGAAAAGAGTTGTAAAGTTTGGAAAATTTGTTGTTTAAACTTTTTTACTATTCATTTTAAAATCAGGTTTTGGATCAACAACATAAGAGATTAGACAAATGACCAACATGTAGATTAGAAGACGCAGGAAGGAAATTGCAGGAACTCCTACAGAAGGTAGTAAAGGAAAGCAAGAAGAAAGGACTATCAATTGTAAGAGAGAATGCATGATTGTCAGTAAAAAGAAGAGCCGAACATGCAAATCACAAATTGGAGATACAAAAATCAAGTAATTCCTGAAATTAAAATTCCTAGGAAGTCTTTTAACAGAGGGCAGAAAATGCAACATCGAAGTCTGAAGATGCATTGGAATAATGAAAAATGCCTCCCAAAAGCTAAGCAAATTATTAAGAAACAGGAAAATTTTGTTAGAAATAAACAAGAGAGCACTAAGCTATTATGTAATATCGGCTGAACATGTGAGTAACAAAGTTTTAAGCAAATTGGAAAGAAGGAGAATTATACATAGAATCAGAAAGAGACAGAATTTCTAAAACATAATGAGAAGAGAAGGTTTGGAGAACCTAACACTCACAGGACATTGAAGGCAAGAAGGGTTGAGGAAAGCAGTGAGTAGCCTACCTAACATGCTTGTAAAAGGATAGAATAGGGATTAAGAGAGAGGAAAAACACTTTACTAAGAGCTACAGAGGATAGGAAGGAAATATAAAATATAGGATGTAAATATAAAAAGTGGGCACTGAGGTCAACACTCAAATCTTTTTGCATTTAATGCATCAAAATGATGTATTCAAGGACAACACACACACACACACACACATATATATATATATTCATGAATTATTCATACATAAAACAAATACAAAGGTTAATGATTAAATGGCGAGAAATCCATCTTCACGAACAATTCAATAATATACAAAAACCCCGAATCTGTTTATGAATGAAAAGATCCTGTTTTATAAATTTCCATCACATTAGATCTTTTTATTTTACAAGCTTTCGTCTGTTCCTACAGACATCCTCAGGTATGAAATATTGTGTTCTTGTTTATACTTTCAGTAATAAGTGGACAAACGAAAACAAGGTTGTAATCCGAAAAATGCTATGAGAAATGTGTGTTATAGTTTTGGAACATGCAGTCGCAACGCTGAGTTTGAATTTAAATTTTACGGTTAAAGTTCTGCGTTTATGTACAAATGTAGTGATAAGAGAATTCTTTTTTACTGGTAAATTTTCCGTCAAAGTGGCATGAACTATATTGTTTAATAATTACAGTAATGCCGCACTTATTATCCAAAAGTTGCACTTGGATCAGTTATTTTAATTTTGATTCGGGGTTTTTGTATATTATTGAATTGTTCGTGAAGATGGATTTCTCGCCATTTAATCATTAACCTTTGTATTTGTTTTATGTATGAATAATTCATGAATTTGTAAATTGATTGCACCTTTATTGAATATATATATATATATATATATATATATATATATATACCTCTGACATGCAGTTGTTTTGAAACAAGCTGTCATTCTTGACACAATACTGGTCATAATATTTCAGCTGTTCAGTGTATGTATGTGTATATATATATATATATATAAAGATAAAAACATCCTTTTATCTTTATTCTTATTGTCCTTTTACAGATATACTCTATTTGAAATTTTCACACACACATATAGTGCTTTATCTCAAGTGATCAAATGAAGGTTATGTAATTTTAATAAATTCTACCAATGATATCATTGGTTAAACATCCAATCATAATCAATATAAAATCAAATCAAGCAAAGACTTGTGAACCTCATTTGTTGGCATTTTGCCTATATTCAACCAGTAAGGTTCCAAAAATCGTTTTTTGTCTACAACATTAATTTGCTTTAATCGCTACTTACTGTTATTGGTTCTGTTCACAAGAGTGAGGAGGTAAAAGAATTGGGTCAAATGAAAATCCGTCAAAACAATTTGCAAATAACTATTATGACAAACTAAAAAAAAACTTGGAATATTAAAATAATGTTTGACTTCATACCAATATGAAAAATGTATTAAAAATGTAACCAATGCTTGAAGGTCATTATGCAAAACAAGAAAATGAAACCATATCAAATGATTTGGGGAAAGACAACTGGGGAAGCCCTGAACACGTTTATCTTTCATTGAAATTTAATCAATTTTAGAACTACACAAAAGCCAAATAAGTGAAAATAGAGGTAAGATGATTGTATTGTACCAACTTCACCAAGTGGGAAGGGCCTACCTTGAAAATCAGTATTTCAAATCCTCTGCTCAAATACTACAGACCTGTGTCACTGGTGGAGAAATAGGTAATTAGTTCAGCCATAAGGTTGGGGGGCAAAGTCTTTTTCCAGGAATGATGTTAACATGTTGCAAAAATCAAAATATTCACACAATTATTCAAGTCTCTGAAGCTGGACCCTAATTTTTTACGAGATCATAAGGAAGTCCTAAAAAATATATAAGTTGTAATTAAAATGAAAGAAATACCATATTCACCGTTATATAATATATACGTGCATGAACACGCATATATTTGAGTTGGGATAACCTAGAAGCCTTGGGTAGGACACTTCTTTTTCTTTCTTTTTTTTCTTCATTGCTGGGTGGGGGAGTGGGTTTTTCTTATATGCAATCAATTGCAAGTAAATAATAATCTAACTGTCAATAAGACAAGGTACAAGTAAATTTGAGTTTATGCCTTTATCGAATTTGTACAAAAATGGTGATATGAACAGCTATGAGCTCTGATCAACATTTGAATTTGAAATGCGGATTGTATTTTACGAGTCACTACCAACTGAGCCAATCTGCATCCCCATTTACCATTTTGTGATACACTGAATGAATTGTTCTACCATTTCAACTTCCCCCACCAAAGGTCAGACAATTTAGATAAAAAAAAAAACACAATTCCAAATTCTTTTTTTTTTCTTTTTTTCTTTTTCTTTTTCTTTTTTCTTTTTTCTTTTTCTTTTTTTCTTTTTTCTTTTTCAAGGCAAGCTGATGCTGAAAGGCAAGTGTAAAACAATTTTCCTACCTTATAAAAAGTTAAACTTAGTAACTTAGTCACTACATTGAAAGAATATAAAAACAGTTTTTATAATTACTTAAGACTGGTAGGTATTTTCTCATTGGTCTTTGTTTATGGGATTTAAAAAAAACTAAACTTGACTGAAAATGACCAAATTGTCTCTAATAATTGATGATTGGATGTTATTTCTGTTTGTCATACTTTTTCTGAAAAGGGACCATTTCTTGAAAATTATTTATTTCAATTGTAGTATACAACACACCTCAGATGCAACTAATATAGACATTGCATCCGTTGTTACATGGATGCATCTGTGGCTTGACCTGAAAGATCCATTGCTTGCAAGATGTCAGTGGCTGTTCCCAATATGTAAACAGATGCATATGGGATGGCTAGTGAAAGGAGGTTATATAAGCACCCACCTGAGAGGGAAGAAAAGGACAGGCTTTTGTAGCCTTATAAGAATGTAGAATACATATTTAGAGAAAACCCCTAAGCCACATACCTACTCACTAACAGTAATTAACAAAGTCCAGAGTTGAATAAACAATAATTTATATATATTTAAGGCTTTAACCATGTGTTCTTATTAGACATGTATAGTGATAACATTGCATAATTATGTCACAAAGTTATCAATTTGCTAGAGTTACTTTTCCATTTCAAGTTCTCTTACTAATTTCTAGTAATTTTTAACAGAGATATTTATTTAAGGATTGGTGAATAATAGATTGAAGAAGATTATTATTATTATTTCCCAGTGGGTTTTTTTTTTTTTTTTTTATTACATGTTTTTTTAATACAAAATAAGGCGAACCTATAATCATAGATGTTTTTAGCTTCATGATAGTTCAACTTATAATCTTTTTGACTTGATACCATAATATTGATGAGTATATGGTATGTATACTTTTAAATTTTTCTTCATTTCACAGGCAGGCAGTACCATGGAGATTGTATTAAGTTGTATGATATTTCAACTTTCTTTGAGTAGAGGTAACAACCTCTATTTAATCTTAATAGGGATCACAAACCTCAAAATCTCCAAGGGTTTAACTTTCTCTTATGCAGTGTTTTTGTTCTGTGTGTGTGTGTGTGTTTTAATCCATTTTTTCAAATTACTGTTTGCTAAATATTCAAGTCCAACTTTAGGCTGGTCAAAGTTAAGGATCATTTTTGACTTTGGATTTTTTTTTGGTGAGAGTGGGGGGATCTCTTTATGAAGAGCTCATAATAATGTAGAGAACCATCTGCGTATATGTTGTAAGCATAAGCTTACAACCACATCACATTAATACACCAGTTAAGCAATGTTGAGCTTGGTCAGTACCTACATTGGGTGACTGTTTAAGAATACCAGGTGCTGTAAGCTTGGATGTGCAGGTGGTGTAATGGATAATGGCTCGGAATTTTTAATTGGAGAACCAAGTTCCAATTCCAGTTGGGTTTGTTATATTCATTTATGTCGGGTACCTTTGGGAAATCCACCTCTTCTCCTCTGACCTATGGGTTAATTAGTAAGACTTGTATCACTAAGTCATTATCTCAAAAAAAATAAAATTTAATTCTAAAAAATATTTTCTAGCTTTAAATAAGCTGCAAAAAGTTGATAATGAATCAATCAATCAATTTACCAATCAATGGATCAATGACATTAGGATATTTAATGTCTAATCTTATTTCAAAATGTTTCAGTCCAAGCAAAAGTGAAAAAAATCAATTCTAATGTTTCTTATTAGGTTTTACATTATTTTATATCAATTTTTTTTGGAATTCTAACAAATTGTATCATTTTATTTTTGTTATTTTATTATTTATTTTCTCATACAGTTTAAAAGTTAAAGCAAATGAAAAAAAAAATCATATTTCATAAAACCTTTTTTATTTTCTATTCATTCAATCCACTAATGAAGATGCCATATTTGACAGATATATCAAGCATAACTCATTTTCAGTTGATATGTTTGTAAATTTCAGTGTTTAGTGTCTGGACTAAAAATGAATGCTAATCTTTATAAATTAGTGTTTTGTGGCACTACAATCAATTGCTTGTTCTTTTTTGGGGTTTTTTGTTTTTTTAATTCTTAACTAAATTTTACAGAGTTATTTTGCTTTATATTCATTTTGAATTCTGGATTTAGCTGGACAAAGAGAACAAAACAGTTCACAAAGAAGAAAGGTCATTTGATCAGATTTTGTGAGTTGTAGGAGCTGAGGAGTTTTTACGACTCCTCTTCATAATGCGTCAGAAGAAAAAAAAGTGCACAAAGTTACGAAGGTTTTGTAAAGATGCACCAAGATAAAGTCTTCGGTGAGGCATCCCAGTTTTGTTTCAAGTTTCACACTTCGTACTTTTTCTCCTCCAGTAAACCCGACCAGCTTCTAAAGATAACAAGCCCTTGCCTCAGTCATGACATCATGTACATTATTTAATGACAAACTCAATACAACAATTAATTGAAACAATTAGCCTTCACTCTACCAACCAAAGATGCTCCACGTGTACTTGTGAGTTCATATAAGGCATTTGTTCATCTTAACTCAATTTGGCCACCAATCCACCTCATGGTAAGATACGCAATTATGTTAATTTTACTATTAATATTATCTACTAATCAATAGTCTTACTTTTATATATTAAATAATCTCCGGTGTTTGTACTAGCGTATTACTGTTACTAAACAGGATTATACCTTTTGCTATTAACCAATGACTTAAACTGCCCATGACCTTTCATAATATGTATATTTTTTTTTTATGTGTTCAAGACTTTGAAACTATTTCATTGTCTATAAAAATAACTCAACACTCACATTCTATGCTGATCAGCCATGTTTATTTAGTGTCTACAGACACAGTCAGAAATATTTTGGATACTTTTTATTGATTGGTGCCTTTTAATCGGCCCAATTGGGAACTGTACCTGTTTGAACATCTGATTTTATGGAACTGCCTTGTAAGATACAACCTCCTTCCTATCCCGCCAGACATGCAGTATCACCTTCTTTGGATGCTGACTGGCTTTTCATTTCCCCCAGGATCATTTTACTCTACATTGTTGTAAACAATCCATTTTTCATCATTTGTGATCGCTCTTTTCAAAAATTGGTTGTTTTGATTTGTATTTGAGCAGAGAATTGCACATGGAAATGTTTTCCATTTAAATTATTTTCCTTTAAATTGTGAGGCACTAAAGCATTGTAGTAATTCACGTATCAAAGTGTTTTCAAATGCCTTACAATGATCATATGTGATATGTGAAAGATCTCTTTAATTTCCTGAATTATTTTCAAATCCATGTTTTGATCTGTAGACCTGCCAGAATGCTCTGTCTTCCAGATTAAAAATTTCCACTTCTGAATGGAGTGAACCACTTACAAAAATCTCAGTTATGGCACCATCTCCACAAACAGCACATCTTTTTTACTATTCATACAGCATTTTTTTTTCCTTTCCAGAAATTGAATAACATCACTTTTAACATAAAAATATCTAAAGTTCACAATCCACAGATAATTTATGTAGAAAAATATGTTGAAATATCACCTTTCAGAATGTGTGCATATGTCATAAATTTCAGTCAGGTGTAAAACAAATTCATGTGTTCAAATCCCGCTGATGGAAAAATGCTACAAAATTTGTTCCAATCCACGAGATACAAACACAGTGAGAAATATTTGTATCAGTGTAACCAACTATGAAAAGGAGGGAAATATATTTTTCATACCTGTCAGCCAATTGAAAACAACTAAATCAACAGATGTTTGTTGATTCAATGATTTCCTCAGTAAAAACAATTGTATTCGCAGACATCAATCCAGAAGTGGAGTGTTCAACTACTCACCTGTTAATAATAATATTTTTTATTATCTTTAAGATATTAAAACAAAATTAAATTCTTTAAGTTTATTAAAATATAACCAAAGTGATCTTAATATAAATAAATAATTCTCTTTTTTAGTTAAGATGAAAAACAAATTATTCCTTATATCTTTTATATTTATTAGTTTTCTTATAAAATGTTTAAAATTTTTGCATTTGTCATGGATTCTAAATTAGAATTGAATTTTTGTCTTAGTATTAAAATATTAAGACGAGAATTCAATTCTAATTTTAAGTGCAGAATCAAATCTTACTTTCTTGGTCTTGGTTGTTTTTAGTTTCACTTATAAAACTTACAACTTAGAAAATATTTTGATTTAATATGAAATAATAAAGACAAAATGAAAGTCAACTCTACCTGAAAAAATTATTTTATGTCTGCCAAAACATTAATCATGAAATGTGTCCTCCATAAATGTTTTCCATTTTGATACTAATTTAACTTTTTGACGCCTTCACAATTATCGAAAAAGTATTAGAAAAAGACAAAGATATTTGACCATTATCTTTTGTAAAGTAATAGAAAATCCGATTTCATCAATAAAACATGACCTCCATTTTCAAGTCACTACAAAGCCAATTTGACTTTTTTGCTTCCTATTAGCTTCTAGGAAAAAAAAAAAATGTCTGTCATTTGAAACAAACTTAAAAATTTTCTGTTTGTTACTGAATGAATATTTTTGTTTTTACAAAAATGAAAAAGACATGAATAGTCCAGTCAGTCATGAAACCATCAGTTAATATTTGTCTAGGATGATTTGGTTAAGGATGTCAGTTAAAAAATTACACAACTTTCATTTTTCCCCAATCTTCCCAAATGCAAATGTATATGTTGAATATATCAATAAATATATTAAGGTGTATGAAAAGTGTTTTGACCAAGTAAATGGTTAAGTAATAAGAAAAAACAGGTTTGTAGATATATCGTATATTAAACAGTAAGTACAACAGAAGAGTATTACACGACTAGTAAGAGTGTATTGACTGAACTAGTGCTCAATCTATTCACTGTTTCCTGAATCTTCTTTCCTACTAAACTTATAGTAGATGGAAGAGTCTAACATACACTCTTAGAGGGAGGACACCACAACGAAAGTATTTTTATTTTTATTCACTAACACATTTCCTGTACCCATCTAGAAATTATCTATGACTATTATTATATCATTAGTATTATTATTTATTAGTATAACACCACAAATTATACTAACATTGGTTTAAGAGTGTTGAATGCATGTGATACATGACTGACCAATGAAAATCAGACAACACAAAAATAAAAATTCCAAAATTTCTTCTGTTCTTTTTCTCCATATCTCAGTTTCTGATGAAGGTTTAATAAAATTTCACCCAAAGCAGATTCAGGGGCTGAAGCAATTCCACAATTTCATCAGTTCCCAGACACTTCTATACAGATTGATGGGAAGGAATTGAAGTATGTGAAGTCATTAATATGTTTAAGAAGCACAATGAATACAAATGCATCCATTGATGACAAAATAATAAGTTGCCAGATCGCCAAAGCAACAAGTGCATTTTGGAAGCTTCATTACTGCCTATGGAATGAGAGATGTCTCAAATTGGATACCGAAATATGGGTTTATAGAACACAGCTGTTTTGAGCACTTTGTTATACAGCTCAGAATTGGGGATTCTATATAGGGTCCCATGTCAATCAGTTGGATGTCTTTCACAAAAGTTATCTCCATGCGATCTGTGGCTATACATTTGACATTAGGGTGTCCACTGTTGATCTTCTCGCAAAATGCAACATTGATGGAATTGAGACTTTCCTGATGCAGTCACAAATTTACTGGGCTGGCCATGTTGCAAGGACGAATGACAACAGAATACCTAAGGACCTCATGTATAGCCAGCTTGACAGTAGACAAAGGACTGTTGGATGGCCATGGCTCAGGTATAAAGACAAGCTAAAGAGAAACCTCTCAGCTGTCAATGTGCCTCATACAAACTTCAAGTGAGTTGCCCAGGGTAGAAATAACTGGAGATATTTGTGCCAGGGTAGTATCAGAAATTTCCAAATCAGTCATATTGATTGGCTAAGAGATGAAAGACAATGGCGAAAAGTGTCATCAAATATTCCTGTTGCTATGTCCTGGGATCCTTGCTGTTGCACAATATTTGGACTTGTATGCAAGTCACTAGCAGGACTGAAGTCTCACATACGATACAAACATTAAAAACTGAATGAAGTTGTTGGGTACTCATATGTCAAAATCAATGGGAGAGGCCATCATATATATATATATATATATATATATATATATATATATATAGAGCATATGCATAACAAGACAGGAATATGTATAGTGACACATGTTTGTTCTGAAAAGTAACTTCTTCAGCCAAAATAATGATTTTATTGATTAAATTGAATCAATCTTAAAATTTATTCAATTTTAGTATAAGATTTGTCGTGGCTATTACAACAAACAATCAGAGATTTAATCCAGATAAAACAAAATAATATTAATCCTGAATAGGAAATTTACAAAATAGTTTGAAAAAAACGTCTGATGAAATGCATTAGTGAGGCAACTAGAAATTTAAATAAAAGATTATATAAACCTAAGACATCTTTTATTTGGGAAGGATATTATATAAACCTTTAGACATCTTTTATTTGGGAAGGATATTAGAATAATCCAAAAGTTATACTGACATGCAAAGAGAATATGAATTCAGTAAATATAAAAAAATATAAATGCAAGGATGTGTCTTCTTACCAGACTTATTCAACCTATACATAGAGGTGATTCTGAGAGAAGTCCTACCAGAATTCATTATTAGTGGCCATAATATTAACAAAATAAGATATGCAGATGATACAGTATTGATAACACATATAGAAAAGAAACTATAAGAACTACAAAAGGTTTTGAATGAAAGCAAAAAGAAAGGATTAAACATTAATTGCAAGATAGAACATAGCTGTTCCTTTTGCTGACAATCATAACATGCAAATTACAAGTTGGAAATACGAAAATCAAGCAATTACAACAATTTAAATATCTGGGAAGTGTTCTAACCAAGGATGGAAAATGTGACTCTGAAATTCAAAGACAAATTGGAATATCAAAAGGTGCTATTCAAAAGCTAAGCAACGTATTAAGAAACAGGAAAATTTAGTTAGAAACAAAGAGTTTTGAATTGTTATGTAATATCAATCCTCCTGCTGGACAATCTCCTCACAAATGAAGAAGAGACTTGAAGTAACAGAAATGTTGTTCTACAGAAGGATATTGAGAATATCATGGATCAAATATGGGAGCAATGACAAAGTTTAAGAGAAAATGGAAACAAAAAGGACACTTATTTTTAACATAAGGAAGAGACAGTTCAAATTTCTAATGAGAAAAGGGGGCTTGGAAAATTTGATACTCACAGGACAGATTGAAGGTGAGAGGGACAGAGGAAAACAGCTTATAACCTACTTAATGGGTTTGTGCAAATGGATGACAGGACAGGAGTTAGGAGAGATAACAAAAAGACAAAATTTTTACTAAGAGCTATAAAGGACAGGAAATTGTGGAGAGCCATAATCGCCAACCACCTAAAGGGACACAACACATAGAAGACATCTTTTATAAAATAATATACTCAATGCATGAGTTATTCATCATAATCACAAATGCCATAAACCCTTAGGGTCATAGAGGCTCCACCATCTGCTGTAGCCACAGAAGCTCTGGTGTTTCCTGGGCAAGACAGCTTGATGGAGCCCAACTCACTTCAGGATGTAATATAGGTCTGACCTTCATCATCACTTAATGCAGTTAATGATTAAAAGCAAAAGATATAAAAATAAGGTTACAATCTATTGAAAGGGCATTTATTTGGGGAATTGTCTAATTAATTGTAATTTATGGCAAGAGTATGTTGTGATTGGGGGGAGGGACATCTGATTGCTCTCCCAGCAACCAGGGGGGGCGCAATAGGGAGAGCGGGAAAAGAGACAGGCAATAACAAAAATAATACTGCCTCGGAAACCACAGTGTCATGGTGACTGCTGCTTTTATTGGCATGAGGCATCATACAAAGACCCAGATCTTGACCAGTTGCAGATACACATATCTAGACATGCCAAACTGTCCCACTGCTAATGGGGGGGGGGGACTGGTGTTGACAACCATGTCTGCACAAGATCCAGAGCCACTTTTGTTTCTGCACTGACATATGTTCACTGTGCATCCAGGATCATAAAAACATCTCTACTTTCTTCACAAAACTAAAACAAGTATTGATTGTCCCTGCATCTTTCACTTTTTTTCTGTCAACTAAATGGCATTTATTGCATTTCTCCCTCCAATTTATCAGATATAAGATTGATTCTATCAACATTTTTTTATTAAGAAGTTCCTAACTGGAACAAAATGCATCCCTACACAGACTTGTCAGACATTTGCTCACTATTATTCTGTTGTGTGTGTGTGTATGTATATATATATATATATAATAACTGATTTATATTTTAAATATTTTAAATTTATAATATTAATGCTCTGTAAATTTACATTGAGCACTGTTTCATAAAAATATCAATAAGGACAATGGATTATATATCTTACTGTTCTTTCTTTTTATTTATATATATATATATATATATATATATATATATATATATACACACACACACACACACACACACACAGAGTGTGATGTATAAATTGTCATCTAAATTATGCAGAAATGAAAATTTCTTCAATAAACTTGCCATTGGCTTCAACCACGGCCACCAGATGACTTTGGAATCTTCTGCATCCTCTTCTGAACGGTCTCCTTGTTTAAGTTTGCCTTCAGTGTTACAAAAAGTTTTGTTGGTGTCTTGTTCAACTGCACCCCAGAGATAATAATCAAGGAGGTTGAAGTCTGGGGAGTTAGGTGGCTAAATGTAAGGGGTGATGTAGTTGCAAATATTGTCTGACAGCCATGACTATGCTCTCCTGTTTATGTAACATAGTGCAGAGTCCTGTTGCCAGACATTGGGCCTTCCAGCTGCCACCCTCTTGCCCCAGGACAGCACTACCTTCTCAAGACACTTGATGTAGGTCTGAGTGTTGAGTCTGAGGCCCTGTGGGAAGATGAATTGAGGCATAATGTTGCCATCACTAGTGATCACTCCAAACACATTCGTAATCACCATTAGACTCACCCACTTCTTTTCAAATCCTCTGCACTGTCCTCAGACTGACACCCAAACACTCTGAAATATTTGTATTGGAGCTTCTGGCGTGAATATCAAGCAGTACAGCATCCTGTTTCCAAATTTCTGGCTGAGTGACTTGTGTCATAGTGCTCTTTTTTTCTCCTAGACAATGCCCAACTGACCCCCAGGCAGTCGACAAAATCAAAAACAATGTGCATATGTGAAATTAAAAATATAAAATTGCGCCAATTTACCCATCGCACACTGGATATATATGATGAAAATATAATTTTAAAGCATGTGATATTTATGAGTGTTTGATATAAGAGATAGTGTTTGTAAATATAAAAGTCGACATTGAGGTCAACACCCAATAGTTAAACACAATCTTCTGGTCTTATATATATATATATATATATATATATATATATATATATATATATATATAATGATAAGAATAAGTAAAAAAATCTTTAAAAAAAACTTCACATACAAGTTCGATTCCTGTCGGAGGACAAATATTTTCTATGAAAATTTCTCGGACATTCAGGCTGATAAATGTTGTTTAATACTGTTTATTATAAAACAGAGCATTTACTTAAATATTTGTATCTATAAAAAGAATGTATAAACATAAAAATGTCTTAAAATAATTGTCGGACTTTGTCCATTTCATAATGTGTGACGTCATTTGTTTACATTTGGATACACCATGAGCAGATATGAATGTGCATGAGAGAATTATAGAAGATTGTAGTTTAAATACAGTAAATTCGATCTTGCTAACCGAATGCTCCTCTGTGACCAAATCAGTAAAGGCATGTCAGGCTAAATGACGGTTCCGTATAGGATACAGGTTCGAATCCTGTCGGAGGATGAATATTTTCTGTGAAAATTTCTTGGACATTCAGGCCGGTAAATGTTGTTTAATAACATATAAGTTTGTTAGCTTCCCTCATAAAAAAACAAAACCTGTTATGATCCTGCTGTGAAATGAGTGGTCATGAAGAAGGTTTTGTGTATGTTGGTCAACAACACATATTTGTTAGACCTGAACAAAAGCAATAAGTCAAGCATATCACCCATCAAATTAATGCCTAGATTGGCTGCTTCGTTAAGGGAGTATTGGGCTCTGATGTTTAAAGAACAATTGAAAATGGACTTTATTTTTGCGGTAGACCGTTCTTCTCTTTAAGAACAGGCATATGCAGTATCCAGATCTATTTCCCAAAATCTTTGGGAAACACTGCAAAGTATTCGATTATGCCTTCCACTGCCTGTTTAAAAACATTGGCATAGGCTTCAAATAAATTTTGTCGCTCGAGGTTGTTCACGACTTCATTTAAAACAGCAGGTTACATAATGTGTGTGTGTGTGTGTATATATATATATATATATATATATAACCTTTCTTTTCTTTTCAATTTCAAATTCTCAGCCCTTTATTTATATATATATATATATAGGGCTGAGATGTTGAAAAGAAAGGAAAGGTGATGCAGACTTGATCCCAGAAAATATTCAATCTGATCTTGTATGTAACATCTGTGGAAAGGCTGTTCTATCTCATGCTGGATTTACTTTGCTAGTCATCTAAGATCACATTAAAATCGGCAGTCTAATGAATGTGAATGTCCTTCAAGACAAATCTGCAGGGAACTTATATCAGTTTTGTGATAAAATTAGCATGTCTGCTGCCAGGCTGAAGTGATACATGAGAGTGCACAAGGAAGAAGTCACTTTCCAGACTCTCTAAAAGTCTTTTATGTGTCACATATGTAAAAAGGTATACAAGAATGAGGCTGGTTTGCAAAGTCATCTGCAGACCCATGGCCACTCAGCTCAGTATTGAAGAGACCATTTCTATAAAGAGCTGGGAGTTATCACACACACACTCTAACATGCCAAAATGGTTGGTAGCACCACTATACCTTGACATCACGTAAATTTTCCTATTTCTATATCAATTGTTCTCTGGCATCTTGTGAATCAGTGTGAACGCCAGTTAGGCTGCTCATGACAAAACAAACTCGGGGAAATTTCAGGATATTTCAATTCTAAAATTGTTGACATTTGACATTCCACAATTTACCATGTCAAATGTATACCAGAAATACCTAATGGAAGGGTTTATGACCATATCATGTTCTCATATGGTCACCAAAGTTAAGCAATGTCAAGCCTATTCAGTACCTAGATGGGTGACTGCTTGGGAATACCATGTACTGTATGCTCAGATGTGCAGGCGGTGTATTGGGTAAAAGCTCAGAATTGTAAATAGGAGAGCCGAGTTCCAATTCCAATCAGGTTCGTTGTATTCACTTATATGCAAATACCCTTTGAAAAGGTATTACTCCAGCTCTCCCCCCATCTATGGGTTAATTAGTAGGACTTGTATCAGTAAATAATTTTTATCTCAAAAAAATTCTTACACTCTAAAAATATTTTCTGGTTTTAAATAACCTGCAAAAAGGTTGATAAGCCATAAAAAATACCAACCAATCAATTCACTGGATGGAAGACATTACCCCTCACTGTCTACTGTAGCTGATTACAGATCCTTAATGACCATGTTTAGAAGTGTCTACAAATCCCATGGCTCAAATCCCATCCACACTCAATGTGGAAAATACTAGATAACATGTCCAGAAGGTCAATTCAGTGTTCTTTAGCTTCCATTGGATAATGGGAACAGAAGACCCACAAAGGAGCACCAACATGGAAGTTACATATTGGGGATGTTGAAATTAAGCAGTTACAGGATTTTGAATATTAGGGGTGGTGGGGATTGTAACAGACAACAGAAAGTGTAACACAATAATCCAAAAGCACATTAGAATAGCAAAAGAAGTCCTTCAGAAACTAAGAAAAGTATTAAATGATAGGAAAATGCCTTAAGTAACAAAAAATTGAATACTCAACTACTATGTATAATCTAATTTCTTATGTGGCAGAGAATGCTGGACATTTTCCTCAGAAATGAAGAGACTTGATTAATATTAATATCATTATACATTAATTTATTTGGAATGTTTTCTTTATCTTGGTTTATTTTATATTCGCCTTTTGGCTGTTATTTGCCTGGCGATGGTGAATTTCATTCTTAGGTCACATAAAAAACTGAGAAGTGGGGGAAAAAGAAAAATATTGACTCTAACCTATTAGGTTGGTGCAAAAATAATGTCGTTTTCTCACATAGTAACATATGTGAGAAAACGACATTATTTTTGCACCAACCTAATACTAAGCATAGACAATGGAATATATTATTTGTTTAATGACGTATTTTTAGAATTCTATTATCTTGAACTTTATTACTAACCAGAGGTAACATTTGCAGAAATGTTGTAAATCTAGAAAAAAAAAGGGACATAAGAAGAAGAAAAAAAGAAAAAAAAAAAATTAAATTTAAAGGGAGGTAATTCATGTGTGAAAGAAATAATCAGGGGCGATAATTCATACTTGAAGAAAAGTAATTAAGGGAGATAATTCAAGTATAACTGACTAATAAATACAACATAGCAAATGCCACCAAGCTGACTCATTGTAAACTGGGGAGAATTCATAATTTTCTCTTGGTAATCCTGTTTAAATTAGCTTTGAAATTTTGCAGGACACAATTTATTTACTTTCCTAGTATTTTACTTAAAATAATGCTTTTATAAAATTTGAAAATCTGCAATGTAAAATAATAATTCTGCTATAATATTACAATTTATATGAAAATGTATAAAAGCTAATAAAATATCAACATAGCTATCTTCATTGTGAAGCAAACCTTCAATACTCTGCATTATTCACTGTTTTCCTTTCAAGGCTCCTTTATTGTTCTACTTAATTTCAGTCAATGTCATTTTCTGTTGCCATCGCAGGATATGACAACACAATGGCAAAATTCAAACATGCTATTATGGCAGGATAAAATTTTTGCTTTGCAAGCAAAATCACCTCCAATATGTTGAAGATTTTAACAGATTGCAACATCTATCAGAGAGATGAAATTTAAATTTTTATTATTGAATTATTCCAAAATTTTAACCCATCAACAGATAGCTATTAATGTCATCAATTGAGCATAAATAGTTATTAATTAAAAAAAATAGTAATTAATGTCTAAGTAATTATCCATAACTCCATGTACAAGAATGTTGTTTTTGATAAAAGTTAAAAAATAACCATAAATATGTAAAAAATGCATATATTGTGGAAAATTCCTTTTTCCACAATATAGATATTTGTGCTATGTTAAAATGCTTATTACCTAAACAATAATAATACTGAATATTTCTTTAAATATTAAAGTATATTTGATCACATCTTCCTAATAGCAGTCATGATCTGTAAACAAACCAGATATCATATTGTTACTATTGAGTAGTAAGTTCAATCCTCACCTGGTACTTCGAAAATTTGGCCTTATACCAGACTAAGCTTTGCTGATGGTTTAATGAGCAGACAATTACTGAGTTTAATTCTCACCAGGTATCCCATAAATGTGGCCTTGTGCCAGACATAGCTAAGCTTATTAAATATCAAGCACCATGCATTCACCATAAACAAAAGTGTATGTTGCAACATGCGCATTTATTAATAATAATTTTTATCAACCTGGTAACTGCACATTTCTTTTTTATAGAATTGTCATTATAGAAATAAGAATTATATTTCAACTGTGAACTTCTGAACATTAAAGTTACTTAATCATCACATTATTTTACTTCCATTTGGCAGAGAATTATGCTAGTATACTAAGAAAATGGTCACATCTTCTAAGAATTCACATCTCTAGTTTAACAGAGCAGTAAAATTGTTTGCTTTAAGCAAGTTCTCCATTTTAGGTCAGTTCAAAGGGAGAGCAATTATTTAATGTTAAACTAACAAATTTTTCTTTAGAAAATTAAAATAATGAGTAAAATCGATGATACTTGTTAATGAATCAGACAAACAAGCAAAAAATAGAACCATCCAAATTGTATTGATAAATAGAAATGTAATCTGCATTATTTTTGTTTGTTTTAAATACTGAATATATAAAATGTTAAATTATTGAAATAAATGTCCATTTTTCAGATATCTACTCTTTATGCTCAAGCAAAAAAGAAGTGACTGATGATTTATTATTAGTTGTGTTTATGGTGACTTTGACGAATGCATTATGGACTTTCAATTTAGTTTAAGCATATACGAAGAAGGATACAAAAATGAATAATTAAACTATTGTTTAATAAATAAAAAGAGTGTCTACCCAAATGTGAGCATCCAGTAAAAATAATGTAGTGATAAAATCTGTCAGATTAATAAATAAAAAATTCATTACTTTATATATATATATATATATATATATATATAAATTAATAGTAAAAGGGTAATCTGTATGGAATTTCTGATAGGATATTGATCCAAGGTGAGCTCTGTCAGAGACAGAAAAATTATTATTAGGTTGGTGCAAAAATAATGACGTTATAATGTTGTTTTTTGATGTTAAAAAATACGTCAAAAAACGACATTATTACGACATTATTTTTGCACCAACCTAATAATTAATGAATATCAAACAGTTAAAATTTCACCTATGGAATTTTAAGTGTTGGATACTCATTAATTAATAATATATTTGTTTTAAAAAGAAATATAATTTATTAGTAATTAAAAGTAAAAATAATATTTTAAAATTGTAGATCAATACAACATATTCTACCAAACACCCCTTTTAGAAAGAATCTGTATGTATACAAGTAGAAATTTAATAAATAAAATGCTGAAAAAATTTTTGCCATTGATAAAAAAACAGACGGCATGCATTGAACGGACGTCATAATTCGTTGAAAAAAGGCATCCCTACCCTACCTGTACTTAACCCATTTTTGAATGTAACTCATAATTGATACAATAATAGTTAATAAAAAAGAACATGCTACTGCCTCTGTCTAAATGATTGGATTTCTCTGTATCTTTGGAAACAAAAATTATGAATGTATGTGCTTTTAAAACTCAGTAAATTTTAAAATAAGTTATTCCAATATTAACTTGAAGATGAAATAGAACTAATGCTTTTAATTTAATATAACTGAATTTGAAGTTTTTGGTTTCTGTTTTTTTTTTAAAATATGGTAATTCCTGTGTAGCGATGAAACCATATTTCTAAATCAGTTAATTTATAATATATATATATATATATATGTATATATAATAATATACTAATATATACAATAATGATTTAATGAAAATGTCATTTATTAACAATACATAAATAAAAATATCTTCTATAACTAGTTTAACTATACCATCAAAAAATGACAGCAAAGTTTAAATTTTATAATTTGGTTGTGTTTTACATAGGAATTATGTAGGATTTTAATTGTTACAATGTCATATGCTAGAAAGAATTTTGCTCCTGAAATCATTGAGAATCAAAAATAACATTAAATATGACAAGGATAATGAAAAACTATAATTATACATTTTTTTTTTTTTTTTTTTATTCAAAGAATTACCGTATTAAAAGAATTCTAATTCTTTCACTGATTTAGTTCACAGTTCCATTTCTTTGAGCCTTTTTTTAAATTTTTTAAAAAATTATTCTGATCGTATAAGAAAGCAACCCTAATGTGGTTAAAGACAAAGCAAAGTAGATTCCACCTTTGTCAAATATTTTCACCTGGAGCCATTGTTATAAGAAATGAAGTGCCTTCCCTTGAAACAATTTCTAAAGAGTTTTTTTTTTTAATGTAAAAAGTAACTAAAAGCAAAGCATGGTTGTAAAACATAAAAGCTAAAGGTAATTATGTGTAAAATTCTGGCTTAAAAATGATTTCAAATGTAAATTCAATATTGACAGAAATAAAATAAAAAAATTGTGTTTTTATGGAAAAAAAATAAGTTTCTATTCATTCAGTATTAAAAACTAACATTACTAAAATGGGTTAGCTTTGAAAACTAAACTGGAGAAAATCTGCCTTTTTATTTGCTAAAAAAAATAAAATATATTCAGGATTAATCAATTAACTAATTCACTGAAGTAACAAAAATTCTGTTTTTGTAAAAGAAAAATATTAATAATAATATCTATTTACATTCAGTATTTAAAATTGAAGTGATTAAAATGTATTAACTTTAAAACTGGAGAATTTTACACAAATTATTTTAAATGAAGATTTAGTGTTACGACTGAAGTAACAAAACTGTTATCTTCAGAAATTAAACTGGAAAATTTTATGAGTAAAATTACAGCTGTATTTTCCTTTGAAATTTATTGATAAATTCAGACATAGAACTGGACACCATTTATAAGTTGAAGGAAAAACATTTTCGGCTCAAGTACACAATTGACACTGACTTGAATTTAATGAAAAAAAGGTCAAAACTAATGCACTAAAATACCTTTTCTCTCTACAGAAAGAATCCTAAATGGTTAAATACTGCAGAATTTTTCACACATGAAATAACGGATATTGATTTAAATTTTGATATGAAAGTTAATGAAAATGTTTGTGAGGCACACTATTGCTGTGATACATTAAATGCCTTTTATGATATAGTACGTCATTTTGAGCAGGATTCTAATTGCTGGAACAATGAGCCTGGACAGCAGAATTGTCAGTCTGGAGACTTCATTGAAAATTCTAAAATTTCAGACTCTCTAATACATTGAGATATATTAATATAACTAACAATAAAAGATATTTATTTGGGACTGATGAAATGTCATGTGACATCATTGCAAATGAAAATACTTAAATTAGAGACAATCTCTTCTTGATAATACATTGACATGTATTACTATATCTAACAATAATAGATATTTGCTTGAAACTGATAAAATATGATATGGTTTGGACGCATTACAAGGCACGACAGCCTGTGCAAGAACATGCATAGCACCAATGAAAGTGGATGTAGGAGAGGATGCCAACGCAAAGACTGATTGGACAATGTCAAACAATGAACAGGTATGACTGTACCAGAATTGCAGATGGCTGCCATTGATAGACCGTTGTGGAAAAGAGTGTGGCTTCTGCATTCGGATCAGCCCTACAATTACAAAAGTCAAGGGAATGATGTTGATATCTATCATTACATGGTTCGACAGCCCCTGCCGTACCATCATGCAAGGCACCATTGAAGGTGGACATAGGAGAGGACGCCAATGCAAAAAATGGTTGGACAATGTCAAACAATGAACAGGTATGACTACTAGAATTGCAGATGGCTGCTGTTGATACACCGTTATGGAAAAGAGTTAGTGTGGCTTCTGCATTCGGATCAACACTACAATTACAAAAGTCAAGGGAATGATGATGATGATGATGATGATAAAATATCAGGTGATGTCATTGTAAATGAAAATTCTAAAATTTCAAACTCACTTTCTGTTGTTATATTCAGAAACAGAATTATGTCTGATGACAGTGAATATTTTTTTGAAACTGGTAAAATATCAAGTGACTATGTGAAAAAAAATCCAGGATTCTGAAAATTCCATCCAATATAAACATAATTGTTACTATGTCAAGCTATCCTGGAATGAGGAGAAGATTCAACTTGTGCCATCCAACCATGAGGTTACACCTGCTGTTTGAAATGAAGTCGTGAACAACCTCGAGCGACAAAATTTATTTGAAGCCTATGCCAATGTTTTTAAACAGGCAGTGGAAGGCATAATCGAATACTTTGCAGTGTTTCCCAAAGATTTTGGGAAATAGATCTGGATACTGCATATGCCTGTTCTTAAAGAGAAGAACGGTCTACCGCAAAAATAAAGTCCATTTTCAATTGTTCTTTAAACATCAGAGCCCAATACTCCCTTAACGAAGCAGCCAATCTAGGCATTAATTTGATGGGTGATATGCTTGACTTATTGCTTTTGTTCAGGTCTAACAAATATGTGTTGTTGACCAACATACACAAAACCTTCTTCATGACCACTCATTTCACAGCAGGATCATAACAGGTTTTGTTTTTTTATGAGGGAAGCTAACAAACTTATATGTTACTGGTATTAGGTTGGTGCAAATATAATGACGTAATAATGTCATTTTTGACGTTAAAAATACGTCAAAAAACGACATTATTACGTCATTATTTTTGCACCACCCTAATATAATACCATCTTGTTTGAGTTTAATGCCTCTTCTTTCATTTTGAATTTTTTAATTAAACA
Organism: Acanthosepion lycidas; assembly: GCA_963932145.1. Taxonomy (NCBI): domain Eukaryota; kingdom Metazoa; phylum Mollusca; class Cephalopoda; order Sepiida; family Sepiidae; genus Acanthosepion; species Acanthosepion lycidas. The sequence goes on from OZ010600.1 coordinate 3,063,562, forward strand.
TCATGTAAACATGTTTCCTGATGATACCTGCTCCAAAATGCTTAAAAGAAATTTCTGTCTAGATAATCTGGTCAAGACAGGCATAGATGAACTATCCAATCTGTATTCAGAAGCTAATGTTCACATGAAAAAGGGTATTTTGAGCTTAGATCATGGAACTCTAATTGTCCAGAACTCAAGGAGCAAGATGGAAACTTTGTTGAACATGAATGATAGTGCACTGGAGGAGATTTAAGGCCATAGGTATGATACAAAAGATGATATTCTCCACATTGATCTTGATGCATCTGCAAAAAAAGGAAGTTCTCTTTCAAGCAGTCAAAGTATTTGACCCCCTATCTCTGTGCTTACCAATCACTCTTAGAAGTAAAATGCTTTTAAGGGATTTGTGGTCACAAAAGAGTCTCATAACGTCTGGGCTGGGCTGTCTAGGGCAGGGGTCAGCCACATGTGGCACACCAGGCAATTTCCAATGGCATGCAGCAGCAAATTTCATTATGAAGTTTGAATTGATAACTACTACAATGCAAAGAAAATATTTAGCTGTTTCAGTTTTAATATATACTAAAATATATATTACTATATAAAATATATTGTAGAACAAGTATATTGACCTTGACTTTAAAAAAAATACATATATTGTTGGCACACTGAATGTTTTTAAAACCCTAAGTCAGCACATAGTTAGCAAAAGGTTGCCAAACCCCAGTCAAGCTTACAGTTCCCTAGATATTTAATACACAGGGATGATTCATCTGAGTAGTACATGCATCAAAGAGCACATATGGTTTTAAAGTCTATTGTGTGCAAGAAAATACTTGCCAGTTACTTTTTGCTAAAACAAAAGTGACCCCTACTGAGCCAAAAGCTCTGTCTAGACTCCAGTTGATTGCAGTATTTTGAGCAATCAAATGCCTATGAACATTACTAAAGACATATTCCAAATTAAAAAAAACATTTTTGTGGATGTAGATGCTAAAGCTGGTTATTATCAGATGACACAAAAACAAAAAATTGATTTGTGGAAAATAGATTGAAGGACATCAAACAGTGGAAGAGTTGAACGAGATCAATTTTTCGGTGCATCCCCACTCAACAAAATCCAGCAGATGTGATTAGAAGAGGATTAACGCTACATAAATTTCAGCAAGGTTTAAACTATTGGATCTCTGTTCCTGAATGACTCAACACAAACCAAATTAAATGGATTGTTAGTGACTTCAACTGCTTGAGTGACAAAAATAAAACCAGAGAACCGTCTACTGTACTACAGTCTGTTACAATTAGAAGAATAGAGGCGATACTTGCTTTTGATAGTTTTTCCAACCTCAGTAAATTAATCATTGCTGCATCACTCATTATTAAGGTCAGAAACAGATAAAAACATCAGGACTTAGACCCAGATACATATACAAAAATTAATTTGTTTATGACCATAGAACTCCAGTGTTTTGGGAAAGAGGTTGCTTACCTTTATTAATCCTCAGAGTGCAGGGGCACCTGTTTTAATTCAAAATTTACACCTATTTTTAAATGAAGAAGTAATTCTTTGTTCAGATGGTAGAATTGCAAAGACTGCTCCCTATGAATATGAAGTAATATAACCTATTTTATTTGCTAAGGATCACCTTTTAAAAAAACCTTCAATGGCTACCATGATGTATAAACATCTAGGCATATCGACAATGCAGTGCTAGACAAGTTGTAAAGGATGTTACATCAAAATGTTTTCTCTGCAAGAGATTCAATGTCCTCTCCTTCAGATATCCAAAAATGACTAACCTGCCCAAACACAGTAAATCTTGTGGCATCCTTCCAACACACAGGCATTGACTATACAGAACACATCTGGGTGAAAAACAAAGATGGTGTCAACAAAATGTACATGCTGATATTCACATCTTAATATTAGAGCAGTGCACATTGAGTTAGTTGATAGCATGAGTACACATTCATTTATCCTGGCTCTTCTAAGATTCACAAATATTTATGGTGTCCCTTTGCATATCTATAGTGACAATGCTAGGTCCTTCATAGTGGGATGTAACTTCATAGAGGAGCTTTTTACCTCCAGCAAATTCAATGAAAATTTTGCAGTCTACAATATTAAGTACATTAAAATCCCTCTGTACCCTACATGGGTTGAGAGTATGTGTGAATGCTTGATTAGAATCGTGAAAACCTGTATGTACAAAATGATTAGACAGTCGCTAATGCTTTGAGATCCTAATTATCATCGTCAACATACTGAACACGATAAACTTGAGACCTTTAACCTACAGGTATTTTGGAGATTTGTCGCTTGAATGTTTAACACCTGTTTTCTTCACCCAAATGCCAAAACCAGACTGGTATTAAAATTAGACAATCAAACCCTAAGGGATTCTGACCCTCCATCATCCCGAGCATGTTATCTGCACAATTGGGTCCCATGAGTTTATGTTGACTAAGTTCAGGAAACTCTGGTATATGGAATACTTGCTGGGTCTGAGGGAGCTTCACAAACACATGAGGTAAGCTTCATTGATGATGTGGTTCTTGTTAAAAGCCCTACCAAAACCAGACCATTTTGGCTTCTGGGTAGAGTTCTGGAGCTCCTCACTGGTGATGACAAAAAAGTTTGATATGTGAAAATTAAGAGAGCTGATAGAGTGACTCTGACTCATTCAGTTAATCTTTTATACCCACTTGAATTGTTGTTAACACACAATTCCTAACAAACTCTCTTAACAAGAACAACTACTATACTCACAAACTTAACTGGGAAACCCCATTCCCCCACCCCCAAAAATACTACTAGTTTTTACTCTCTTTTCAACCAGAAATAAAAAGAAAATTGCATCACATTTGAAAATTTAAAACAGGAGCTCAAACACTGAAGAATATTTGTTTTTGATAGCAAATTATATAAATTAAGAGAAGTCAATGTAGAATTACATGATGCCATAGTTGCCTGTAGGTTTCTGAAGAGTTGCCACCCAAATGACAAACCTTTCCAAATTAGCCTTATCGACAACATCACAAATGACATTTGATAACATGAAACAAACATTGAAGAAACTATTTACAAAGATTGATGGGGGAGTGGTTTACCAAAATCTTAGTGAAGAATGAGCCAGATATGGAGGCCAAATATCTTAACAACAGGCATATCTGTGGGCAATACAAACCATGTGATAGTTATCGAGGTTACTGAGGCGGGGGATATCTGACTAGATGGTGATGGCTGGATTACACAATGTTTTCAGCTCATATTTGTCTTCATGTCAATGAAAGTGAAGCTAAGGAGGTAAAGAATTTGTTAATGTCTTCAGAAGAACCACAAAGTCATGAACTTTTTTTACAGCAGGGGCTTTTGGTTTTCTTCTTCTGGGCCTGGTTTGCTCAAAAACAGTGTGTGGACAAGTGTGACTTACCACAATTTTAGATACCATTGATATAGATGAAAAAAAAATCAATTAAACCTTAAAACTGAGTCATCAAGTTCCACATACAAATTTAGAGATGGACAAAGAGTGAAAACCCTGCAAAATGTCATCATAAATGAAAAACGTCCTAAATAAAGAACTGATGTAGTAGGCTGCAATTTACTATTGTTGCTAAGTAAGTATAATGAACAAGTATCATGGTTGACTTCAAAAAAATTTACCTGGTGAAGGTTTTTGGAAAATTTCAACGTTTATTTTTTTATTTTTTTTTTTAGGTTGGTTTAACCCCATGCAAGTCAGTAATTACCACAAAAGTATTTATAGAAAAGGCACAGAGAGGCAAGCTTATGGGAAAGTAACTGAAGCCAAGCTGTCAGATTAGGACCAATAATATTGCTGATTCTTCTTTGGGTTTTATCAAGGAGCTCAAAGTAAATAGCAGGGTCATCGGACCATATATGGCAGCAATAATCTAAGCCTGGAAAAATGGCAGACTTATAGATATGTATGATAGATTCTGGAGAGAAAAACTGTCTTGCATGACACAATGAAACAACTTTCTTAGTAGCTGACCTAGCAATGAATTCAATATTGTTTTTTAAGAGATTTATGTCCAGTCATGGGCACCACATGCTAATCTATTTTTAGGGCACCTGCCACAGAAACAGTTCAAGAAGTGCTTTTTGTTGAAAAAAAAAATACTTGACAAGCAGAAAATCACAAACTACACATTTACAGACCGCAGATAAGAAAGACACAAGCAAATTCTGATTGATGCTGGACGTGAAAATGAGTTAATTGAAGCTGTAAAAAAGATATCCGAGTCTTGTGATGTGTTTAAAGCTGTCTTCTTCTTTTGCCCATAAACCTGAAAGGAGTTGTTGGGGAGCTGATGTGCTAAGCTGTCCCCCCCCATCTGTCATGATCGTGTGCCAGAGCCTAGGTCTCTTTGAATGGTTTCTCCATTTTGTCTTGTTTTCCCCTCCACCTATGCTCCACCACAGTCCCTTGAAGAATTGTCTTTGCAAGGCCAGCTGATCATGGTTACGTGGTCATATCATAACAGCTTCCTTTATTTCAGTGTAGTGGGAATGGTCTTCATGGGGGCTAATGTGCTGCTGGATTTTAATGCATACCTGGTCAATGGTGATGTAGTCAAGATATAAGATACCCAAAATGTTGTGATATCTTTTCATTTCCAGTGCCTCTATCTTTCTTTATAGCTCAGCTGTGAGTGTCCATGTTTCGCATGCATACAGGAACATAGAGAATATCAGTGTATGTAGGATCCTGATTTTGTACTGTTACCTCTCCACATGGTCTGTACAGATTGTATAAAAGGGTCCAACCCTGCCCTGTAATATCCCTGCATCTCCCTGACTCTTTTTTTAATCAATCTGTGGCAATGGATTTGAAATCTTGGCATGGAGCTTATTTTTTAGTTTTGGTGGATCTGGCTACACACTACTGCACAGCGTTATTGGTGAATAACAAGAATTAAGCTACTATATGTGCTATATTCCTCAAATGGATTGCCTATTTTGCTTTGCCTTAATCGTTCCTCAAGGACAACAGAAGTGAATTCAATAATGAATCCATGAGAGATTTAGGTGATTTATTTAGTATTTGACTTCTGAATGCAGCAGCAGGTGCAGAGTTCCACAGAGTAATGGCACCTGCTAAAGATTAAATAAAATACTATTAATATCTTAATCAGTGTAAAACAGATTATCAAGGAAACTAATTGCAAAGTAAAGACAGCTTTGGCCTGGATCATAACTGTCATGCCGTGGTTCACGATGACAAACCATTCCTATTTCCTTTAATGTTCTTTTCATTAAAAATGAAGTTCCATTCAGACAGCTTCTTCCTCAGAACTGTTACTTTTGTGGAATAAACTCCCAAGAGAATGCTTCCCCAACAACTACAATTTCAGTCTCTTTAAAACCAGAGTCAGCTGATATCTATTCCACTTGTTTTCATAATACTTTCTCACTCGGTAACCCCTCTACCTTAAGTGGCTCTTGAGCCTTGTATTGGGTGAACTATCAGTAAAAAAAAATTCTTTACATAATTTCAGTCAAATGTTCAGTTTTACTTGCATAGATTCACCAAATAAGCCTCCCAACCCCAGACTATCAGGAACTTTTTTTTTTATTAACTGGAAGTATTCATTTTACTTAGTAGGTGGATCATCTTATTATAAGAGTATTACACTTACTTTTGTTAGCTTGAGTTCCTGAGTTCAATCCTGGCAATATCCATTATTCAACAGTAGATAGCGTAGTAAGAATTTGTTTTTGTGTTTGCATTTGAAAATGAACACTGTTTGTTTTTTTGTTTTTAAGAGTTTGTCACGTTTTGGAAAAAATAATCCTTTTTATTTTCTCTTTTAGGTAAAGTTTGCTCAGTTTGATGTAGTGTTGTATGCTGGTGCTGTTTTTATTTTCAGAGTATTATGTATTATTTGCATATTTTTTGTTGCTAAATGCTATTTTGAGTAACTTCTCTGTTTATAAGGACATTCTTTTATTCCTAAAGGGTGTGGTAGAAATACCTCCCACATAATGGCAAGACATTAGCTAGGTGAAGACGCCACTGCCACTAATGTCTTACCATTATGTGGAACGAATTTCTGCTGCACCCTGTATAATAATTTACAATGGATTTTTTTTTTTTTTTTTTTTTTATCCAATAATATTATTTCTTCTTATTATTTCTTCTTATTATTTCTTCTTATTATTTCTTCTTATTATTTCTTCTTATTATAAATGCTATTTTTAGTGGGTACATGTGTTTTAGTTGTTATCCCTGTTTATTTTCTTAAACAGAGAACCTAACAAGAACGAGCCTATATTGAGATATTCCATTAAAGAAAGATTGGCTTCTAACAGGAATCAGATGTGTATCTCTTTTTCCATCTGGGAAAGTGTTTCTATAGCCAAAATATGCCACTAAGTGGAGGTTATGGAGGCTGTGTTGATAGACCAATTTTTGAATTACCGATGTCATGTGGTAGGAGACCTTATTTTTCAAACAAACTTCAGTTTTTATCATTTTTATCTTGTAATGAGTAAAAGTAACTGCGTTGACAGTGAAGTGAGATGAATGTTTTCTGTTAGCAAAAACTTGCTTACACTAAGTCTGTGATTTTCAAAAGGAAATCCAGTTGATTCCCAGAGAATAGATTTTATCCCAGAGTGGAACTGGGTAGGAGATCAAATAGAATTTTCATGATCCATTGAAATAAAGATTTCTTATTTTAAGAGGGCAATTTACTTTTAAAAGTTGTTTTAATGTATCTAAATAAATAAACAGCAAATTCTGTGTCTCTCCATTCATCTGTATGTCTGGAAACCCCCCATCTAACTCAGGCCACACTTGCTCTACATAGATATATTATACATATTTGGAATTCGGGATTAAAAATCTGTCCTTCATCTGGTGCTTGAACATCCAGTATGGGGATTTATCTCCAGATAAGGAGGGAACAGTTAGAAATTCAAATTTTAAAACAACTGAAAAAAATTAGTGATTTTAAAAGTTTTTCATTTATATTGAGTTTAAAGTAACACAAAAACCTGGTGAATTTAAAAAATTTTGTTTTAAATTCAGTTTAAAATATCTCCAAAACTTTGTGAATTGAAGAAACCAATTTTATTTCTTCAAAATGCCAAGGAATCAGAGTTAAGCAAGAGGTTTCATGATGTGAGGTTTTGAAATTCTGTAAAGTTTGTGATTTGAAGAACTCAATTTTTGGCCTCAATTGGAATTTCAGCCCAAATCGATCTTTTGGCCAGAATTGGACTTATAGCCCAAATCAGAAGTTTTGAATTTCCATGGAGCAGATTATCATTGCTGTTTTCTAAGCTGGACCATAGTCTCAATGAGCTCTCCACAGAAGCTACAAATATAAAAGTATAACAGTAAAAAAAAAAAAAAATAATTTGCTAACCTTTTAAAATCGAAGATGAATTGTGAAAACCTTGAATTTTAAATGGAAGAAAATCATGTGGAACTCTGAGAATCACATTTTGCTCAAAGTGAAAGATGATTTGGTTTCAAAGAAATTTTTTTTTTTTTTTTCTTATAAATATTTGGAACATTTTATAAAAGTTAGACTGAAAAATCTTGATTTTCAACACAGATTGATTTCTTCTTAGCATCAATGACACATTTGTTCTTCAATTTAAGAAAAAAAAAATGTTAAAAAATTGAAGATGCCATGCATTTAGGATTTTCCGTTTATTTTTTTTAATCCATTTTTGTATGCAATTCTTGCTTACGTTTCAATCTCATTTCACAGAAACTAAAAAGGTTTGATTTGTTTTTAGTTTGCAGATTCCACAATTGCAATAGAACTTTAGGAAGAAAGTCTTAAAAGCTGAGAGATTTCACTGCATATGATAAAAGGGATCTCTTTTTTCTTTTAGCAAATGAATTAAAAAAGAACTCCACATCCTTTGTTGATCATTCTGTATTTGTAAGGTAAGAAGCATTCTTTCTTTGTATGTGTGTGACAGGGGGAGAGAGAGAAAGAAAAAAAAGATGTCAAGTAGTTCTGAGCTTGATCTACTTCTCCAAATCATGTTTGGTCATTGAAATATTGATTTAGGGAAGTGGGTCAAACCAAGATCTTCTCAGCATCTCCCCCTTGTGTTGTAATTGAAGATGCAATCCAATATCTGTCTATATTTCTGAGATGAGGTATTATGTACACTATTTGGCCTATTGTCCTCATCTTTGTAGCCATGTCTACCCTAGTGAGTGAAATAAAGGGTTCAGTTTGACATTCCAACCACCTGAAGAAGGCCAAAGTGTACAATGGCCGAAACATTGATAAACATGGCGACAAAGATGAGGACAATAGTCCGAATAATGTAAATAGTATGCAATCCAATATCTTGATAATTAATTCACACTATGATACTTTCACTTTTTAATTTATTTTAATGTTTTAACAGATGTATTTCCACACTATCATCAAGTAAATCAGTGGCATTGTGGATGGTGAAATTAGCCGTTTCTGTACAGGTAAAAATTGGTATTCTTGATCAAACAGAATTACTGTCCATTGAAATTCATAAAATCTTTTTCTTAAAACAGTTTTTTTCTAGGAAATTACATTTCTCATGTTCACTAAATGTTATCGGGCTTTCTAGAAGTTTCCTTCCTAATCTTTTGTTTAAGGTCATGTGGAAAGTCGACATCTTTATTATATCATTATTTTCTCTTCTTGTTCTATGTGCTATTCATTTTAGTTGTTGGAAGTCTTCAAATGATGTGGTTTGTGTCACTTGGTAACACTCTTTGTGATTTTGCAGTGTCAGTCTATAAAGTCTAATGAAAGATTGTTTTCTTTAAGATGTAAAGGATTCATTCACTTGAAGCCATTTCTAATCATTGAGCTGAAACAACAGTTGTATATAGAAAATAGTTTAGAGATTTCTGAATGGTTTAGATGTCATGCATGACATCCACATGATTGTCTCAATCTGACAAGTCTATTTAGGTATATGACTTGAGTTTTCTGGTTAATATTTTGGTTGTGTAGCAACTGGTGGTGTTGGACAAAAGTATTCTTAGTACTTTGCTTACTTCAACATTATATTATTCATTTAAACATTGGATTCTTCCCAAATTTCTTATTTTTAAAACGTTTTTAATGTCCCTTTTTAAATTTATAGCATTTAACTGTATCCCACATGATCAAATCAGTAACTAAACTATTGCATTAAAAAGAAAAGTTATTAATTGTAATATTGTCTGAAAACTTTATAAGCCAACATTCATAACAGATAAAGTTTTTATTTACAAAACATCATTTCAGATGAAAAAAAGACACTGAAGCAGTTACTTGTAGCATTTTCTTCAGGATATTTCTATCTTTTTTTTTTTTCCTGCTGCATTTCTATTCAGAAACTCACCTTCACTTTGGTTGTTATATTCACAAGTTCACAAGAGATGAACACCATCTGATTAAGTATGACACTCAGAAAAATTCCACAATCTGAATACAGAGATTAGGTCTAAGGCCCCAAAATTATACCACTTGATTACCAAAGAGACACATGGCCTAATGAATTAAAGTCTTGGTTAAAACATATCTGGTTCCCGGGGTCTGGTCATGAGTTCAATCCCGGGGTCTGGTAGTGTTGATATATCACACACTCTCATTCAATGAAGGAAAATGACAAACAATACAAATATAAATGAGACTTGTGAGTATTGAAAATGAATTATCCTCTTAGTTCTCATTATACTTTGCATACTATCTGCCTTCATGGATTGAATAAAGTGTTCAGTTTAATGTATGGTGAGAAGAAACACATGAGTATAACAAGTAAGATGAGCATGTCAGTCTGAATAACAAAATACATACTTCCTCATCCAACATTATAGGTTTCCATTGTGTTTAGAAATCTTTTTCTTTGTGTATTTCTGTAGTAATTTGATTGTAATTCATCCCTGATTATCAATTGTACTTCTTATAGAAGAGTTTAATGTACAGAATGAAGACCACATCATGCTGAAACACCAGTTCCCATATAATCACCAAGGTTAAGCAATGTCAAAACTGGTAGGTACGTACATGGGTGATTGCTTGGGAATATCAGGTGCTGTAATAACTAATGGCTCAGAATTGTTAATCGGAGAGTCAAGTTCCAATATATATTCACTTACAAGCAAATACTCTAGAAAAAGGTATGAATACCTCTTCTCCCTCCAGTTTTGGGTTAATTAGTAAGATATTAAATATTTAGCACAAAATATTCAAATTTCAGCATTAAATAACCCATAGAGGTATTGATATGCCACTAAACAAAAACAACCAAGATTGATCTTTGAAAGATATTTCAATTACGCTTACATGGAGCATCATAGTAATTTCTAAATGTTACACTAAAAGCCAGTCATCTACGTTTTAATAATAAAAAATAAGGACACTTTTAAATTGTCTATTATCCATTTAGTAATCTTTCATCATGAAGGACTTTACCAAACAAACTTTGAGAGAATTTTTTTCTCTTTTCCTCCTTTATTTTGGGGATTTTTCAAACTGACAAAATACAAGTTGAGGATTGTGAATTCTAATTTGGTAGACAGTTTGTCCTTTAGTTGTTTTATTATTGAATGGTATTTTTTTTTTCTATCTGAATAGAATTGTACATATTCTACTAGGAATACTTACATTAATTCTTGGCCACTAAGAAGTCCCTCCCCCATGAAATTTATATTAGATATAAAATATCTCTAATAAGCAGTAATGCTTTTTAAGTTCTTGACTCTCCAACAACCCCTTTCTTCCTGATTTTCAATGCACAAAATACAGATTGAATGCCGAAATTTACTCAAATTTTATATCAAATTAATTACAAAATTCAGTATTAATTTTTTTTTTTTATCTGATTCAAAATACTTACATTATTAGTACAGGAAAAGATTAAAGCAGGTGTGGTGCGGTATTGTGGAGTAGCAGTAAAGTCAGTGATAAGAAAAGCAGAAATTTTGTCTACACAAAATTGATTCAAATGCAATTGGCAGTAAAATACAACCGTAACAATGCAGCATATCGTACGGATAAATAGGGATGAACGAGTGTATTGATATGAATAGATGCTACTGAAAAGTTCTCATCCTGACTAAGAAGTGTTTTCGAACAAAATTCTGCTGTTTGGTCAGATTTGGAGAAATGGGAACTTTTCAATACTCCCCCTCCTATATAGAGTGAAAAATCAAATTTTTTTTTTTTTTTTTACAAAAGTTTGATTGAATCAGTAAACAGCATTTGATAATCTAGTTCAACTCAAGAAAGTTAAATATTGATTAACAAGGAAAGAATTTACAAACACAACATGAACTGCCATTTTGTAGGCCAGGGCCAAAGAAAGAAAGAAGAAAGAAATTTCTTATTTTAAATTGCAACTTTTTGATCCAACTCTGATTTTGATCAAGTGTCCCTGATGTTCTAAATGATATTAAGGTGTTTAATTCTTAAAATATTTATTTATATCATAGAATGATTATTGGATTTGTCAGCTGCATAAATGAAGCAGGAAAAATTTATAAGAAATATTTTACCTGTTTTAGGATTGGTAAAGAAAGAGCAAATCAAGTTTTGTTGTTGACAATACCAGAGATTGACATTTGAATCAGAAAAAAAAAAAAAGCCAGGATTGACAATGCTGAGTTTAAAAATTAGATTCTTTTCACTTGAAAGAAGAAGAAGAAGAATGGCGCAACACAATCTTTCTATCTTCATTTGAGCTTTTAAGCTAAATTCAGTTTTCACTTGAATGTGTGAGTAGAGTGTATACAACAGCTTGAAAAGAAATTGGTGAGGTAAGTACAAATTCCAGTTGAGTTTGTTAATTTTTTCCCCTCAAAAGTATTTTTTCTAAAAGGGATTTCCACCTCTTCATTCCCAAACTATGGATTAAATACCAGAATGTACTCTCTAGCCATGGTTGGCAACCAATCTAGGAGAAGGACAACTCTGAATTAAAAAATGGCATGTAACCCTGACCAGTCACATGCTATACAGCCACTGAAAAAAATTATAGGGTACAAAATTAACTGATCTGCGAGGTTGTGGAAGTTATAATTTTGAGCATTTGCATGCACTGTATCTATCCACACCCTTCCTTCTGAGTAGCCATAAAAGTTTTTGACTTAAGTTAAAGGGTGTGAAGTTAAGGGGCAGTCTCATTTGTAACCAATTTCACTTTAAAAAAATCAAGAACATTTGAGGGTGTGTTGTACAGAGGATTATTATTAGTTGTTACTTCATGATAAAAATAGAATTTAACCCCCCTCCCATATACACGCACACATTTGTTTGATAATTCATTTGACAGTACTATCTGCTTCATGAAAAAAATAAAAACTTGTACGAAGTTCACCATTATTAACTTAAAAAAAAAACCCTTTAGAAGGCCATGTGGAAATTTTTTTTGGCCAGATTCAAAATTTCTGGGTTTTACTCATTTAATCAGATTTGGGGAAGTGGGCCATGTCAAGAAAAACATCTTTAAAAACAATTATTTTTTTTTTAAAATACCATGTGCATTTCTGGACATTGGTAGTCATGGCTCTCTACAGGTTCCTTTTCTTTATTATCTGAGAATTGCAATGAACTCTTGAGAAAAGAAATGGAGTAGTATTCTGAATTCAGAGCTGTCTTTCTCCAAGACGTAAGGCTACAGAGCTGCCTTGCTCTTTCAATTTATTAATATTTTTTTTGTTCTGTATTTAACTTATCATTTTAATGTTTCAGTAAAATATATAGAAAGTTTATGTGCATCATTTTATATATATATATATATATATATATGTGAGAGAGATAGGTACAGCAATAAGTTTATTAAGAAAATATTTCTTTTTCAACAGGTTTTTTGTAAATTTCCTTAATTCAGTGGTGAATATTAATAATATAAATAAAAAATTATACACTGAAAATTTCAAATCAAAATTCAGATAACTGTTCGGCTCTCTCTCTCTCTCACATACAGGCACTGATCACTTATATAGATTGAATAATAGTGAAAATTTCAAATCAAAATTAAGCATGTAATTATGAGTCTGTAGACTTATTGATTCACATTTGTACAACACTATTCTCATCATTAGGATTTGACATATTAATGTAACTTTGTATGGTGGCGGTGGGTAACTAAAGTATACATTGTTGTAAAATTAAATACTGGTGTAAAACAGATGCCATTTTTCATCATTAGGCTATGGATTTAACGAGATATATATTGTAGGTGCAACTGTCATCATTGTTATGATTAACAAGCTGGTATTACAGGTCACAACATTTATGGAATGCTGCATTATTGTAGCCATGTTGTTTTTTTTTCTTTTGTAAATATCTACTTAGAAAATATTTTGAGATATATGTTATTTGTACTTTTTTAGCTATTCTTTAAGTTGAAGGAAAAAATGGAGAAAGGTTGTGCAACAAAATGGTTCATATTCAGTTGAATGGTATAATTTTGTTTTGTGTTTTAATTTCCCTTAAAAATCAACATGAACTTTCCTGATAACCCAATATTTAGATTCCTTGTATTTTTCAATTTGTCTATTTGAATTTTTCACCGATATCACATATGATACATTATTATACATAATCAGCTTAGAATAAAATTTGTATTTTATATGAATACAACTTTATGAAAATTGAAATGTAGAGGGGGGGGTAAGAGACTTGCACCGGCTATATATATGTCTCTCATATTAAATGAAAAATTAATGAAATTTGTAAAGTATTACATTTGTCATTTCTGATCAGTACCTTGATGGGTAATTGCTGCTTCAGTATACCAGATGCTGTAATAGCTCAGAATTGGAACTTGGAGATCAAAGTCCCAATTCCTGTTGGAGTCGTTAAATTCCCTTACTGCAAATCCCCTCAGAAAAATATGAATCCACCTCTTCCTCCCCCCAATATGGGTTAATTAGTAAGGCTTATATCATTAAAACTCTTATTGTCTCCATAAAACATTCCTATAATCTAAAAATATTTTCTGGCTTTAAATAACCCCAAAGGGGTGATAGGCCATAATAAATGAGTCAATCTTTGTTATTAGTTTTTGCCAAAAGATAAAGGAGATTAATATGATAGTCTTCCTGGTTTGAACTATGACCTCATGTATTTTGACTTATTCAGACACACAATTGTATTCATATCGTTTTTTTGGTTTTGAAGGCAGCTTCTTTAACAACTCAGGTAAAACATGATACACTGCATATGGTTTTAATTCACACTTCATTTTCTATTTTTCCTTGTTACAAGAGTTTTATGATTTTCGAAGGAAATAACGTATGTGACTAATTATTTAATTTAGCTCCTTATTGACTATGAAGAAAGAATCATTTCATAAAATCATCTGTTTATGGTACATAAAGATCTCTCATCTTTGTCATCTTCTTCAGGAGGTTGGAATGTCGAACTGAACCCTTTATTTCATGCCATGTTTTTTAATGGATATCAGTTATTTCCCTCTGAAAGTTCTCCACTGCCTTAACCAGGTATTGAACTCAAACTCAAACTCTTTGGGTCCTGTTACTAGATTTAACCAACGCCTTTATCCACTGTGCCATGATCTTGAGGACATCTGGGTATGAATTTCTGGGTATTATAAATCTAATGTCTTCAGCAACCATTTTTACCAGAGCTCATATTGTAATTTTTTGTTGTTATTATCACTTTTCTCTGGCACTCCTTATTACTGGTTCCTATATTGCATTCATTTCTATGCTTGGTCAGCTCAGGAGATTTTTGTGGCCTAGCATATGTGCTGATTCCTTAAGTTTATGAATTTTCCAATGGTGTTCCTTATCTATGATCTCAACCTGATTCCACAGAGGGTGGTGATCTCCCTTCTCTCCCTATATGTGGTCATCCACGCCTGATTTTTCCACTTCCTCTCATGTTACAGCTTTCTGGTGTTCTTGAAGCCTTTCCTTAAGTGGGGCAGCTTGTCTCCCCTTCATGTTCGCACCTAAGACATATAGGCAGTAATCGCAGCGTTACACTATGCTACCCGGTTAAGGCAGTGGCGAACTTTCAGAGGGAAATTAACAGGAGATAACTGACATCCATTAAACATGGCATGTGGAACTAGAACAGTTTATCTCAATGAGCAAAATAAAGGGTTAAGTTCGACATTCCAACCACCTGAAGAAGTTGTAATAATATGGTGACAAAGATGAGGACAATAGTCCGAATAATGTACATGATAACTCATCTCAGAAATATAGACAGATAATAAAGATCTTTGTGCCAATCAAATCTGGAACAGATTTTGTTAACAATAGACACATTAATCAACTATTGAAGGCTGGACAAAACTCAATATAAATGATATTTACTTCCAACCTAAATCAGACTTCTTACTTTTAGATTTTACTTCCATTTTGGCCAAATTCAAATAAGTTCTGATATTCTAATCTTGACCAGGAAAAAAATTCTACTTTTGTTCAAGTCTTAATTTTCTGTATACATTTCTCTAAGATAATTTTATCCATTGAGTTAGAAATTTATATTACAATAAAAACCTGTGAGTTGTGATAAAACAACAAATTATGATGAAAGAAAAACTTGTCAAATATTAATGATAATTTTTCATTAAAAAAAAAAATTGCCAAAACTAATAACTGTTAGAGAACATTCAACTAAACTTGGGATAATATTGAAGGCGAGTCTATTTTGAATGAGAAAATATAAAAATAATTTTATAAACATAACAGCCAAAAACTCCTCATTTATTATACAAATTTTGTGTAAATAGAAAACAATTCAAAATCATTTCCCATTAAAAAGAAAAAAAACAAAAAAAAAAAAAACATTCGATCTCACATTTTTTTTTTTTTTTTTTCAAAGTTAAATTTCTATACTAGAGAAAATAGATTTTAAGTGCAATCTTCCATGTCAGGAAGATTCATTTTTCAGCTTTAATTTTAAAATCAATGTTCAAAATTCTGGCTTCTATTGGGATTTGAGTACCAATGATAGTGAGAATTACTCACCAAGCTAACCTCTTTATAACATCCAAATCCAGGGTCTTCTGACTCCAGTTGGAGGAACCCCACCATAGTTGACCTCCACCACTTCCTATCTCTGGCCATACTCTAGGAATAAAACTTCAGAAACAACCATACAACCTCCTACCATTCCATCTGAGACAAAAGCGACTATTAAAAAAAGATTAAAGACAGACAAGATAGAAGGAAAAGACATCATAACTGCAGGTATATAGCAGGATGGTGAAGAGTCTATTGTCATGACACTCAACAAGCTCTTCAACACGTGTTTAGAAGAAGGCCATGTTCTTGACAGCTGGAAGAATGCTGTAATAGTCCTAATCCAAAAGAAAGGTGATAAAAACAGTTCTCTGAAAGTACCACCTGATCAACCTCCTACCTACCAATTACAAGCTGTTTTCATACACACAACTCATTAGAACTGAACTAACCAAGAGAGCAGGGCAGGATTACCAACAATAGACCACATCAAGGTAGTTTATTACATCAATTAGGGCTTAGTGTCTCCATTAACATTCAAAATATTGTTTGGACAATAGAATCCTAGTTTGGTCCAGTCTTCAATCATATCTTTCAAGAAAGAAAAACATTTGTTTTTTTTTTGTTTTTTTTAAAGGAAAATTACAGCAACCGAAAATAATCACTTCTGTTTTAGCAGTCTTAGTTACAATAGAATACAATGTAAACACACTTTAACCCCATAAAAATATTTGTTCTTAATGTGAGCAGTGGGCACATCAGTAGCAAATATAACCATTGGTACATAAACAAATTTACTCATTGAAAATAGTCAGCTAAAAGTAAACATATAATCTGTAGAAAAAAGAAAGTCTAAAAAGCAAAATGCTTATCTGAAAGAAATAAAGACATTGTTTGCTGCAATATAACCTTATTAAAACTACCAATTTTTTTTCCTTTTCATTCCTTTCTTAAAACAACTTTGGTTTTGTGCTTTTAGTAAATATATGAATGTTACCATATAGCAAAAAGTACTTTTTAAAAACCTTTATAAAACCATTGGTTGTAGAAAGCAAATCTCAACAGAGACTAATTTTTAGAATGAAAAAAGAAATCCAATTTGGATCTGAGTAACAAGCAAAAAATAAGTTTGCTTAAAAGATCATAAGATCTAAGAAAGTCATTTTAAAAGGAACGTTGATTTTGAAATCAACCTTTCCTGTCCACTACTATTTTAATCAGGGTTGAAAATAAAGGGTCTTTGCTAACTAAAAATATTGTTAAACAGTTAAAATTTGATAGCCAATAATATATTGGCAAAAAATTTCTTTGTAATTATTTGTATTAAATTTCATAATATTAGAGAAATTATGACAAAAAGTTTCTTTTGCAGTATGGAACATCCAAACATTAACCTGTTCCTGCTATAACTTGATTTTCTCAACTAGGGGGGGGAAAAAAAGACAAAATTTTTGTAGCGAGTACAATGTTTTTATTTTTAATTCATTTATGTTTTCTCATCTTGCCTTGCTACACAATAAGAAGAACTTGCAATTAAATTGTAGTTACAAATTTTCTTCTTGCTTTCTTTCAATAATAATAATAATGTCAGTAGTCAGCAAAAAAATGCAAACTCCCAAGAAATGCTACACAAAACATACTTTTTCTTTCTTTCTTTTTCTTTTTTCATCATTTCTCTGTCAATTTTTTTTAAGCTGAAAAAGAATATTCCAGTTTTTTTTTTTTCTAATAATCACTTGTTGCCAAATATCTGGCAGGAATTGATTAGGAAGCAAGAGCCAATAGAGAAGAGTCTTGGACAGAGTGTGTAAAGCAGAGGTAGTGAAGATGGGTGGGAGGCAGTTTTTGATAGTGAGGGGGTAACAGAAGCTATTTGATTACAGTCGACTAGCATAGTGCGTGCATGAGAGATGCAGGTACATGTGAGCATGCATGGGCAGAAAGAAATAACGTTAGTGGTTGAAACCCCACCCTGACAAATTGTCTAGAAATCCTTTTCTTCTGTTTGTATGAATACTGGAGAAGACAAACTAAAAAATGTGTTGTTATTTTTTTTTTTTCTTTAAATAGCCTGACAATAGAGAGGGAGGAAAGGGGAGGGGGTGACTCCAACATTATATTTCTTTTAAAAACAAAATAGAAATCAGTTTTTTTCCCTTGGTAGTAGTTGTAGTTTTGATGATAGAAAAGATAGATGATGTCAGTGGCAAAGAAAATAGATTGATTTATCAAGGGCATCTTAACATTTTTTTTTCTTTTGGAGGGGCCTCATACGGAGAACCATGTAGTCAACCTTGATCAGTGAAAAATGAATTGTGTGTTATGCCACCTTTTGAAAACCAGCTGGTTAAGTGCCTTACTAGAAAGACTTATCCATGGCCTTAACAGTGTGACTTATGCTGAAAGTAGAGCTATTTTGAACCAAACAATAATAGTGGGGTTCTCCTTGCTGTGAAATAAAACTAAGAACAAATATGACATAATGACTAGTGTTTGAAGGCCTGATAAAAAGAAAGCTCACAGAAAAGAAGAAAAAGATATGGGACTGGAGATTTATATATTTGTGGTATTTTTGGCACACTGACATCTATATTGGTCATATAATGCCAAGCATAAATTCTATGTTTGGGAATCAGAGGACAAGTGACTGTTCTTGCTCCAATTTGCACAGAAAAAATGTTTGAGCAAAAGATAAGAGCTTTCTTTGTTCTTTTGGTGAGAAAATGATTGAGTAGGTGGATCAGAATGTTAGTTTATGCATCAATTTTCTTTATTTATTTATTTTTTTTTTACTTAATAAAAATAATGACCAAAACAAACAGAGTTCTATGCCAACAGCAACTGCCTTTATATTCATTAGCATGAATGAACAAAGTAAAAAAAAAAAAAATGCAAAATACAGAGAAAGAAAAATTAAAAAATTAAAAAAAAATTATTTTCATTCACTGATGTATTCATACAAAAAATTACTTTCAAAGGGTTTTTATTTAGGTTTTCTTTTTATTAAAGTAATTGTTTTTTTTTTAATAATTTGTTTTCCTTGTTACCTTCAAAACTTTGGAAATACAAATGGCAGTTAAACATGAATCAATTTGTTAACTCTTGTAGTGTTAAATTGTAAACTACACAGCCCTGAACTGCACAGATATACATCAACCAGACAGAATCTCAAATCATGCAAAACTTTCGTCCTGAAATTAAATTTAATTCCACTCAGTTATCTAAGATTTGGATTCAGTTCTGAATAAATGCAAAGCACAAAAACAACAACTGCAATGAAAAAAAAATTATATATATATATATATATATATAAGGCTTCTTCTGTTGACTTTTTCAAACAATAGATACTCACATTCAGTTCCATTCTATGGAAACCCATAAGACAGTCTGAAACTTGGACAGCTATTAACCTTGATATGCATACAAAATCTGAACAGTTAACCATTATTTATAGCAGCTACCAATATGGAGGCTAATACCATGAGAAGAAAAGAAAGAGCTCTTCAAAATATAGAAGTGCCTTAGTTTCAAGATTGTGCAGATTTTTATTGCCTTTAACTCCAGCAGGATTGGCTGATTTGTCCTTTTTAAAACACAATATAAATCATTAGAGTTAATCTGTAAAATTCTTCATTGCCACCTGTTTGAAGTGAGTTGATTGAAGCAGACATAAAAAAAGAACAATATCATCTTTGCTAATTGCTGCAAACATTATTGTAACACCTAAAGCACTTTGTATGACTACCATTCTTTGTACACTGAAGATTTTTCTGGAGAAGGGCACTGTTCTTTTAATTTAGTTAAAAATAAAATACCTCAGCTTATTTAGATTCCCCATATCCTCCCCCAATCAAAAAAAAAAAAAAAAAAAAAAAAAAAGAAATGAGCAGGAATATTTCCTGGTCTTGTGTAAGGCAAAGGTAAAAGAATGGCCAACAAAAGTCTAAAAACGTTTTGTGTGCAACAAACTTTTAAAATACCTAAGCTCCCGACATGATTTCTCAACTTAAGAAAGAATAAATGTTGGTAGAAAAATGAGCTATGTGCATGATTAGCCCATGATAAAAATATGAACATTTGGAGGACTTGAGATAAATATACTGACCACACTATGGTGCTGCAGAGTCAGAAGGATTTTGTCTGCAAGACAGTGGGTCCAGATTGAAATCTAATTCTTATTGCTAAAAGATATCCTTAAGCAAAAGTCATTCATTTGTGAATATTCACACCACATTAACAAAGCAAATTTTATAAGCATAAAAAATGCACACAGAAAATCTGGCCCAAAGTCTGAGATGGTCAGCCACACGTAATTAAACAATCAAAACAATTTCGATTATTAATTGTGTTTATTTACAGAATTCGTGTTTTGGAAATAAGTAAACAAATACATTGATCAAAGAAAAAAAAAAATATTCCCTGAAGGCCTAGAATAGGAATTTTAGATATCTATATCACTTAATGCAATCACTGTTTACATTCAAAATCAATTCTTGCTGCTTAAAACAGCAAAAGAATTGAGAAGGGAGAAAGAAAAAAATGTCCTAAGCCCCAAAGTTAATTTACAAATATCAGTGTACAAATTGTTTGTGTGTGTGTGTATGTGTTTGTGAGAATTGTTCAAAGTTCTCAGCATGTTTTGAAAATGCCTTGATTTATATAGAACAGGCTGTGAAAAGAGCAGCATATTTTACAAATATCTAATATCTGAAAAAGTAGCAAGATGTGTTTAATACTTTACAAAAAAAATGTAACTCTTCAAATAAAAGGGAAATAACGCCAAATGATTGCAACTTTTCAATACTTCAGACTCCAGAACCTGAGTTGATGTCACTGAGATTGAAGGAGGAAGTTAAAAAAAAAAAAAAATGAAGAGAAAGAAAATTTAAAAATTAAAAAAAAAAAAAAAAAAAAAATCCAACAGGAAAGAAAAACAAAAGGTTAAAAAATAAAAAAAGCTAAACAATTTTTTGATCACATGACAATAACATGGTGAACACTTGCTCATAATCATTTTTTGCTGTTTTTGTTCAGTTAAAAAAATTTTTTTTTTAAAAACAAAATCTGATTATCTAGATTATTTGGGTTTTTTTATTATTATTTTTGAATTGGGACTTTTATTTTGGTTCACTTTTTATTTTATTTTCTTTTTGGTGTTAAAACTGGGAACATTTTCTGTTTCCCCAGTGCCTGTGTGTGTGTGTGTGTGTGTGTGCCCAAGTAACTGTTTACTGTTGATATTAATAGTAATTTTGTAGGTGAATCTATTTAAGACTTTAATACAACAAAAGTCAACAGTTTTGTTGTTGGACATATGACGATGATGATGATGTGGAGAGAAAGATTTAAATTTAATTGTTTTTTATTTTTTTAATATTTTTTCTCTTTTAATTGGTTTTGTTGGTTGAGTGGTATGGTGTAGCATTAAAAAGCCCTGATAGTCCAATGTGATGGTTCAGTGGCCAGAAAGAGAAAAGCAGTAAATGAGCCAAAAAATGAAAAGAAAACCAAAGGAAATGAGAGAGAAAGAGTAGTAGTAGGAGGAGGAGGAGGGGGGGCATGATGAGAATTTAGGTAAGTGGATTGGGTGGGTGGGATTTGTGGGGATGGGCAGAGGGAAGTAAAGAGAAAAAAACGGTTCAGGAAGTGACAGGTCATACTTTAGCAGGTCATACTTGATTCTCTCCGTGGAAGAAGAAACCAGATTGTTCTATGAGAGTCTGTAAAATTTCAAGGGGAATTCGAGAATTGTAAGTCAACTCTCCATAGGACTGGAAGTCCATTCGAATTAACGTTGGCCACCAACACCGAGCTAAATTTTTACTGTCCATGTTGTTTGTGTCATAATGACGCCCAATTCTGGAAACAAGAAAAGAAACAAAAAATATAGCAAATATATGTAAGATCATTATCAAAGTAGAGACAAAAATAAAAATGATCATTTCTCTATGAATTTATGTACAAAATAGAAAATAATATTTACAGCCAGGTTAATGTCTCCAACTTTATTATTAGTTTTGCTTGTTGTACCTTCCAGCCTTCTATATAGGTATTTATTGATCTGGGTAACCATCAGTGAATTTCAAACTGAACCCTTTATTCAATTTATGGAGTAGATTATTCTCATTCCTCTGTTCATATCTAGCAATATCTCATCTTGGTTAATTGTTCAGTTATTCCTAATTCTGTTTTTCTACTGAGACTTATTCCCACTTAGGAAAAGCAGGACGAGCAAAATTCTGCAAAAGAGCAAAATGAGATATCCCTAGAAAAGTGGAACAAGAACAATCTATCCCCATAGATTAAATAAAAGGGTTCAATTTGAAATTCCCTAAAGGTCACCCAGATCAACAACGGCCATGAATTTGTGATAACTGTAACAAAGATGAGGAGATTAGTCTAACTTTAAATAATGATAACAACCCTGAAGGTAGTTATTAATGGCCAGTCCACCAGAGCCCTGGGAGTCAACACAGGCCTCCCCCAGGGCTCACTTCTTGGACCAACCCTCTTTTTGATTTACATAAGTGATCTGCTTAAGAATATAATCGGGTAATTTGTGAACATGTATGCCTGATGATACGATGATATACAAGCGCACTTCTAAAACTCTTGATTATCAGAGAATTAGCAGCTGATCACTCATGCAATCTAGCATTAACTCCTCGGTGGGGGTGGGGGTGGTGAGAGAAAAACTGGATGGTTACATTCAATACCTCAAAAACCAAACTGGATACATTCCATCATTGTGGATCGGACACTGAACTACCACCAGTCTTGATGAATGGATGCTCCCTTGGGGGGAGGATCTATGACTTCAGAGACTATTGGGCCTTAAACTCCCAACTGACTTCAAATGGATATCATACATATGATCCATCACAAAAAAAATGGTCAGCTCCTTGTATCGCTACAGTCAGGATCTAACTCCTCCTGCAACTGAGTAATCTTGGCTTACAAGAGCCAAATCAGGCCCAAAATTGAGAACTGTTGTCATATTTGGGTGGGAGCTGCCAAGTCAGAAAAAAAAAAAAAAATAAATCTCCTTGTGGGTAACAAATTATTTTCCAACATCCAATCTCTCTCTCTCTCTCTCACATGTGGGAGGTGGCAAGTCTCTCACTACTCTATCACTACTTACACGGAAAGGGCTCAGATAAACTACATTCCTTGGTAACGTCAGTTCACCTTCACAACTACGACTTGCCATGCTACTCACATTTTAGCAAACCACTCACATTCCCTCCATGTTCCATTGGTGAGAAGTAAGTTTTTTCACTCAAACAGTTTCTTCTTGTGAGCCACTGTGCTCTGTGAAACGATTCCCAAGAGGATGGCTCTCTTGGAGTTCCTTGTCCTGCATGTTCATACTTTGCTAGTGAATCAGATTGTGAGAGAAAACAGTCTGTAAATGATGCTGAATGTAGTGAAAGCAATGATTGTCTGAGATGAGATAGTTTGTTGATCTTGCATAAAAATATCCCAGTAACTACTAGTTAATCAATATTTGATTTAGCAATGTGAAAATATAGAAAGATTTTAAATGTATAATGATCTTCATTCACACAGACTACTAAAAATATACAGGAAGACAACTTGTTTTTTTTTCCTATTTGGAATACTTCAAAATTTTGAAAATATTGAAATGTACATTTATATCATGACAAAATTCATAATAGTGCTCAACATTTTGACTCTAACAAATATGAGATTAGGTACCTTCACTTATTTACTGAAAAAACAGCATAGCATTAAGAAAAAAGACCCCAAACTTAATAAAAACAAAGTTTTATCATCAAAATATTTGCTCTTTCTTCTTTTCCAAAATAACAAATTATTTTTTTTTTTCATTACTTTATAAAGATTTTTTAATCCTTTCCAGCACGTTCGAAATTCTGGTTAAAAGTTTTTTTTTGTTTTTTTGTTTTTTTTGCACCAGCAGTCAATGTAATATTTATGATATTAGCACCTTTTTATTCTGGTGAAAAACATGCTGATTCGGAAATTCTTGTAAAAATCAAATAATTGTTGGATTTTAATGTAACTTTCAGGGCTTATTCACAAAAGAATGAAATTATTTTAAAAAATTTTTTTTCTTTAGCAATCTTGGCTAAAATAAATTATTTTTTTCACATGTTACCCACCACTTAATTTCATGACATTTTGAGAAATTAAATTTTCATCTAAAAATTTTTATTACTTAAAAGCAGGACTCCTTGGAGAATGTAAATTATCAATTTGTTTTTTTTTCAAACTACTACTCATTTCCTGAAAATCTGCTCTGAATCATAAAATAAAAAATTGCAATAAAACTATGACATTATTTAATTTGAAAAGCTTTTAATTGCTTTTATAAATAAAATTTATTAAGCACACTACTGCCTTATGAAAAAAATTTTTGCAATGAATAATAAATTTTTACAAGAACTGTTTTCATTTTTTTTTTAAATTTTAATTACAATACTTATATAAATCTTTTAAAATTCAGCATTACTTTCATTAGTTTAATAACAATATTACCTAAGTGAAAACTATATTTACTAATCAAAAATTGAAAAGCTTAATACAAATCATTTTGCACTAAGATTTTTAAAATAATTTGTTTTTTACATGTATATAAAATATTATGTAAAGTGCCCATTTTTGAAAGTATGGTTGACCATACACGACATTATCAGAAAATAAGAGTGATGACTAGAAAATTTAAAGTCAACATTCCTAAAATTAGATTATAGAGAATATTTTCCAACATTTTAAAGATTATTGAGTACTTAAAAATTATATAAAAAAGGCATACATTCACTTTTTAAATTATCTTTCACAAAAATGTTTTTTAAAATTGTTTTACAAAAATGTTTTTTTAGAAAAACAATCATTATGACACCAACTGTCAACACTTGTCAAACACATAAACATGGCTACTGTTTAAAGATACATTTCTGCGTTATTTTAAACTTAAATAATATTTTTTCAAATCAGATTAATTATACTCTAAATAAGTTAATATTCCTCAAATAAAGTTTCAGAAAAGTATTTCTCTTTTTGAAGATTTTTTAAAACAGAGAATTACATTGTAATGAAAGATAAGTAAAAAAGAGGCACAAATCAGGTATTTTAGAAAAATTTTTAAAAATCAATTCCAATCAATATAATTTTTGTTTGAAATACACCAGAGTATTTTACTTTCTGGAAACAGTAAATTTAATCATTTAGCTTTCAATTAAAGTGAAAATGAATGTTTCAAGAAAGCTTTTTCCTTTATAAAAATTAATTTTGAACCTTAGGTATTGAGAATTAGTGGAGGTACGTATATGAAAGTGTTTTCAAAGTCAAATCTTTGAAATTTTGTAGCCTATAAAACAGAGGTGATACACATCTTGTCCTAGGATGATATTCAGTGTTCTCCAAGTCTGACATTCCATAGGTATCTTGAAATCACTCTACCAGAGACACCCCCACCCAAAAAAAAATCACATTATCTTTCATAATTTACATTATTTCAGGAAACCATTTCATACCCAAAGTTCCCTAATTTTTTGGGTTGTACCTCACAAAGAAATTCCAAAATCTAAAAAATTAATTCATAATTTCAAGGGCAATTATTATTTTTTGCTTATATATATATATATATATATATATATATATATATATGTGTGTGTGTGCGTGCAAATATATAGAAAAATAGGAAAGAACATGTTAGGTAAATAATCCGGAGTTCTTTAGTATTTTTGTTTTTATTTTTAAAAAACAGTGCTCCATACAGAAGTAGAGCTTAAATTATAATTATTTTTTAAAAAAATATGATTCTTTTGCTACATAAGAGTTCCCATGTTTCAAAAACAAGAGCCAAAAACCTGTTTTTTGGCTCTTGTTTTTGAAATATCAGAACTCTTATGTAGCGAAAGAATCACATTTCTTAAAAAATAATTATAATTTAATATATTACTTACCTATTAAAATGAGTGATGAGATATTTGAGTACTTCATAATTAGTTAATGGTAATTTTTTAAGGACTCCTCTAAGGGCTAAAAGTCTGCTGCTCTTGTCTGGAAAACCTGTCAACAGAAAGAATGGCAGCAAATGAAGAACTGTCCGAAAAAGAAAAAAAAGATGAAAATAGAAAGATATTTGAACCTTTCAGGAAGCAACTCACAATTTCTTGTTAATCTTGTTCTCTCTGTATTAAAAGCAAATCATAAAAATTAAATAACCTTTTGATAAATCTGTTCAATAACTTTTAGAAAGGAGACTGCCATTCTTAGCTAAAGATCTGCTATAGAAATTTAGGTTTTGCTTCAGCTGAAAGAGGTTCATTTAATGAATATCACTTACACACTAGCTTTATGAATCTTTTGAGATCCAGATTTCAATGCATTAACTGCCAAACTGTAATATGGGTGAACAAGCCTCATCTTTTAAAAACAGATTATATATATATATATATATATATATATCAGTGATGACTAAGTGTTAGGCTGAGCCCAAGTGAGTCAACATTTAAGTCAAAAATCATTTGTAGTGTGTTGTTTTCATTCTTGATTTCAGCTGGATCCAAAATTGTCTTAAGTCCATGTCTCAAAATATTGACCGAAATACATTTTATTGATATTGGTCATAATAAAGAAAAAAAAAAAAAAAAGTAAGAAAAGAATGAAATAAAATTAACCTGGCTAGTCGGGCTGAGTAGGTCTGTGTCTAATCAAAGATGGAGAAATACTTAATAGGCAATGTATTTCTTGCTTTAATTTTATAAATAATCTTTTAAAAATCTCTAATGACTTGTATGTCCTGTTTTTCAAAGAACACATTTTATTTCAAATGTCCATTTTAACCTTTACCACACTACAGGCGACAATAGTCACCATAGAATTCTCTCCCTTACCATAATTGGCAACTTCTGTTGCCTGAGATGGTTGCTATAAATAAACACTTGTCAATTGTTATTTCCGATATTTTAAGCTGGAAATCGCCTGCTACTGCTTTGGAACAAGGTTAAACACACCATTTTGAATTCTTCTAGACTCTACATGAGGTGTAACATCAATTAAAACCATGTTAATTTTTTCGCAATTTTTTGTAAACAAAAATGGCTGTGTCAATATCCAACAAAGCCTTTATTTAGGAGTTTTCTTTTGATTAGGACTCCAATGATGATTTTGAAGGCTTTACTCGAGTGGATATTGATGGTGAAGTGGTCGAAGATGATAACCACCCTAGTGACATGGAGAAAAGTGACAATGAAAAAAATTATATTATTGGCTACTATCATCCATGCCTGAGTAATTTTATGGAAGCTACTGGCAACACTCCGATGATGATTTTGAAGGCTTTACTCGAGTGGATATTGACGGTGAAGTGGTCGAAGATGATAACCACGCCAGTGACGTGAGGGAAAGCGATAATGACCACTATTGGCTACTATCATCCATGCCTGACTAATTTTATGAAAGCTACTGACAACCATTGATATACCTGATAGACAAAATAATTCACCTTCAGAAAGGCTATTTATAAACGACGAAATAACAACTTTATTCATCAACAAGACAAATAAATATGAGTCAGGTGAAAGAAAGAGCAAACAAATGCTCATGTCTTCTTGTATGTAAACACATCACATTTTTGATGAAATAAAAGCCTTTTTAGTGATTTTGCTTCTTATTGCACCCCCAGATCTTCACAAGGAGTAATAAAAGTTAAAGTACATTGAATTATTTATGTATTTGTTTTTCATTTCACATTTTTTTATTTTGTTTCCATTTTTTTTGTTTCAAACATAATGCATTATATCAAAATATCACTCATTCATTCTTTTATTATTGTACAAAAATTAAAATCTATACACACAATAGAAAGAAAATTATAACAATTTTAAAACAGTAGATATTCATGTTTTTGCACCCTCCAAAAAATGTAGTGGCAGGGGGAACAATTCTAGAAAGAAATTAAAGGTTGAATAATTTATTCCATACAATGTAAGTTTTTTTTTTTTTTTTTTTTTTTTTAGCGGAATGTATCTTTAGAAAATGTGAATTAAATTCAGTGAAAATCAAATAAAGTGGCAGCCTTAACTCGTTGGGGCAAGGAGTGTGACTGGGGTAGTGTTGAGGAAATAGGATATCATACATACATACATACATATATATATATACACACACATATATATATATATATATATATATATATATATATGTGTGTGTGTATGTGATAAGGAACAAATAGAAAATGTTTATCAATCTACCATGTTTCACTTTTAATAAAGCTTCCTTGATTGAGAGAAAACAGACAAAAGACAAAACTTTGGTATTTCCAAAAATACATTATAAAAACATTATAAACTCCTCCTAATAGGCAGACACATATACACAATTATGAATATACATTACCATCTAATGTCTGCTTAGAGATATTAGTATTTTTACAACATACATATAGAATTATCCACGGTTTTAATGAATGTGATATATAACTGACCAATGAGCATAAAACCAAATTTTATCTGTTTCCTATCAATCCCTGACAAAGTTTTAATAAAAGTGAAACATGTTAGATTGATAAACATTTCCAATTTATTCTTTAACTCATATAATTGTTTATTTGGGCAGCAATCATTCTTTTATACAAGTTTCATTAAAAATGACTGAAAAGGTACTGCAATTAATCTTTTTGTTCAGTTTTTCTTGTGTTAATATAAATGATTTCTTTTCTGGATATAGTGTGTAAAAACTGTTCAAATATTTTATATATCCAAGCACTTTCAGTTATTCTATTCACACACACACACACACACACACACATATATATGTATGTATGTATGTATGTATGTATGTATGTATGTATGTATCCCATTTATAATAATCAAGGGGGTTGCAGTCTGAGGAGTGAGGTGGCCAGATATAGTCACAGAAATTGTCTGATATCCATGACTGGGTTCTCCTGCTTGTGTGTCATGGTGAAGAGTCCTGTTGCTAAATATATGGTCTTCCAGCAGCCACCCTCTTGAACCAGAAAAGCTTTACTTCCTCAAGGCACTTGATATAGGACTCCATGTTGAGTTGGAGGCCCTAATCAACAAATTTGGGAGTTCTTTTTTATCAGAATGATCAGAGTGAGTGTTCCAAGTTGCTGTACCTTTGTAATTAGATTCCCCCAACTCTTTCTGAATCCTCTGCACTGTCCTCAGATTGGCACCCAAACACTCCGAAATTTTCAGATTGGAGCTTCCAGCATGAATGCCAAGCAGTAAACCATGCAGCTTCCAAATTTCTGGCAGAGTGAATTATGTCATAGTGATCTTTTTCTCACAAATGGGGCCCAACTGCCCCTACCTCTACTGTACAGTCAACAAAATCAAAAACAATATGCATGGTCAAAACTAAAAATATAAAATGTTGACAATTTACCCATTGCACCAAATATATATATATATATATATATATTAGTCAAATGCTTTACTATTAAGAGTAATCTAACAAAACTAATGGAAGTGTAACTGAGGATGTTGTACATAACAGCTTAAAAAGTCAGTTGCTATAGTTTTAATTAAGCATCTTATATAATGGCAATTAGAGATTAAACTGGACTGAGACATCATTTTTGCTCATTAGATAGTGATAGAATTATAAACAATGGTTAAAAAAAGAAATATTAAGCAGGCAAAACAGGTGTTTTCATGTTGTCAAAGGACAAAAGAGAGAAACATTTTCTTCTTTACATTCTCACTGGAATCAATAGAGAAGGTCAATCAGAAGAGCAAATAGCAGAGAGGCAGTTTGAAGGCAACTGTTGCAAGTGCGCTACAATGCAAGCAGAGAATGGAGAGAACATAATGGGAAGAAAATTCTCAAAAACTGGATTATCAGGGAAAGCTGTCAATCAAGATTATATATATATATA